>CM042223.1:965761-1245761 GCA_023566465.1 Cottus gobio
GCCCCGGAGGCCTCTGATTGGTTGGTTGGACAGGTGGAGGAGCTGTCGGGGCGGAGTCAGTTTCCAGAGGAGGAGATGCAGAGTGTGGCGTTCATCCGGGAGATGGAGAGGTTGGGGTCCCTGCCTGCAGCCCGCCACCCCGCAGAGACCCCCAGGTACACGCCCCCCAGGTACACGCCCCCCAGGTACACGCCCCCCAGGGTAACCTGCCGCCTCCTCTTCCTGTCATATCGGTGTGTGAAGGAGAAACCTCCATCGATGGAGACAGAATGAACGCAGCTCTTGTTTACAGATGTATTGATTGACAACAACATAATAATAATAATAAAAAGACGTTGACAGATAGCACCATGACGTTTTCTAAAGTGTTACTGTATGTTTAAATATGCAAATGATTTTGCGCTCCTCGTCATGGTCTTCTTTGAACCTCCTGCCCCCTCTCCCTGTTGACAGGCCGGTCCAGGTCCAGATGGTCCACAGGGGGGCGGGTGGAGGCGAGGAGGTTCTGGAGGAGCTGGTGGGACAGAGGAGGTCTGAGGAGGAGGCGGGGCTCTGGAGGAACCTCAGACTGGACTGGGTGAGGAGCTGGGACCCGAGCCACCAGACAGCCGTCCTCCTGTCTAGACTGCATCACACAGGTAGACCCCATCACCAAAGACCTCACGGGGGCGCCCCCCTCGAGTCCCTCGAGCCCCCTCCTTTTTGAACGGAGCTCTCTGTGTGTCGCGTCATCAGAGGTGACTTCCTGCGATGCTGCCATGCTATGGCGGTACCTGACTGCTCTCCACGACCAGCGCCGGGTGGTGGACTGGATCCAGAGCCAGGAGGCCCCCGGGGGCCCCCGGTGGCCTGAGCTGACCCCGGAACTGGTCAACGACAACACCGCCTGCAGCGCCTACATGAGGGAGAAGATCCTGGACCTGCTGGCCAGGTACAGTGGAGTTTACTCACGCAGCCGGACCATGAAGGCATCGTAACGTTTCACCTGCAGGTGGAGGCTTAGACCTGCAGGTGGAGGCTTAGACCTGCAGGTGGAGGCTTAGACCTGCAGGTGGAGGCTTAGACCTGCAGGTGGAGGCTTAGACCTGCAGGTGGAGGCTGTAACCTGCAGGTGGAGGCTTTAACCTGCAGGTGGAGGCTTAGACCTGCAGGTGGAGGCTTTAACCTGCAGGTGGAGGCTTAGACCTTAGACCTGCAGGTGGAGGCTTAGACCTTAGACCTGCAGGTGGAGGCCAATCACAAGGCGCCGCGATTCATTTCTGACCACAAACATTCTGCATGGACCCGTCTTCGCACTAAAGCCACTGGTTTTGTGTGTGCGGTTGCTGGTGACGTCCACACAGAAAAGACCAGGAACAAAATGACCAGCTTTGACCCCTCCGGGTCTCCGTAGCTCAGCTGGTGTCTGTTTCCCTGCAGGAGAGGCCTGTTCGTCCCGGAGGAGCTGGCCGACCTGGAGCAGCTGCTGTGGAGGCTGGCTCAGGGCGGGGGGGTCATGGCCTCGCCCCCCCCCGTCCCTCAGCACCGCTCCCCCCTCGGCCTGGACCTCCACGGCCTCTTCATCTCCTTCTGCGTGGACCGCGGCCTGCAGTACCTGCTGTACACCTACCTGGAGCACCACAGGTACCAGCTACCAGGGCACGGACAGGTCAGATCCTGGGTCAGATCCTGGGTCAGATCCCGGGTCAGATCCCGGGTCAGATCATAGGTCAGATCCTGGGTCAGATCCCAGGTCAGATTACGGGTCAGATCGTCATTTACCTTCAACCAGCACTCATTTTCACTGAGCCTGAACGCATCATGAGAAGGGGGCAGACCTGATCAGGGATGGATAACGACCCGTTAATGGTAATCTGTCTCCGGCCTCCACAGGTTGACGCCCAGAAACTGTCCCCTCTTGACCAATCAGAGCCTGTCTGAGAGCCAGCCCTGGTTTGAGATGCTGGTGAAGATCCAGGAGATCACCAGAGATCTGTCAGGTACCCGACTGCTGCCGGACCGCCTCCGTGGTCCTGGTTCTGGTCCTGGTTCAAAACCCAAACAGACTCTTGTTGCTCCAACAATGCAATGAATTTGATTCAGTTAACTTCCTGTTAAGAGTTTTGTTTAAGTACCTGGTGGTGGGTTCTACGTGTGACCTCGTCCCCATGTCTCTGTGGGTTCCAGATCCAGGTCTGGTCTTCCAGGCCAGTTTAACCAGTGCTCAGGTGCTGTTACCAGGCAGCCAGGCGTCTCTGAGCAGTCTGCTGCTGGAGGGCCACAGTCTCTTGGCCCTGGCAGCCATCATGTTCGCTCCGGGAGGGATCAACCAGGTAAACGTCAAACATCAGCAACCTCGACCTCTGACCTCTGACCTCTCAGCCAGCGGAGATGAATACGACACGGAGGAACCGCTCCAAACAGCTGGTTTGGTCTGGAACGGTCCTCCAATGAGCTTCCTGTGTGCAGGTGGTGGTTCAGGGTCAAAGGTCGGGCAGGTCGGAGAGGACGGTGGACCCGCAGCTCTTGAAGATGGCGCTGGCCCCCCACCCGAAACTGAGGGCCGCCCTGTTCCCCCCCGGGCCCCGAGGAACCGGGCCGTCCTCAGACGTCTCCGTCTACCACCTGCTGCAGGTACACTCGCACACCTGCGACGAGGAGGCCCCGCCCCCCGCGGCTCGTTTGTTGTCACGATGTTTGTTGTGTTGCAGTCGCTCCACCCGCTGGACCCCACCAGGCTGTTCGGCTGGCAGGCGGCAAACACCCTGAACTCCACCGGTAAGCTCTGACGTCATGTGGTGACGTTGGTCATTGTTTTATCTTTGCAGCCGTAGCACAGGAAGCTGGCTTTCCTTCGATATTAATATTATAAATGTTTCCCCGGCAGAAACGTCAGAGCTGCCTCATTTCTCCAGCCCTCACCTGGTCGGCAGGTTCGCTCTGGTGGAGAACCTGGACTTCCTGTACTACCTCCGTCACGGCCGCCCGTCCTTTGCGTTCGCCACCTTCCTCGTCCAGCAGCTGAGCGGCTGCAGTGACGTCCCGCTGCTGTGAGTACAGGCCGCCACAGGCCGCCGCTACACGCTGCTACAAATTTACTGTGTGTGTGTGTGTGTGTGTGTGTGTCAGTCTGCAGCAGGTCTGGCAGCAGACGTACAGTCTGGCCCTCCAGAGTCTGAACGTTCCGTCTGTGACGTCGGCCGCCGTCTGTTTCTGTGAGCTGCTCGGGGTCAGTAGCCTCCAGCTGAGGGTCGACATCAGAGCGCTGAGCGCCATCATGCAGCACTGGAGCCAGGACAACACACAACCACACACTCTGGGTACACACACAACTAAACACTCTGGGTACACACACAACTACACACTCTGGGTACATGTACTGATTTGTGTCTTTTCAGTGTCTAAATGTGTAAAGCTGGCAGAGGCGGAGCCTGGAGCAGCAGAAGAGCTGATTGGCTACCTGGAAGCTGCTGTGACGGACAGCCTGCAGCAGAAGGGCATCGGCAGGTAAAACCAGAGTCTGCAGGTCCGAGACACAGAGCTGACATAGACATGTGACATAGAAGGTTTCGTGTGTGTGTGTGTGTGTGTGTGTGTGTGTGTGTGTGTGTGTGTGTGTGTGTGTGTGTGTGTGTGTGTGTGTGTGTGTGTGTGTGTGTGTGTGTGTGTGTGTGTGTGTGTGTGTGTGTGTGTGTGTGTGTGTGTGTGTGTGTGTGTGTGTGTGTGTGTGTGTGTGTGTGTGTGTGTGTGTGTGTGTGTGTGTGTGTGTGTGTGTGTGTGTGTGTGTGTGTGTGTGTGTGTGTGTGTGTGTGTGTGTGTGTGTGTGTGTGTGTGTGTGTGTGTAGGTCGTCCTACGAGGCGGCTCAGGAGTGGGCGTTGCCTGTTCAGTTCTGTCGGCTCCACCGTCTGAAGCTCAGCTCTGTTTATCCCGCCCACTGCACCGATGACGGACAGTTCATCCACTTCCTGTTGTTCGTCCAGCTGCACAGCTTCCCGCCCCAGCAGGTGAAGACACACCTGCAAAACCTGTTTTTACTGTCAGTCGCCACATGGAGCTTTTATCATCAATATCAGTGATGGATGAGTCGGTCGATGTTATTCCGACTGAGCTGCTTTCTCTGACCATATTTGGATCTTCCTCCAGGTGAGGTCGCTGGCGGCTCAGTTTGGTCCCACCCTGCAGGCCCACCTGAGTCTGGCGTTTCAGGACCTGCAGGTGAGCAGTCAGAGGAGGTGGCCCCGCGGCTCCGAGGAGCAGCCCACGTCCCTGAACACGGTGGCCCCCGGGAGCCCGGAGCACCCCAGGGAGCTGTTCCAGGTCCTCCTGCAGAGCCAGGAGGAGGCGGCGCCCTGCAGATACCTGCTGCAGGAGGCGCTGGTGCAACGCTGCCCAACGCTGGCTGTGATGGCCGCCTGTCAGCAGGTAAAGTACACAGATCCCCCCTCGCTGTGCACGTGAACCGATGGTTAAAATAAATATTCTGTAACCTTGTGGCTGCTGTAATCAAACACCGATCTGGATCTGTTAATGTGGATCATCAGTGATCAATAACTAGTATCAGCGGCAATAAAAAACGTCCCCATCGTTCCCTTCTGAACCTACAGTCACGTGATCATAAATGTGATAATTATGAATGCTCATCCCAGGGGGCGGAGCTTCTGCCGGGTCTCTGCGTGTGGTTGTTGACCTCCGTTGATGGCGTTGCATCAGCTGAAGCCACCGCCCACCTGGCCGAAGCCCCCCAGCACCACGAGTGGACGCTGCACGACCTGTCAATCATCTGGAGGACGCTTCTGGGGCGGGGCCTCGTCAGGCCCCTCCTACGAGGCTTCGAGCTCTTCCAGCGGGTAAAAAGATGTCATGAGATCAGAGGCAGCATGTTGTTGACTTGACTGACTGAAACAAACTAATTCTCCTTGTGTCCCTCAGGACTGTCCTCTGGTTCTGGTGTTGAGGATGTTTGAGTTGTGTTGCGACTACAGGAACTTCTCTCAGGCCAAAGCCAAGCTGCTGGACTTCCAGAGGACGCTCATCACCGTGAGTCAACACACCACGAGTTACGAAGCAGCTTCTACCACTTTAAACCTGCTTTTTCTCTCCTGACCACCAGGGGGCGACTCCTCTGGTTGTATAGAAGTCTATGCTTCATGTGTTAAAGCTGCATTATCTCTCCTGACCACCAGGGGGCAACTCCTCTGGTTGTATAGAAGTCTATGCTTCATGTGTTAAAGCTGTATTCTCTCTACTCAAGGTCAAGGTAAACTTTATTATCCACAGGTAGGAAATTCATATGGTCACCATTTACATGCTCCTGCCACATACCAATAAAAACAAATACATTAAATACAAAAACATTAAAACATTTAAGCATTAAAACTAAGAAAAAATAATAAAAATAAACTACCTGAGTGCCAACTGATTATTGTACAGTCTAATTGCTGTAGGCACAAAAGAATTGCTGTACCTCGTGGTCCTAACTTTCCTCTGCAGTAGTCTGCCGCTTGACCTATTGCTTCTTAAGAAACTCTGATGAAGAGGGTGGGTTAAATCTTTTAGAATTTGTTCTGTCTTTTTAAGAATAAGATCATTGTACAATTGGGCTACAGACACCTGATCAACGCCGATGATCCTACTAGCTGCTTTGACTATTCGTTGCAGTTTCTTCTGATCCTTAATATACATATTACCAAATACACAAATAAGACCAAATGATAAGACACTCTGCAAGAGAGCTTTGTAAAACATTTGAAGAATACTACTGTCTACTCTAAAATGGTTAAGTTTCCTCAGAAAAAACATCCTCTTCTGCAGCTTTTTGGACTTATTTTGTGCACATTCGTTAAAAGTCAGTTTATTGTCTATTTCAACCCCCAAGTATGTGTATGTTGTGACCCGCTCTACTACTACACCATTTATGCTTGAGGATGGAACTGTAATTCCCTTTTTATTAAAGTCTATGATCATCTCTTTTGTTTTCTTCACATTAACCACAAGGAAATTGTCTGTACACCAATTAATAAAACCCTGCACTTCAGTCTCAAAGCCCTCTAGGGATTCAGTATTGGACTGTACAAAACCAACTAATGCTGTATCATCAGCATATTTTAAAAAGGTATGGTTTGAGGTGGTTGCCTGGCAGTTGTTGGTGTATAAAGTGTATAGAATTGGAGACAGGACACACCCTTGTGGTGCCCCTGACCACCAGGGGGCGACTCCTCTGGTTGTATAGAAGTCTATGCTTCTGTGTTAAAGCTGCATTCTCTCTCCTGACCACCAGGGGGCGACTCCTCTGGTTGTATAGAAGTCTATGTTTCATGTGCTAAAGCTGCATTTTCTCTCCTG
This sequence comes from Cottus gobio, assembly GCA_023566465.1. Lineage (NCBI taxonomy): Eukaryota > Metazoa > Chordata > Actinopteri > Perciformes > Cottidae > Cottus > Cottus gobio. The sequence continues at coordinate 972,084 of CM042223.1, forward strand.
ACCACCAGGGGGCGACTCCTCTGGTTGTATAGAAGTCTATGCTTCATGTGTTAAAGCTGCATTCTCTCTCCTGACCACCAGGGGGCAACTCCTCTGGTTGTATAGAAGTCTATGCTTCATGTGTTAAAGCTGCATTCTCTCTCCTGACCACCAGGGGGCAACTCCTCTGGTTGTATAGAAGTCTATGCTTCATGTGTTAAAGCTGCATTCTCTCTCCTGACCACCAAGGGGCGACTCCTCTGGTTGTATAGAAGTCTATATAAATGACTCTACTTCTCTCTTGATGTATTCCCTCAGTAAACATTGTAAACATGAGTTTATGTCTCAATCTCTAGTTTCAAGTCTTCTTCAATACAGCATGATGTTCATTTAGTAAATTATGCTCATTTATTTTTCGTAACTAAAATAAATCCCAGGTATTTGAGATATTTTAAACTTTTCGCTGCCAAAACCTTGCTAAATCAAAGTGTCTTTACTGATGCAGCTGAGGAACGGCGGCCCGGCGCCCTCCAGTGGCCTCCCCCTGCAGTGGGTGGAGAGCCAGGCCTCCGTGCTGCTGCTCACGATGCTGCAGTGCTGCTCCTCCCAGTACGACCTCCACCGGCTGCTGCAGCTGCTGGCCGACGTCGACAAGCTGCTCAAGTCCAACGGTGAGAGTGGAGCGCCCGTTCACCCCTGAACTCACCGCGAAACAGTACAGGCTGATAATTCTGTGTGTGTTTAGGTCCAGACTTCAGGAAGCTGAGTCAGCTCAGCCAGCTGCTGCAGGGGTCAGAGGTCAGCCTGTCCCCCAGGCTGCTGCAGTGCAGTTCGCCCTCCGTCCAGCAGGAGGCGTTCCAGGCCGCAGTGGACGCCCTGCAGGCCAGGGGGCGCTACAGTCGGGCCAGGCAGGTCGCCCTGCTGGCCGGCCTGCCCGTCCACCGCCTGCTGCTCAGCCAGGTCTGCATCCACCGCACGGGACACGTGGAGGGTTAGACGTGTTGGTCAAACAATCTCTGTGTACCAAAAGGGTTTTAAAAAGAAACTGCTTTTGAGGTTCAGCGGGTTAATTCGAAAACGTTGATCATCGGTGGAATGATGACGTTCCGGTCGCCTCTCTCCCGTTTAGCTTCTCCAGGAAGTAAACTCCCAGAGGTCCAAGCGCCAGTGGAGGAGATTGGAGACCCGAGTCGGCTTCTGGAGGAGATGTCACGAGCAGCTGAAGGCCGAAAGCGCCGATCCGGAATCGGCCTCCCGGTTCTTCCTGTCGCAGGCCGAGACGGCGACCGCCGACTCGCCGGAGGCTCTGACCGAGCTGCTGGAGGTCCAGGAGCGCTGCCTGCTGCTCTGCCTCGCCACTCACTGGCTCTCGCTGCTCGGCCCGGCTCCGACCGACAGACTGGAGCGCCTGGAGGAGAAGCTGTGGGCCGGCCGGGTGCGGCGGCACGTCCTCGCCGCCGCCATGGAGAAGGAGAGCGTCTTCAACCTGCCGCCGCCCACCGCCACACCCGAAATGAACCCGTACGAAGCGCTCATGAAGGAGTTCTCCTTCTCCAACATATCGGGCCTGAACACCGAGGGCTGTCTTGGTCTGGAGGGGCTGCCCGGGCCCACTGAGGACCAGGAAGAGCCGGGCACCGACCCGCCGCTGAGCCCGGAGGAGAGGAGCGCTCTGGCTGCTCTCATTGGTCAGTTGTTAGATGGAGGCAGTATCCACGAAGCCAGCCGGGTGTGCCGTTACTTCTCCCTGTATCACCGGGACATGTGGGTGGTGCTGCGCTGCAGAGGTCTGGCCTCTGGAGACCTGAACCCAGAACCACAAGAGGAGGCAGCAGAGGTTCTGCCAAAGGAGAGCATCACCAGCTGTAAGCTTCCCTGACCTTCTATAACCTGTAGGACCTCCTGTAGGACTACCTGTACGACCTCCTGTACGACCTCCTGTATGACCTCCTGTATGACCTTCTGTATGACCTTCTGTCCTCCAGCCCCCTCCATGACCAGCCTGTCATCCTTTGTGATGCTCCCCTTCCCTGAAGACGAGGTCGTCGGCCACCTCCAGAAGCTGGTGGATCAGTGTCAGCACGGCAAAAACTACTGCAAACAAGTCCTCAGCCTCTACCAGCTCTCCAAGGTACCAGTCCACCCAGTGCCCATACAGGTTTGTCCCTTCAAAAAACCATTAAAAAGACCTCTCTTCCCCCCCTCCTGGACCACGACCAGGAGCTGCAGTGCTCCTTTAGCCAGATGTGCCGGGAGGAGCCTCGCTCGGTGCTGGAGAAGCTGCTGCTGTCGGAGCAGCCGGAGCGCTTCAGGAAGGCCCGGGCCTTCGTCAGGGCGCAGGGTCTGTCCGCCGACTCCGTGGCCGAGCTGGTGTCCTCGGCCGTGGTCCGGGCGCTGCTGGCCTCCTCCGCCCACGAGCTGCAGCCCGGTGAGTTCGTCTCTCCAAATGTTTTTACTTTTTTAAAAAGACGCTGCTGGTTTGCTCAGAAAGTCAGAGAAGAAGTTAAAGAAATTAATGACTTCAGTCCTGTTTAGAACATGAGGGTGTGGGGCACCCTCTGGTGGCGGAAACGAGTATTACACCTGCTCCTCATCCTGCTCTTTGATGGAATGATTTACTTACAAGCAGCCTTAGGAACTATAACTGAGACAGGAGGTCAACAGTAAAAACTGGCAGTTTATTAAAACCGATCAATAATCTCATTTCCCTTCAAGTTTATTAATATAATAATAAACATAAAATAATGAAAGTGAATGGGATGCTTTATTCTCATCACTAGCAGAGAGGCAGGTGTTCCGGCCGTCAGAGGGTCGCGACTCGCTGGTCCAGCTCGTCAAACTGTGTGACGATCCGAACCTGGTGGGAGTCAAACTGCTGGAGAACCTCAACGCTGTTCCACTGAGAGACCTGAGCTGCAGTATGTGACACACACACACACACACACACACACACACTATGGTGTGCTAACATGAGATGATGTCATCTGTGTGCATTTCCTCCTGTAGTTGTGGAGCTGCTGGTCGTGGCTCACGACTGCTTCAGCCTCACCTGTAACATGGAGGGCATCGTCAGAGTGCTGCAGGCCGCCCGCCACCTCAGCCACGCCTACCTGGCCCCAGGAGAGCACTACAGCCTGCTGGTAAGCCCCTCTTAAGCCCCCGCTTACCAGCAGGGAGGGCTACCTTGAGGGAGGCCCTAAGGGAGGGCTACCTTGAGGGAGGCCCTAAGGGAGGGCTACTTTGAGGGAGGTCTAAAGGAGGGCTACCTTGAAAGAGGCCCTAAGGGAGGGCTACCTTGAGGGAGGCCCTAAGGGAGGGCTACCTTGAGGGAGGCCCTAAGGGAGGGCTACCTTGAGGGAGGCCCTAAGGGAGGGCTACCTTGAGGGAGGCCCTAAGGGAGGGCTACCTTGAGGGAGGCCCTAAGGGAGGGCTACCTTGAGGGAGGCCCTAAGGGAGGGCTACCTTGAGGGAGGTCTAAGGGAGGGCTACCTTGAGGGAGGTCTAAGGGAGGGCTACCTTGAGGGAGGTCTAAGGGAGGGCTACCTTGAGGGGGGTCTAAGGGAGGGCTACCTTGAGGGGGGTCTAAGGGAGGGCTACCTTGAGGGGGGTCTAAGGGAGGGCTACCTTGAGGGGGGTCTAAGGGAGGGCTACCTTGAGGGGGGTCTAAGGGAGGGCTACCTTGAGGGGGGTCTAAGGGAGGGCTACCTTGAGGTAGGTCTAAGGGAGGGCTACCTTGAGGTAGGTCTAAGGGAGGGCTACCTTGAAAGAGGCCCTAAGGGAGGGCTACTTTGAGGGAGGTCTAAGGGAGGGCTACCTTGAGGGGGGTCTAAGGGAGGGCTACCTTGAGGGAGGTCTAAGGGAGGGCTACCTTGATAGAGGCCCTAAGGGAGGGCTACTTTGAGGGAGGTCTAAAGGAGGGCTACCTTGAGGGGGGTCTAAGGGAGGGCTACCTTGAGGGAGGCCCTATACCTTGAGGGAGGCCCTAAGGGAGGGCTACTTTGAGGGAGGTCTAAGGGAGGGCTACTTTGAGGGAGGTCTAAGGGAGGGCTACTTTGAGGGAGGTCTAAGGGAGGGCTACCTTGAGGGGGGTCTAAGGGAGGGCTACCTTGAGGGGGGTCTAAGGGAGGGCTACCTTGAGGGGGGTCTAAGGGAGGGCTACCTTGAGGGAGGCCTAAGGGAGGGCTACCTTGAGGGGGGTCTAAGGGAGGGCTACCTTGAGGGAGGCCTAAGGGAGGGCTACCTTGAGGGGGGTCTAAGGGAGGGCTACCTTGAGGGAGGGCTAAGGGAGGGCTACCTTGAGGGAGGCCCTAAGGGAGGGCTACCTTGAGGGAGGCCTAAGGGAGGGCTCGTAGTACTCTGTCATAAGACAGTTCCAGTTTGCAGTAGTTACAAATAGCTTTGCTTTTATCAATTACGCCGTCTGGTAGAGATTTTAATTTAAAAGTGCCGTACCTGTGTGCAGCAGTGTTAAGCCCCTCCCAATGCTGTTAACGGATGATAAAATCATTGTCGGAGTTAATGGATGGCTACGTTAACGCATTTATAACGCGTAACGTGCCCAGCCCTAATCTAAACATGTAAAAGTACATTAAAATACGTAAATGTGTGTGCAGGTGCGCCTGCTGACCGGCATCGGCAGATACAATGAGATGACGTACGTCTTCGACCTGCTGCACCAGAACCATCGCTTTGAGATGCTGCTGAGGAAGAAGATGGACATAGACAGAGGACAGGTACACACACACACACACACACACACACACACACACACACACAATTAAATCTCATTCTTGGTGTTAATGAACTGTAACAACGAGCTCAGAGCTGTTAGGAAGGTAACAGCTCATAATTAATATCTATTTTGTATTCACCTGAAAACATCTGGATTTCACCAACACTACATTTCACTAGATTCCCCTGAACGCAGCATGAGAACGTTACTAGCTCTGCTCCTGATCAGGATCACTACCCTTCCTCTGCAGAGCTGCAGCCTGCAGACGGCCCTGCTGGACTACATCAAGCGCTGCCAGCCCGCCGACAGCGAGAAGCACAACATGGTGGCGCTCTGCTTCAGCATGAGGAGGGAGATCGGAGAGAACCACGAGATGGCAGCGAGGACGCAGCTGAAGATCATCGAGTCTCAGGCCTGGGGTGACTGCAGCAGCACAATGAGACATATATGATTATACATACATACATACATACATACATACATACATACATACATACATACATACATTATTGATGTGTGGGTCACACTGCTGTGTCTGACCTTTCTAAACAGTGGTCACTCCCGATCTGAAGAGCTCGCTGGTCAAAGTCTTGGGTCTGCTGAGAGACGCTGCAGAGAGCTTCTCCAAGGTACCTGAACGCCTCGTATTTTACATTCGCCCAAAACGACATGTTTATCATATGTGTGTGTAAATGTATATTTATACGTGTGCGTGTGTGTGTGCAGGACTCGTGTGTGCGTCAGGCGAGCCGCTGCGTGCGGACGGCTAAGCTCGTCTCTCTGCAGCTTCACTTCCTGAACTCGGGCTCTGACCTGCGTGTCGTCCACCTGAGACCTGCAGAGCTGCTGGAGGCCGTCACGGCGCTGCCACGCTGCTACCAGGTCAGTTAAGCCCCTCCCCTGGGTTAAGCCCCTCCCCTACTAAAGCCTTTTAGTTCATATTGTGCTGTACTCATTGTATGAATAAAACTATGATCAATAATATAGATGTGTCATAAGCGATGCTCACTTCTCATTGGCCCTTCTCTGAAGGGATATAGTTATGTATTATGTATTGCCAGTAGTCACATGCTGCGTCCCGCTCAGGTGTTCGTGGTGTCGGAGGCGTACGGCTACAGCCCGGACTGGGCCCAGATCCTGTACCAGAAGGTGGTCCTGAACGGTGACTTTGTTTACCTGGAGGAGCTGAAGCGGCACCGCCCACTGACCTCCAGCCTGTTGGAGGACGTCTTCCACAAGTAAGACGAGGTCACCAGCCGACGGCTCGATGCCCGATGCCCGGTGCAAAGCTCTCACGGCCTGTTGTTGTTGTTGTTGTTGCTCCAGGCTGGACGGCAGCGCTCCCAGCAGCGTCGCTGCCAACGTGAAGCGCCTGCTGACGCACTGCGAGGACGTGTACAGCCGCTACCGGCTGGCCTACCAGCAGAACCTGTACGACGTCACCAAGGCGCTGCTGCAGGACGCCAAGACCTCCGGCTACCTGAGCGACCGGCTGGCCAGCTGACGACCTCCGGCTACCTGAATGACCTCTGGCTACATGACCCCCGTCAACAGAACCGATAACTGAAGTACACCTATTTGTATAAGAAGTACAACATTTTCTCAATCTGTGAATAAAAGTGATTTTCTTCTCAAAGAATTGAACAGAAGTTTTCTTTTTTTCTAATAAATGACGAGACGGATGAAATAACTTTCCAGAGGCCACATTTATTAAATCACAACATAGGAAGAAATCACTTTTAAGACACTTTCTAAACGCTTTTGTATCAATATCTAAGATTTTAGCTTCTACTTTCATCAGGTCTGGCAAATCAATAGATTTCTACACTTATTGTTCTTATTATATATATATATATATATATATATATAATATGTGTATATATATATACATATACATGTATATATACAATATACATGTGTATATATGTATAGCGTATACATGTGTATATATGTATAGCGTATAATATGTATACATGTGTATATATGTATAGCGCCTCTTCTTCTTGAGGACACTGAAGAAAAACCATCTGTCTTCAGCCATCCTGGTGAACTTTTACCGCTGTGTGATCGAGAGCATCCTAACCAACTGTGTCACAGTCTGGTATGGGAGCTGCTCTGTTGCGGAGCGCAAGGGACTGCAGCGGGTGGTGAAAACTGCCCAACGCATCACAGGAACTCCACTTCCGGCCATTGAGGAAATCCAGAGGAAACGCTGTCTGCGTCGAGCTCGCAGCATTCTCAAGGACGCCTCCCACCCTGCACACAGACTGTTTTCCCTCCTGCCCTCAGGCAGACGGTTCAGATGCTTCCGGACAAGGACCAGCAGACTGAGGAACAGTTTCTTCCCCAGAGCTGTTTCCTTATTGAACTCTGCCCCATGCTGACACCCCCCCTACTCCCCAACCACCTCCACCCACAAACCCATCTCCTCGTCATCTCCCCCCACTGACCAAAGACTTTACACCTGCACTCAAACACTTTTGAACTGTCTGCACTAAAAACTGAGCATTGCACTAGTCTAGTAACGTTAGGCAGCTACTGTTTATTATTATGCACTATTTAACGTTCACTCAATCTGTATTACTTAACTTATCATATGCCCATTTGCCTTTTGTAAATTATGTTTATAGTTCCTGCTTATACTACATTTAATGCACAAATCAACCTGTATAACATGTACATATTACCGCAATCAATCTGTATATCCCGTACCTATATCACTAACTTATTATCTGTAAAATACTTATTATTATCTGTATATTGGTATTTACTGCTATTGCACTTCTGGTTGGATGCTAAACTGCATTTCGTTGCTCTGTACTTGTACATGTGTAATGACAATAAAGTTGAATCTAATCTAATCTAATATATACATATGTATATATATACATATATACATACATACATATACATATTTATATATATACATATATGTGTATATATATGTATATATGTGTGTATATATATATACACACATATATACATATATATATATATATATATACATATATATACACACATATATATACACATATATATATACATATATATACACACATATATATACACATATATATATACACACATATATATATATACACACATATATATACACATATATATACACATATATATACACATATATATATATATATATATACACACACATATATATATATATCACATATATATATGCTATATATCATATAACACATATACATACATAAATATACATATATATACATGTATATATATACATGTATATATATACATATACATGTATATATATTTACATATATACATACTTATATACATATATATATATATACATATATATATATGTATATATGTGTATATATATACACATACATACATATATATATATGTATATTTATATTTCCTGGTAGCCAGATGTCTACCAGGAAAGAACTTTTCAATAACACATTAGTATGAAATAAAGTATTTTATTCTTAAATGAAACCCTAAAAACAGAAAGAGCTCCGAGTAGACCGAGCCGACATTGAACAGGAGAAGCTCGGGGGCGTGTCTCTTCTTCTTCTACTACTTTAGTGCACTTCAGGTTTGTTCTTGAAGTAATAAACCCAACAACACAAGTGAGTCTGCTTCTGAAAAGGTTTAAAGTGCATGTTCAGGGTGGAATCATCTGAGTTATGCAGCTCTAACGCAGGCTCGTGCGCGGACCTGCAGGCTCATGCACGGCGGGGCGTCTAGCTGCAGGAGCCTCGGTCCTTCAGCAGCTGGGTGAGGACGCTGCTCTGCCGCAGTGCTCGCAGGCCGGACACGTCCTCGCCGATCACCGGCACGTCGTCGCCGCGCGGCGTCTCGTCTCCGTCGCTGTCGGAGAGCGCGCACAGGAGGGCATCGTTCTCGTACGTCGGGAAGTAATACCTGAGGAGAGGCGGGTCAGGATCTGAGCAGGTTTATGGTTTAGTCAACACAAAGGACAACATGTAAACCCTTTATTAGATTTATTTTTTGTCCCATAAAACAAATCAGCTGGAAAAGATCAAACTTTAATAAATATTTGATAAAACAAAAAGCTAATATTATTGGCTTTTTGTTCTATTCTGGGGAGATAATCATGTTCTGAGCTTTGGTACTACAGTTCCCACAATGCTTTGGACCAGGAAGCACGTCCCACACGGACAGCTGCTGTCCTCCCTCACCAGCTTCCCACCAACACTATCCTCGTCTGTTTGACGAACAACAACAACAACAACAACAACAACAACTCACTGCGGCTGGTTCCAGGTCGACGCGTCCGGCAGCTTCATCACGTGACCTTCGTCCGCGATGTGCCGCAGGACGCCGTCTCTGGAGTCAAACGTCTCCTGGCAGCCGTAGCAGCGGCTCTGGTGGATCTGCCGCCGGATGAAGTTCACCAGTTTGACCTGCTGGTAGAAGTGGAGGTCTGGGGGGGGGGGGGGGGGGGTGAAGGGTTTAGTGACGGGACAACATGTGGCTGCAGGTTGCAACTGACCCAGGATGGGGCGGGGCTTATATAAATGGGGCGGGGCTTATAGACAGGAAGTAGTGGCCAAAAATCCAACCGACGTGAAGCAACGATAAACAACGACTCAGCTGATAAAACACCAATTAAAACAGTTATGAATATGATGTCACATCTCAATGCTTCACACTGGCCCTTTAAACGTGATGATGATGAAGGTGATGATTATGATGAACTGGTTTTACTTACTGAGCTCCATCTTCAGATGATGGAGGTCAAAGCCATGAGCTTCCTTCAAAATAAAACAAAGATCCAATTATTATTTACGATGTGTTGAAGGTTAAATGTGTGTTATATATATATCTATATATAGATATATCTATATATATATATATAGATATATCTCAGAAGTAAATACCGTGGCCTCCACACCATCATGTTTGGAATATGTTGTGATGTGAAAAACAGAAGAATGCCGTAAACTCGCCTCAACACACGGTAAATTACTACAACCAAGTAAAGTAAAGTAAAAGTACATCGTCAGTATGCGGATCATTAAACCTTCATGTGAGCGTAGATCTGCTCCATCGTCTCCGACTGCCGGTCACAGAAGAGACACACGGCGGAGACCGGATGGGCTCGCCAGTCCGACCAATCACTGCGGGGCGACACGGAGGCGGAGCTTAGTTTCACACACACAGGAAACAGGAAACGTAACGGACCAATAAGAGCCCTCCTCACTCCTCGTCGTCCAGCAGCTCCCGGTCGTCCTCGCTCTGCACCTCCTCCCAGGTCTTCCCCAGCTCCTGAGCGGAGGACACGAAAGACCAGTGAGGAGAGAAAACTCTTTACAGTTCAAAGAGTACAAACACTTCCTGCTTTCTGACATGTGAGGGTCATGTGACAGGAAACACGTTTAGAGCGGTTGAGCTTTTAGTTTTAACTGGTTTTAATCATTTCTGGGTCGGTGTTTTAAATTAAATACTTTTGTTCATGACCAAAATACATGCTAAAAAGCTAACGTTAGCATGCTAACAATCTAATATGCTAATGTTAACACGCTAAAGTTAGCATGCTAACATGTTAAGCTACGGCGGTGAACCGGTTAGCATTCAGCTTAAACCTTCAGGTGGTTCATGTTTATTTACTATTTGTTTGTTATATTTTCCGAGTGTAAGGGGGCGTCCTGCTGTGTTGTTGTTGTTGTTGTTGTTGTGCCTCACCAGGTAGTTGATGACGTAGAAGCGGTCGTACAGTCGGTTGCTGGCGTTGATGCGGCGGTGAGCTTTCTTCCTCATGTGGTCCTTCAGCGTGGTTTTGTCCCTAAAGGTCTTCTCACAGTACAGACACTGCAGACTGAGGGGGAAGGAACACGTTAGCACACCGTGACCTCGTGACCTCGTGGACGTCCTGCAGCCTCAGCTCTTACTCGTCCAGCTTGCCCTGCAGCGTGTCCAGGAACTGGTCGCAGTAGACGATGTTGTCCGGCAGCCCGATGCTGAAGGAGTGCTCCCTGGCCATGTGGTTGAGCAGAGCCGACCTGTGAAGCCACGCGTTAGTCTCCAGGGGGAACCAGCGGGACCTTGGGGTCCTGGACTGGCTCCCTCAGACCGGTGGATACCTGTTTCCAGTGAACTCGTCGCTGCAGAACATGCAGAGGCGACGGAAGCTGCCGTCGTCTCTCTCCTGCTGCTGCTGCTCCAGCACCTCCTCCTGTGGGACGACGACGACGACGACAACAACAACAACAACAACAACAACACCGTCAGAGAGACACCACCGAAAGAAGAAGAGCGGCCCTCAGAACCCACCCCCTCGGGGTCCTCACCAGTCGCTTCTGCTGCAGCTTCTCTCGGAGGATTCGGTCCTCTGGAAGGACGTCGCACAGCAGGAAGTAGTTCTCCTGCTTCTCTGTGGCCAGGAAACGAGTTTACGCCGTTTGTTGAGCGAGAAACGTTGTGTGTTTTAGGAGATCACAGATGAGGAAAAAACAAATATATATATTAATATATACTTATATATTAATATATATATATATATATTAATATTTTTATATATATATATATATTAGAATATATAGATATATATATAGAATTTTTTTTAACCGTTGGAAAAACAGATCCTCCACAGAGGACTCTTAAAGAGGACTCTTAAAGAGAACTCTTAAGAGGACTCCTAAGGTTCGGGTTCGGGTCCTGGACTCACCAACCGGCCCGTTGGAGTTGGTCTTGATGACGCTGCAGAAGTCCGTGAGCGGCTGCTCCAGGAAGCGACCCCTCCAGTACAACACGTACCTGAGGGTTATGGAATATTAATGTTATTATTAGTATTATTATTAACATTCGTATTGATATCACTGCTTTGATTATCATTCATTTTGAACTATATCCACTGCTGCTGTTATTACTAGTAGTCGTAACTTCTCATATTATTATTAATTGATATATGTATTGAATGTGTATTCTGTTGCTCTCGCAGGTCTCTTCCTAGTTTTAGAGAGTATTTCCTGTTCTGATGTGAGGTCAAAGGTCAGATGATGTCAATGTGATTTTGGGCTTAAAGGAGTGTAATGGTACATAACGAGCCGCTGACAGGTGCATTGTGGGTATTGTAGGATCCAGTTTGAAAGTACTGAAGTAAAGACTACTTGGGGAGGTCTGCGACCAGCTGCACGTCGCCGATGACCAGCTGGTGCTCCAGCAGCAGGTGCTTCAGGAGGACGTCCTTCTGCCGCAGGGGGGCGGACTCAGGGCAGAACAGGCACACCAGGGGGGCGTCGCCCAGCGGACTGGGAGCACTGGGGCCGGCAGGGGGGTGCTCTGGGAAACACAGCGGCTCCAGTATGCTGTCCTGACCTGGGGGGAGGAGCTACAGGTTAGGACACACACACATAATACTGTCCAACACACACACACACATAATACTGTCCAACACACACATAATACTGTCCAACACACACACACACACACACACACACACACACACACATAATACTGTCCAACACACACTCACACACACATAATACTGTCCAACACACACTCACACACACATAATACTGTCCAACTCTCTCTCACACTCACACTCACACACACACACACACACACACACACACACAGCTTGTATAAAACATTTTAGACAGACAGGCAGAGATATGGCTTTTATTTTAAATACTGGGTATTTTAACCAATAATCATAATAATAATAGTAAAGTGCAATACAAGTAAGGAGGTGGTACTTGAATAACTTAAATAAACGTGGTGAAGGTTAGCCTGTTAGCTTAGCCTGTTAGCTTCGTTAAGACGCGCAGAGCGGAAACAGTTTCAGAGTTTATTGTTTAGGTTTCATCTCCAAGTGAAGCCCCGCCCACAGCGAAGAGCAGCTCTTTAAATCATTATATTCAACGTTAAAAACCATAAACATCAACTCACCATCTCGACTCCGGTCAGAGGCGGCCATCTTTGATGTCACGTGGTCAAAACAGCGCCGACGAACCAATCAGAGGCTAGAAAACGTACACGTGCTGCGTTCACGGTCTCCAAGTAAAAAGCAGTTGTAACCCGGTGCGTTTAGTGTTTTAAAACCATTTAGAAACTCACGAGTTTGCGATTTAACTGAGATCTGTTTGATCAGTGAGTGTTATGAGAATGATTTAATCATTACATCTTAGGTTCAAGCGATTGATCGGTTGTTAATATCCATGTTTTAACCCGATGCTATATATATATATATATATATATATATATATATATATATATATGTAACATATTTAGCTTGTCTGTGTTGTAGAAGGACAATAAACTAACTTCACATAAATAAATAAACAAATAATATATATAAATACATTAATTAATGAATAATACTTCTGTCATAAACCTCTGGTAGAAACACGTTAGTGCAGTTTGAACAGTTTAATCTCTGTTTGTTCCACTTGATGAGCACTAGGTGGAGCTCCATCCATCCATCCATTTTCCACCGCTTATCCGGGGTCGGGTCTCGGAGGCAGCAGGTCCAGCAGGCTGACCCAGACTTCCCTCTCACCTGCAACATCTACCAGCTCATTCTGGGGGATCCCGAGGCGTTCCCAGGCCAGCTGGGAGATATAATCCCTCCAGCGTGTCCTGGGTCTTCCCCGGGGCCTCCTACCAGTTGGACGTGCCTGGAAAACCTCTAAAGGGAGGCGTCCTGGAGGCATCCTAATTAGATGCTGAACCACCTCAGCTGACTCCTTTTGACACGAAGGAGTAGCGGCTCGACTTCAAGCTCCCTCCTGATGTCCGAGCTCCTTACCCTATCTCTAAGGCTGAGCCCGGCCACTCTACGGAGGAAACTCATTTTGGCCGCTTGTATCCGCGACCTCGTTCTTTCGGACACGATCCAAAGCTCGTGACCATAGGTGAGGGTTGGGACGTAGACCGACCAGTAAATTGAGAGCTTTGCCTTTCGGCTCAGCTCCTTCTTCACCAAGACGGCCCGGTGCAACGCCTGCTTTACTGCTGCAGCCGCACCGATACGCCTGTCGATCTCCCGCTCCATTTTACCCTCACTCGTGAACAAGACCCCGAGATACTTGAACTCCTTCGCTTGTGGTAGGCACTCTGTCCCCACCCGGAGGGAGCAATCCACCGGTTTCCGGCAGAGCACCATGGCCTCAGATTTCGTGGTGCTGACTCTCATCCCCGCCGCTTCACACTCGGCTGCAAAACGCCCCAGTGAATGCTGGAGGTTATGGTCCGAGGAGGCAAACAGGACCACATCATCTGCAAACAGCAGAGAGGCTATCCTGAGATCCCCGAACCTGACATTCTCCGCCCCACGGCTGCGCCTAGATATCCTGTCCATGAAAGTCACGAACAGGACCGGTGATAAAGGGCAGCCCTGGCGGAGGCCAACACCCACCGGGAACGTATCTGACTTACTGCCGAGGATACGAACACAGCTCCTACTGCAGGCGTACAGAGACCGGATGGCCCGTTGCAACGGGTCCGGCACACCATACTCCCGCAGCACCCCCCACAAAAAGCCCCGAGGGACCCGGTCGAAAGCCTTCTCCAAGTCCACAAAGCACATGTAGACTGGTTGGGCAAACTCCCAGGACCCCTCCAGTATCCTTGCAAGGGTAAAGAGCTGGTCCACTGTTCCACGACCAGGACGAAACCCGCACTGTTCTTCTTGAATCCGAGGTTCGACAAACGGTCGGAGCCTCCGTTCCAGCACCCTGGCATAAGCTTTTCCCGGGAGGCTGAGTAGTGTGATACCCCGATAGTTCGAGCACACTCTCCGGTCCCCCTTCTTGAAGATGGGAACCACCACCCCGGTCTGCCAGTCCATGGGCACTGTGCCCGACCCCCATGCGACATTGAAGAGGCGTGTCAGCCAAGACAGCCCAACAAAGTCCAGCGCCTTCAGCATCTCAGGGCGGATTTCATCCACCCCCGGCGCCTTGCCACCAAGGAGCTTTTTGACTACCTTAGTGGCCTCTGCCAGGGATATGGGTTCATCCAACCCCAAGTCTTCAGGCGCTGCCCCCTGTTCAGGGGACATGTTGACCGGGTTTACGAGTTCCTCAAAGTGCTCTTTCCACCGCCCGACGATATCCTCTGTCTGGGTCAGCAGCCCCCCTCCCCTGTTGATAACAGCCTGGGGAAGGCCCTGCTTTCCCTTCCTGAGTCGTCGGATGGTTTGCCAGAACCTCCTTGAGGCCAACCGAAAGTCCTTCTCCATGGCCTCCCCGAACTCCTCCCATGCCCGAGTTTTAGCATCCGTGACCACCGCAGCTGCAGTCCTTCTGGCCTGCCTGTACCTGTCAGCTGCTTCAGGAGACCCCTGGGCCAACCAAGCCCGAAAGGCCTCCTTCTTCAGCTTGTTGGCTGCCCTCACCCCGGTGTCCACCACCGGGTTCTCAGGTTGCCGCCACGACAGGCACCGATGACCTTCCGACCACAGCTCCTAGCGGCCGCGTCCACAATAGAGGCTTTGAACATGATCCAATGGGACTCCATGTCCCCAACCTCCCTCGGGATGTGTGAGAAGTCCTTCCGGAGGTGGGAGTTGAAGACCTCCCGGACAGGATCCTCCGCCAGACGTTCCCAGTTCACCCTCACTACACGTTTGGGCTTGCCAGGTCTCTCTGGCCGACTCTAGGTGGAGCTCTTCTTCTTTAATCCTCTTCATCCTCTTCATCCTCCTGCAGTTCTTTTTTGTTGTTGTATTTTCTAGTTTTTCTCTAAAATATCAGTTAGTGTTGTTTGTTTCATTGAAGGTAAAACATTTAAATAAATGCAGACATTTATTTAAATGTAAATATAGGAGAAGCATATATATATAGCATCACAGGTGCTGAGCCGATGCTGTTGCTATGCAACAATTCATCGTCCCCAGGAGTATCCAGGTTGGACCTGAGCGGTGAGGAGGAGGAGGAGGAGGAGGAGGAGGAGGAGGAGGAGGAGGTGGTAGAGGAGGACATTACAGACATGTTATTCAGTAATAATATAATAGTAATATAAATATAATAGAATTGGGTTAAAAACTCCAATAGCATAATTGTTTATTAATGAGAAAGAAAAACATTAGTAAGATACATTTAAATAATTTATTTGATTTAAAAATAAATTAAAGACTGTGGTTGATCATTAGAAGAAACACACAAACAAACATTCGTTTGCAACATCAAATTTTGGAGGAATAACGATAATTATTGTGTCTGAGTGAATATGCGGGCTTTAGGACCCGGCGGGACGACACGTGACGTCAGACCACAACAGGAAGTCACGTTGCTGGTAGGTCACGTTGCTGGTAGGTGTGTTAGCGGGTGTCGCTTCAGCGCTCGTGTCTCGAGCTCCTCGCGGACTCTTCTGGTGTTTTCACGGCAGTGAACTGAGACTCGCTGCGCATGCGCAGCTCGTCGTGTGCGTGACGCTGTTCTTTATTAGCGACTGCTAGCTGAGCTAGCTGCTAACTAGCTGCTAGCTAGCTGCTAGCACACAGGTCACAGCGCTGCAGAGCGGCCCACACGGATTTAAGGTGGAATGGGTAGATTGTTTGAGGACACTGCTTGTTAAGGTGGACCTGTTTGTTGCTGCTGTGAATCAGATGTAGTCTGTACTCTGGAGTACTGAGTACTCAGAGTACTCAGTACTCCAGAGTACAGACTACTCAGTACTCAGAGTACTCAGTACAGAGTACACAAAACGATTAATAGAAATGTTAGATTTAATTAATTTAGCTATAACAATTTAATGAGATGTGTGTTGTATAAAGTGTAGGATTAATAACCCTGATTCAGCTACACCTGCAGAAATCTCTCTGTTGCATATATATATATATATATATATATATATATATATGTATATATATATATATATATATATATATTGTCTCCGTTATTGATTACATTATATTGTCTCCGTTATTGATTACATTTCACATAAGTTTATGAAAAGAGAAGCTGTGGCTCACGGCTTCATGTGGCTGCATCGGAACATTCATATTGCACTGATATGATGTTATTAATCAGATATGGAGATTTTAACGTCTAATTTAATGTAATTTGTTTTATTAAAACACCTGTCAGTCATCCTGTCGTTTCATCTGTTAAACTGAATAACTGGCTGTCGGCCCAAAAAAGACATTTGAAGACTAAACAATCAATAAATCACATTAAATGTTTGTAATCATGCATTTTTAAAATAATTTTAATAATAGTTTTAATTATTATAATATATTTGTTATATTATATAATATTTATTTAATTATCATAATCTTTTATAATTATTTTAATTATGATTATATATATATATATATATATATATATATATACATCTGGAACACGTTGTGTAGACTCAACACACCCGCTGTGTGTGTCCTCCTAAAAGGCGTCTCGAAGGACTGTGTGTGTGTGTCTGTGCGTGTGTGTCTGTCTGTGTGTGTGTGTGTGTGTGTCTGTCTGTGTGTGTGTGTGTGTGTGTGTGTCTGTGCGTGCGTGCGTGTGTGTGTCTGTGTGTGTCTGTCTGTGTGTGTGTGTGTGTGTGTGTCTGTGCGTGTCTGTGTGTGTGTGTCTGTCTGTGTGTGTGTGTGTGTGTGTGTGTGTGTGATGTTTCATGTGATTGTGTAATGATAAATCTCCAGCGTGAGACATGCTGTCTGCTTCCTGCTGACAGCCCAGCGTCTGAAAGAGAAGCAGCATCACCAACCTGCAGCAGACGGGCCTCATGTTGATGGAGGGGGCGTGTCCAGCCCTGAACGCTGCGCTGTGATTGGCCGCAGAAGCCTTTATCTTACAGATTGATTGAATACACCCATAATATTGGCATTGAAGCTGCGGTCGGAGATCTTGGACTCCTCAGTCCATCCCAGTGTTGCCAAGTCGGGGTTAGAGCGTGCCGTCCGTCAACCAGAGGACCGGCGGTTCGATAACCGGCTCGGCTAGTCGACATTGCTCCCGTAGTCTGTGAATGAAGACGTGTTGAAGCCCTTTGAGAAAAGATCTCTATAAGTACAGTTTGTTCATTTAAATCTAGTAAAGAGTCCACCTCCAACACAGTGATCCCTGTGAACGTCAACAACAAACATGGCCGCTGTTGGTAATCACAGCTGTTCAGCTGGTTGAAGACGGCGGTGACGAGCATTGAGTGACAGGGAAAGCCCCGCCCCTTCCGGTGTCCCCTATGGGACCCTATTAAAATAATAAGTCAGGTAGTCGACGGCGAGAGATTTATTTTAACACTTTTGGTTGTCATCGTGATAATTAACTATTTTCTGATACTTCAACAGTTTCACGACGAAATGCAACTTTCTGTTTGTGCAAAATTATCTTTTAAATCAACAAACATTGTACACTACTGTTCTTCATATTTATGATTTATGGTTCACCTGAAGGGGCGGGACTTTGCCGCTCTATTACAGTCCTCCTACAATCACGGATACCAATTTCACCGAGCATTTGATTGGATGATTGGTTTCGACAAAATGGCCGAACATGTTTTTGTGTAAGAGAACCAACGTGAGCTCTTTATCCACCTAACGGGGTCTCATACCACCTGTCCTCTCTCCTGAGCGTCCTCATTGGTTCTGATGATGACTTCCTGTTCCTCCCTCCAGGCGATGGCTCACCAGGCGGCGGGGCGGCGCTACCTGCGGGCGTTCGTTAGCGGCTTCTTCGTGGCCGTTCCCGTCACGGTCACTGTGCTGGATCGGTTGGCCTACGTGGCGCGAGTGGAGGGAGCGTCGATGCAGGTGAGAGGACTTCATACATGGCACTACCCATATACGGTCAGAGGTCACGGCATCCCGACAGCTTGTTGGAATGAAAGAGGCCTGTTGCATCCTAACCCTTTTATTTAATAATACGTAATATGGAAGAAAACACATGAAGCATATACTTCTATACAACCAGAGGAGTGACCTCCTGGTGGTCAGAAGAGATAATGCAGTTTTAACACATGAAGCATAGACTTCTATACAACCAAAGGAGTTGCCCCTGGTGGTCAGGAGAGAGAATGCAGCTTTAACACATGAAGCATAGACTTCTATACAACCAGAGGAGTCGCCCCCTGGTGGTCAGGAGAGAGAATACATCCTTAACACATGAAGCGTAGACTTCTATACAACCAGAGGAGTGCACGGGAGCGTGCAAGCTGCTCTGTATGAACTGCGTCTCTGTTCCTGCAGCCCTTCCTGAACCCAGAGGGGGGGTCCGACTGCGACGTGGTCCTGCTGAACCGGTGGAGCGTGAGGAAGTACGAGGTCCAGCGCGGCGACCTAGTCTCCGTCATGTGAGTCGTCCGTTTCCTTTGATTTTATATATATATAGATCTATATATAGATCTATATATATGTCTATAATACACTTTCGGGATTCAACAACCAAAATGCTGTATTTGTGCAGAACACATTCAACTGGTTTCGTGCAGCAGGAATACTTTCACAACCTTCTAGAATCTTCTTCATATAAAAAGACGTGTAGCCCTCCAGCTGATCAACAGGAAGTCTTCGTGCAGTTTTACACTATTTGTGTTTTGATGAAATCTCAAGCCGGCTGTCGACGCTGATGGATGGAGAAGTTGTGATTCGAGTGTCAGTTTTGTGTCATTATTCAACAAGATGAGTCACTTCTCTCTGAGGCGAGGTACAAACGAGTAAACAACTAATTTTAATGCGGCTGCACAAAACACACACAATATCAGATTATTAGTATTGTCATAAGTATGCAGCTCAGTATATATGGTTTACTTCTGAAAGCTTATCTCCGGGAACGAGAGCGCCGGCTGCAGAGCGATGAGTCATTTATGTAAATGACATGAACGCCTGTCAAAGCGAGCAGTCGGCTGGCAGCGATACTTCAACGCTCGGAGCCAGAATCACTTTCTGGAGGGAAGGTGAGCTCTGACGCTGCCTGCTGCTTCCGTTCTGGATTTTGTTGATCAAACTTGTAGCAAAAGAGAGGAAACATTCAACCACAGCCGCCTGAAGTTTGAATTTAAATTTGTTTCTGCAAACTGTTGGTTTAAATATAAGTATATTTATACGTGTTGTTTTGCCTCAGACGTCCAGACGAGTTCTCCAGCTTCAAGACGTTGATTGAAGCTGTCAGAATCCACTCAAGAGTCCAGACGGTGTTTCAGGTGAACCGTGTTAACCGGTGACTCTCAGCTGGTTGTTGGTAGGTGATGAACTGGTGACTCTCAGCTGGTTGTTGGTAGGTGATGATTGAATGTCGTGAGATTACAGGGTTATTAGAGGAAGAACAAACGTCTCAGGACTAAATGGAATGACGAATTACATTTCTTTTGCATTCTGTCCACGAATGAAGGTTTGATGGATAAACACACCTTGTGGTTACTCTTCGTGTAACCCCTGTTCTATGAGGACACTTGGGTTTAAAGAGCGCTGCAACCAGTCACAACACGAGCTCCAGTCTCTCAGGAAGACTGTTTGAAGGGTTGCATTATAATCAATATGGGCATTATAATTAACAAAAGTTAAGTGGAAATGTTGGGAATTCAGAGTCTTGTGATGATTTCCGATTATCGGCATTTGACTCAGTTACTTCCTTGAGAAAGACATTTCTTGACTCTGTTGGCAGGATGGATGATGGCTATGAGGGGAAAACACAAGTTATGCTTTGGTTATGTTTAGGTACACAAACTAGGTTTGGATTGCAATAACTTCTTCTGAAGGCCGTTGTCTTCCTGGTTAAGAACATAGACCCTCCTGCGTTAGCGTCCATTGTGTTCACGTCTTCGTCCTCATAATGGAGCAAATGTCCTTTTGAGGAATTTGCTGAAATGACTCATTTAGTCATCCTTTAGTTTGAACCTGACATTTTAACTGCTTTGAGTGATTCACGTCCTTTAAAGGGGAAATTTGACATTTTGGAAATTTGACTTTCTTGTTATGAGTTATCCGAGCAGTTTAATGTTGCTTTATATCTGTACGCTAAATATAGAGCTAGAGCCGGTAATTGATTAGCATAACTTAGCATTAAGAATGGAAGGCGAGGGAAATAGCTCGCTTGGCTCTGTTCAAAGTTCAGTAATCCCCCTGCTGTGATATCGATCGTCACATCTCACCCTCAGGCGTGAAAGCAAATAATCATATTTCCCCAAATGTCAAACGCCTTTCAGTCCTCACACTTGAAACTGGAGGTGTAACGCAACCTCCGATTCTTTTAAGTGAAGTCTATGCTTCATGTGTTAAAGCTGCATTCTCTCTCCTGACCACCAGGGAGCGACTCCTCTGGTTGTATAGAAGTCTATGCTTCATGTGTTAAAGCTGCATTCTCTCTCCTGACCACTAGGGGGCGACTCCTCTGGTTGTATAGAAGTCTATGCTTCATGTGTTAAAGCTGCATTCTCTCTCCTGACCACCAGGGAGCGACTCCTCTGGTTGTATAGAAGTCTATGCTTCATGTGTTAAAGCTGCATTCTCTCTCCTGACCACTAGGTGGCGACTCCTCTGGTTGTATAGAAGTCTATGCTTCATGTGTTAAAGCTGCATTCTCTCTCCTGACCACCAGGGAGCGACTCCTCTGGTTGTATAGAAGTCTATGCTTCATGTGTTAAAGCTGCATTCTCTCTCCTGACCACCAGGGGGCGACTCCTCTGGTTGTATAGAAGTCTATTCTTCATGTGTTAATTCTGCATTCTCTCTCCTGACCACCAGGGGGTGACTCCTCTGGTTGTATAGAAGTCTATGCTTCATTTGTTAAAGCTGCATTCTCTCTCCTGACCACCAGGGGGGGACTCCTCTGGTTGTATAGAAGTCTATGCTTCATGTGTTAAAGCTGCATTCTTTCTCCTGACCACCAGGGGGCAACTCCTCTGGTTGTATAGAAGTCTATGCGTCATGTTTTAAAGCTGCATTCTCTCTCCTGACCACCAGGGGGCGACTCCTCTGGTTGTATAGAAGTCTATATAAATGACTCTACTTCTCTCTTGATGTATTCCCTCAGTAAACATTGTAAACATGAGTTTATGTCTCAATCTCTAGTTTCAAGTCTTCGTCAATACAGCATGATGTTCATTTAGTACATTTGGCTTATTTGGTGAAACATGAGCTTTATAATAACGAATATGTTTGCGGCTTCACTGGTTCTAGTTTTAAATGAGCAATAAAAAGCTTTTAAACAAGAACAGGACAGAATGTGAGGGCTGAAATTGTCAACAAAGAATTATGGAAAGGACATATGATGATGATGTATGATTACAGGATTATTTGCAGTGCATAATTACACCAGACGGATCCATTGACACTTTCATTAACTAGAGAATATTTACCATCGGAATGGAAATATATGGCAACAATCATATGTGGGAATATAACGATGTGCACGAGCAGCTGTAAGTCATATTCACATTAACGAGATGAGTTATTCTTCCTGCCAGTACGATCTCTAATTATAGTACAGATGGGGGAGAGCAGCGTGGAGTCCCTAATCTAGAGGACTACACGTGGAATTCATGCGGGGTCTGAAACTAAATTCCATTAAATTGGTATTAAAGCCTCGCTAATTAAAACGGCCTCAGAGGCTTCAGTTTTAAAGACGGGAAAAACACACGGCGGAGCCTTCTAGCAGCTCGCCCAGTCCAGACCAGTCCAGACCAGACCAGACCAGACCCCTGTGAGGGAGCCCTTACTGGTGAGTTTAATAGGGCAGTTAATGCTGACTTTTATAGTCATACAGAGCCTTTCTAGTCCTCTAACTGGTCCTGGACCAGTCTGAGTCTAGTCCTGGTCCTCTATAGACCTCAGTCTAGTCCTGGTCTTCTACAGACCTCAGGTTTGTCCTGGTCCTCTATATAGCTCAGTTTAGTCCTGATCCTCTATAGACCTTATGGTGTGTTCACACCGAACGCGACGCGAATTCTTCGCGCGACCAGATTACATGTAAAGTCAATGCACAGACGCGTTTGGTTGCGACAGACGCGAAATTTTGCCGGGCGGCGCGAAATTTCGCGTCGCGTTCGGTGTGAACACACCATTAGTTTAGTCCTGGTCCTCTATAGACTTCCATCAGTAATCAGACCATCAGAGAGAAGATGGTCTGGTTCTATAGAGTTCTTGTTATGGCTAATATGCTAATGTTTAGCATACGTTCACCTTCTTAATTCAGCTAACATGCTAACATGCTCACATTGACTAAGTAGCATCCTGTGGTGCCACCTTGAGGGCCATGTTGCTCCTAACTATGGGATGGATGGTAACATTCACACGCTCATATTCCCTCAGGATGAACTGCACCATGACCCACCTGTTCATTCACAACGTTGATGATAAACATTGTTTAATGCATGAGGTGAACTCCTCTGTCTCTCCTTCTCCCTCTCTGCCGTGATGCATGCTGGGAGACGGGATGTGTGTAGTCGTTCCTTCCTTCCTCTTTGGGGATTCGTCTCCTTCCTCTTCGTCGTGCCGACATCAAAGCCGGCGGCCCGCCGCTCACACAGATCTCCTCCCGTGAGCGAGCTGGGAATTACCTCCACGCATACAAATACTTCCTCGTCCGTCGTTTAGCGGATCCACCTCCTCCACCTCCTCCACCTCCCGCCGCCGCCAGCCGGCTGACACATTGAGGGCACGATGAAGGCGCCGACGATGGAATGAGCGCCGCTCTTAAAGGCAGCAGGTGGAGAAAAGCTCCTTCCACTCCGTTAGGAAGCAGTTTTATAGTCTGTTAAAGTTAAATGTAAGATTGATTGATTGGTTTATTTGTGTTTGTATGATCGACCTGCAGCACAACCAGACCCAACCCCTTGAGGTATAATCCATGGGTACAGACTTAGAGAAAGGTCTGGTTCTGTGTTTTATATTTCGTCCTATGACTCAATGGAGTGACGCTCAGACAGTTAAGAGTGTGGTAGTTCACCTCGGACCACACAGACTCTGAGAGGCGGAGGAGGAAATCAGGGAAAACAATGAAAGCGGCTGGTGAGAGAAACCCGGAGTCTGAAGTTTAGGCAGCAGAACGACTGAGTTTGGTTTCATTATTTCTCATCAGCCTGAATGCACTCAGGTTCTTTGCTTTAACGTGAGGCATGAACCAAAGCTTCAGGAGGCGGATCCTCAACGTATAAAAGCTGCAAAAGCTGCAAAGGCCGGAAAAAAATGGTTGAAGAAACCCGACGGCGTCATGAATCTGAACGCGTGGACGGGTTGATGTGCGGCACCGAGCCGGTGGTCCACGTCCTTCAGCGCCGGCTTTGGGGGAAGGAGCTTTGATCCCGACTGACTCGGCTTTTCCTCCGGACCCCGAGCTCCCAGCAGGCTTTGTGTCACCGGCGGCTTTGACGCAGTTATGCTAATCTCTGGTGTGGCATTGAACCCTTTAAAGACTTGACACCTCCAGCTCTTAAAACGTTGTCTTCAGTCTGTCCTCGATGCTCTCTGACCGCCGAGTCTTACCATGAAGCCGGATGTTCTGTGTACCTTTCACAGCCAAATAAATACACGGTTTGTAGAGCACGTTTACCGGAACACGGTACCGGCCCTTTAAATCACGACTCTCAGCGCCTTGCTTTTGAGGGTTAGGGTTAGGGTTAGGACGAATTGAGACGACACCAACTTTGAGTAAATTGAAGTTAATATTTCCACGTCGGCTCTCTTACACCCGGCATGCCGAGGTTACCGCGCACGCCGAGGCTCTGATGACGTTCAGTAATCAGTTTGGATCAAACATTCTCTTGCACCCTGTGATGACTGAAGAAGTCGTATTTGCTCACCGAAAGCTTCATGACACTCGCATTGTTTGAAATATTTAAACTCAATTTACATTGAGTCTTGAGATGGATCCTCAAGACTGGCTCGGGACATCTCAAGATTACGATTAGGGATGCACCGATACCGATACCGGTATCGGGTATCGGGCCGATACTGCGTTAAAATACTCGTACTCGTATTCGTTTTCAATTGTCGATACCAAGAACCGATACCACTCAACAGTATTTCACTACAACAAACTGGTCGCGCTTTGTGGAGAAAAAGATTTGTTGTCCTACCTGACTTCAACGTCTAGGGCAGAGGTCGGCAACCCGTGATCCAGAGCCGCATACGGCTCTTTCGTCGCGCTCTTGCAGCTCTTGCAGCAAGGTGTGTAGAGTAATGGTGCGTTCACACCGAACGCGACGCAAATTTTTCGCGCGACCAGATTACATGTAAAGTCTATGCACAGACGCGTGTGGTTGCGACAGACGCAAATTTACGCCGGGTGGCGCATTAGACGCGAGTAACGCGGCGCGTTTGACGCGAGAGTTGAAATTTTCCATATTTAATATATCTATAATTGAGAAGCTCTGCGCGTCATCACTGCCGTCCTGCCGGTTTGAATCAAACTGTTGGCAGCGGCCTCATTCAGACGCTGTTGTGCGGCTACGGATGATATTATTGTAGCCGAGTGTCTGTTGTGTGTCTATATTTGTAATTCTAATAAAATGAAAACACGCTGCAGGGTAACTTGAACCACTTTTTTATCTCCTTCACACACGTATATCCCACTATTCCACTCCTCCTTTCCTTTCCGTTTCTCCCTCCACAATAAAAGCACCGGAAACATAACTTGGAACACAGCTTCCTATATAATTGCTCATCCCTAATATTATCGCTTACATTATGAACCCGGACACGGGGCGTTTTATGGTCCGACATTAGAGGGACTTCCACAAGAAGTTTAAAGCTTGGGATAGCCTTCTGTTAATTTTGTACTATAGGCTTGACATAATCTGCAGAGGATAAAATAAAATCTGCCTCCAAATTAATTGCACTTTCATGGAGACCAAATCTAAGAAGTATCGGTATCGGTACTCGGTATCGGCAAGTACACAAATAAAAATACTCGTACTCGTATCGGTTTGTAAAAAGTGGTATCGTTGCATCCCTAATTACGATCATTTTATTTTTCCCTTGTTTTGGATGAAAATATCGTGTATCGTAAATATCGTAAACTTTGATAAACCTCGGTAAACATGGGTAAACATTGTAAACATTGGTAAACTTCGTAAACATTGGTAAACTTCGTAAACATTGGTAAACTTTGTAAACATTGGTAAACTTCGTAAACATTGGTAAACTTTGGTAAATTTTGTAAACTTTGATAAACTTGGTAAACATTGGTAAACATTGTAAATATTGGTAAACTTCGTAAACATTGGTAAACTTTGTAAACATTGGTAAACTTCGTAAACATTGGTAAACTTTGGTAAATTTTGTAAACATTGGTAAACTTTGATAAACTTCGTAAACCTTGGTTAACTTCGTAAACTTTGGTAAATTATGTATTATAATTATATATATATACATAATTATATGTCAGACGGGTTTGCCATCACCGAGATGCTTCTCGGTCCAGGAAGTGGTCTCCGTGGTAACGAGGTCTAGGATCAAAGCTCTCTCGACCCGCTCGGCCTGATGGGAAAGAAAGGAACAAAGTGGTCGAAATTGTGCCCCGTCTCCTTCACTCGTCTCCTTCACTCGTCTCCTTCCCTCTTCTCGTTCAATCTTCTCCTTCACTCTTCTCCTTCACTCGTCTCCTTCACTCTTCTCCTTCACTCGTCTCCTTCCCTCGTCTCCTTCACTCGTCTCCTTCCCTCTTCTCGTTCAATCTTCTCCTTCACTCTTCTCCTTCACTCGTCTCCTTCACTCTTCTCCTTCACTCGTCTCCTTCACTCGTCTCCTTCCCTCTTCTCGTTCAATCTTCTCCTTCCCTCGTCTCCTTCACTCTTCTCCTTCCCTTGTCTCCATCAATCATCTCCTTCACTCGTCTCCTTCACTCGTCTCCTTCACTCTTCTCCTTCCCTCGTCTCCATCAATCTTCTCCTTCACTCGTCTCCTTCACTCGTCTCCATCACTCGTCTCCTTCACTCGTCTCCTTCCCTCGTCTCCATCAATCTTCTCCTTCACTCTTCTCCTTCACTCTTCTCCTTCACTCGTCTCCTTCACTCTTCTCCTTCACTCGTCTCCTTCCCTCGTCTCCTTCACCCGTCTCCTTCACTCGTCTCCTTCCCTCTTCTCGTTCAATCTTCTCCTTCACTCTTCTCCTTCACTCTTCTCCTTCCCTCGTCTCCATCAATCTTCTCCTTCACTCGTCTCCTTCACTCGTCTCCTTCACTCTTCTCCTTCCCTCGTCTCCATCAATCTTCTCCTTCACTCGTCTCCTTCACTCGTCTCCATCACTCGTCTCCTTCACTCGTCTCCTTCCCTCTTCTCGTTCAATCTTCTCCTTCCCTCGTCTCCTTCACTCTTCTCCTTCCCTCGTCTCCATCAATCTTCTCCTTCACTCGTCTCCATCACTCGTCTCCTTCACTCGTCTCCTTCCCTCGTCTCCATCAATCTTCTCCTTCACTCGTCTCCTTCACTCGTCTCCTTCCCTCTTCTCCTTCACTCTTCTCCTTCCCTCGTCTCCATCAATCTTCTCCTTCACTCGTCTCCTTCACTCGTCTCCTTCACTCTTCTCCTTCCCTCGTCTCCATCAATCTTCTCCTTCACTCGTCTCCTTCACTCTTCTCCATCACTCGTCTCCTTCACTCGTCTCCTTCCCTCTTCTCGTTCAATCTTCTCCTTCCCTCGTCTCCTTCACTCTTCTCCTTCCCTCGTCTCCATCAATCTTCTCCTTCACTCGTCTCCATCACTCGTCTCCTTCACTCGTCTCCTTCCCTCGTCTCCATCAATCTTCTCCTTCACTCGTCTCCTTCACTCGTCTCCTTCCCTCTTCTCGTTCAATCTTCTCCTTCCCTCGTCTCCTTCACTCTTCTCCTTCAATCTTCTCCTTCACTCGTCTCCTTCAGCCGTCTCCTTTACTCGTCTCCTTCACTCGTGAACAAAAGCTTTTTAATATTTTTGGTGAAAGAAATTTGGGATGTTGGATGCTGGATGCTGGATGCTGGATGCTGGATGCTGGATGCTGGATGTTGGATGCTGGATGCTGGATGCTGGATGTTGGATGCTGGATGCTGGATGCTGGATGCTGGATATTGGATGCTGGATATTGGATGCTGGATGCTGGATGCTGGATGCTGGATGTTGGATAATGGATATTGGATGTTGGATGCTGGATGCTGGATGTTGGATAATGGATATTGGATGTTGGATGCTGGATGCTGGATGCTGGATATTGGATGCTGGATGCTGGATGCTGGATGTTGGATGCTGGATATTGGATGCTGGATATTGGATGCTGGATGCTGGATATTGAATGCTGGATGCTGGATGCTGGATATTGAATGCTGGATATTGGATGCTGGATGTTGGATGCTGGATATTGGATGCTGGATGTTGGATGTTGGATGCTGGATATTGGATGCTGGATGTTGGATGTTGGATGTTGGATGCTGGATATTGGATGCTGGATATTGGATGCTAGATGCTAGATGCTGGATATTGGATGCTGGATGCTGGATGCTGGATATTGGATATTGGATGCTGGATATTGGATGCTGGATGTTGGATGCTGGATATTGGATATTGGATATTAGATGTTGGATGCTGGATGCTGGATGGTGGATATTGGATATTGGATGCTGGATATTGGATTAAAAGTGATCCATATTCAAGATGAAACCAACAAATAGACAAAAGCTGCATCTCTTGTTTCTTTATCTCACAATGAGATGAAATCAATGTGAAAACAGCCTGCAGCAAACACACACACACACACACACACACACACACACACACACACACACACACACACACACACACACACACACACACACACACACACACACACACACACACACACACACACACACACACACACACACACACACACGTAGGCAGCACAATAGAATCAGCCTTGGACACCAGCGTTGCCGGGGCAACTGCTCCCAACGAGAGTCCTCAAAAACCAAAACAAACACACAAACGCACAAACACACACACGCCTACCTCACTCACGCAGGTTGTTGACCCATAATGCCTTGCAGCATCGTGTACATGTTGGACACTGTTCCCGTTTTTTTGCGACGCCGCTGATCAATAGTAATTCAAATATTAATATAATAATAATACAATAATTATAATACTACAATAACAATAATAATTTAATACAATAATAATAATATTTGTTATAATACTATAATACTAATAATTTAATACAATAATAATAATACTATATATATATTATAATAATCATAATTTAATAATATAATCATAATTTATTCATCATAATTCAATATTGAATTATATTAAATATTTTTCAGTATTTGTAAACGGTGTCTGGAGGCTTCCTCGGTAGCGGCTCCGCTCTGACGGCTCATGACGGGTCCTGGACCCAACACTCTGACTGACAGGATATTACGAGCGTTAATTACCAATCGGGCTCGGTGAAACGTGACACGTTTCCAATCCTCAGGAATCGCCTGTCCATGACAATCGTGAGGACAGAACCAGCCTTCGGACCCGGGGAGGTTGTCTTCCTGTGTTGTGCTGGAGGTGCAGAGCTCCATCTGCTCCACCTGGAGATGAATCGCCCTCTTCTGGACGCCTAAACCAGCTTCCTCTCTCTAATAGCTCACAGCGTAGCTTTAAACATGTATTGACGGTAGCGACCCGGTCCACAGGCCTGTGAGTAGATCCGTCCGCTGATGAATTCGAGTCATTGTCACCGCAGCATAGAGACCGTATCGCTCGATGCCGCCCGATGTTTCTCATCAAGGCCGTTAAGGGAGATTGATGGATGTATTTTCTCTGCGTCGCCTTGTCTTGTAAGCGTGAAGACGATCAGTGCAGTGCGCTCGATGAGGGGAGGGAGACGTTCACCCTGGAGCAGATCAGGCAAGTCATTATGTCATCGATCCCCGGAGCGCTTCACCAGCGGGCAGGAGGCCCAGCGGTCCAGACGGGGCATCGATCCGGTTACACGAGGTGACGAATGCAGGCGTCCTCCGGTCTGGACGGGTGGACCTTCAGGCTGCGAGGATCAGATCCATGGTATGAAGGCTGATCAGTGAGAAACAAACAACCGCCTGGTTCCCCGTATGAACCGCCCCGGTTCCCCCTATGAACCGCCCCGGTTCCCCGTATGAACCGCCCCGGTTCCCCCTATGAACCGCCCCGGTTCACCCTGCTCTGTTAAGGGCTCATGTCGGTTCCCCCGGCTGCTTTGTTAAGGGCTCATGTCCTCCCCGTGTGGCGTTTGAGGCCTTTATATTTCCTCGTTCATGATGACGTTGACAACGTACTGAATTAGTTTGTGTGATATCTCTGGATTACAGCACACTGTAACGCTATGAGAACAACCTTCAAAGTAAAAGCAGCTCCATGCACAATGTGGTTTCCCGCCCACTGCAGCAGGGGCTGAACCTTCGTTCTCCGGCGGCCTCTTCTACTCACGTTACACAACTATTTGCGTCGCTTCTCAACAACCTACAGACTCGTGTGTATTTTTAAAACAGCTATCGTTCCGCCTGAGAAACTATTTCAGCTTCTCACTCATTAGATTAGATTAGATTCAACTTTATTGTCATTACACATGTACAAGTACAGAGCAACGAAATGCAGTTTAGCATCCAACCAGAAGTGCAATAGCAGTAAATACCAATATACAGATAATAATAAGTATTTTACAGATAATAAGTTAGTGATGTAGGTACGGGATATACAGATTGATTGCGGTAATATGTACATGTTATACAGGTTGATTTGTGCATTAAATGTAGGTAGACTATAAGCAGGAACTATAAACATAATTTACAAAAGGCAAATGGGCATATGATAAGTTAAGTAATACAGATTGAGTGAACGTTAAATAGTGCATAATAATAATAAACAGTAGCTGCCTAACGTTACTAGACTAGTGCAATGCTCAGTTTTTAGTGCAGACAGTTCAAAAGTGTTTGAGTGCAGGTGTAGATTCTTTGGTCAGTGGGGGGAGATGACGAGGAGATGGGTTTGTGGGTGGAGGTGGTTGGGGAGTAGGGGGGGTGTCAGCATGGGGCAGAGTTCAATAAGGAAACAGCTCTGGGGAAGAAACTGTTCCTCAGTCTGCTGGTCCTTGTCCGGAAGCATCTGAACCGTCTGCCTGAGGGCAGGAGGGAAAACAGTCTGTGTGCAGGGTGGGAGGCGTCCTTGAGAATGCTGCGAGCTCGACGCAGACAGCGTTTCCTCTGGCAGCCAGTTCCTGCAGCCAGTTCCTCCGTCGTAACCACTGCCTCCCAGTACGAACCGGTCCAGACGAATCCGTCCCAGATAATCGCTGCTGAAAGGAGTCAAGAGTCAGACTCTGCTTTTAAAAGCTTTCATGCCCAGAATGCAGCGCGGCGTCCACAGCTGCCTGCGCGGGAAAAGCTTCAGACGTAAATAGATCCAGCAGAGCAGCTGTTGCCCACAGGAAGCTGACGCACACAGGAAGCTGACGCACACAGGAAGCTGACGCACACAGGAAGCAGTTGCCCACAGGAAGCAGTTGCCCACAGGAAGCAGTTGCCCACAGGAAGCTGTTGCCCACAGGAAGCTGACGCACACAGGAAGCTGACGCACACAGGAAGCTGACGCACACAGGAAGCAGTTGCCCACAGGAAGCAGTTGCCCACAGGAAGCTGTTGCCCACAGGAAGCTGACGCACACAGGAAGCTGTTGCCCACAGGAAGCTGACGCACACAGGAAGCTGACGCACACAGGAAGCTGACGCACACAGGAAGCAGTTGCCCACAGGAAGCAGTTGCCCACAGGAAGCTGTTGCCCACAGGAAGCTGACGCACACAGGAAGCTGACGCACACAGGAAGCTGACGCACACAGGAAGCTGACGCACACAGGAAGCTGACGCACACAGGAAGCTGACGCACACAGGAAGCTGACGCACACAGGAAGCAGTTGCCCACAGGAAGCAGTTGCCCACAGGAAGCTGTTGCCCACAGGAAGCTGACGCACACAGGAAGCTGACGCACACAGGAAGCTGACGCACACAGGAAGCTGACGCCCACAGGAAGCTGACGCAGCTTTACTGTTGTGTTCACAGCACCGCAGGACTTTAACCGTTGTCGGGCGACGCCATCTGGCCGAGCGGCGCCGACTGCTCGCGCTCGTAGTCTTCCTCTAATCTTCCTCGCTCACCTCGACTCCCGGCGCCGCACGAGGAGGAAGCTGGCGTTTTAAATGAAGCAGCTTACTGGCTGATAGGAAAAGGTCAATTATTCATTACAGAATGTGTAATCATGGAGCAGCCCTCCCCCCTCCCCTTCCCCTTCCCCATCCCCCCCTCTTCCCCTCCCCCCCTCCCCCAACGTTGATGACATCCACGAGGAACCGGAGGTGAAAGAAGTCCAGAGGTAATTCACTGCAGGCTCGTGAGCGAGGGGGTTAGGGTGAAGCTGAGGCTGAGGCTGAGGTGTTAGGGGTGAGGGTTAGGTGAGGGTTAGGGGTTAGGGTGAGGGTTAGGGGTGAGGGGTTGGGGTGAGGGTTAGGGTGAGGGTTAGGGGTGAGGGTTAGGTGAGGGTTAGGGGTTAGGGTGAGGGTTAGGGGTGAGGGGTTGGGGTGAGGGTTAGGGTGAGGGTTAGGGGTGAGGGTTAGGGTTAGGGGTGAGGGGTTGGGGTGAGGGTTAGGGTGAGGGTTAGGGTGAGGGTTAGGGTGAGGGTTAGGGGTTAGGGTGAGGGGTTAGGGTTAGGGGGTGAGGGTGAGGGTTAGGTGAGGGTGAGCGGAGAGCCCTGACTCTGGAGCGCTGGAGGACCTGCTCCAGGACAGCGAGGTAGTTTCTCTTCTCTGCCTCTGCTTTTACTCGGCGGGTTGATCTCTAAACGTTGGTAATGGGTCATAATTAACCAGAAACAGTTCCGCTCTCCCGCCGAGTTCATTTTACCGGCTAACGGCAGAGAAATGGACATTTTTTAAAGCGGAAACGTGGTAATGAGAGGTATTAGTTCACTTCACACAGATTATCATGAGCACGAAATGAAAAAGGAGGAAGAGCGGCGGGTAAACACAGTAATGTGCCGGAGTATAAAGGACCGATACGAGTCCTCTGGGACCCGGCAGGCAGGAGCTCGTTAAGCCCGGCTGGGTTTTGGTGTTCTCTCCAGCGGTGCCTCGGTCTTTGATGAGCCCGCCGCCGGTTTGTTTCCCTCGCTCAAACAAACCGCTGAGACTCCTAGAGGAGCGACTCCTGGGGGGCGGGGCCTGAGGGGAGGGGCCTGGGGGGCGGGGCCTGAACCCTGCTGCTGCACAGAGCCATCGAGTCAGCTCGTTATTTCACAACCTTGAAGCGCGATTCCCCTCCAACATCCTGCTGCTGCAGCTTCCAGTCACTTTGATTTGAGGATGTTTAATGTTCCCTCAACCGATCGCTTCCTCAGACATCTGGAAGCTGCAGGATGATGCTGATACTGATACTTCTTTATCTCAATGCTAATTGGACGCAGAACGAGCAATGGAAGTTATTTATCGGTCGTTTACATGGTTTTAATCTCAGAGCTCGAGTGAATTCAACCGTTACATTCGTGATTCGAGGTTGAATAATCTATCGCTTCACATCGAGTCATCCGGTCTGTATTGTGGTGTGTTCTCGACATGGACCACCGCCTGCTGGCTTCACTTCTGGTTGGGTTAGCTTTTATCTGTTAACAGTTTGAAAGTCGTATGAGATGCTGTGAGATCATGCCCCCCCCACTGAGCCTCTACAGGTCCTACCTGCTGACCGGCTCAGCGCCTCTAATGGGTCATATTTTATCTCCTGTGGCGGTGACGAATGGCCGCGCTCTAAAAGCCCTGTCCAAGGTGCTGAAACCCAGTTGATCTATGGCTGAACCCCCCCTCTCCCCCCACCCCCCTCCATCAGTTTGCACATGACGCCGATTCATCACCCGCTGAGGTTTGTGTTGGGAATCCATATTGAATTTTTAATGAAAGGGAATATAATGCAATTCAAAGTCAATGGGTTTGCCAATGTCCTCACTCTTTAAACACACACACACACACACACACACACACACACACACACACACACACACACACACACACACACACACACACACACAGAAACAAACAGTGTGAGAGCACCTGCCTTGAAGGGCAGCAGCTGTAATTGAGTTTGTCGACAGCAGACCTCACACGTCTGCGGACGCGACCAGATTTCTGAACCCATCCGTACAAATTAGTGTTTTTGCATTTCAAAGAGTTTCTTTTTCTTCTTTTTGTGGCAATAAGACACATTTTCAAAGATATGTTTGGCTGTAGAAGATGTAACGAGAGCAGATTGTCATTATAAGACCACACAGGTTTAATGAAAATTGTATTTGTTCATAAAATTGTTTACATTATAATCTGCTTGTACACTAGACTAACAATATTGTTTTCTTTCTTCCGTTATAAACCGTCTTCGCTTTAACGTAACACAGCAAAGAAAATATGTTTGTTTTTGCACACATCTAAGCCGTCTTCAACAAAGTATTTCATATTTCCTGCGCTGGTTGACTCTCAGTAATGACCAGTCATGATATCTGAAGCTCGTTACAATGACACAGAAATACAAAGTAGTCTCTGCTTTTAGTCATTCATGTCGATGTTGGTGGACGTTCCTCTCGATGCAACCCGCTGAGGTTGTCAAAGTCTTCTTCTAAAAGAATGCTTGTAAATCACATCATCCAGCGTCCATCACTCTTCATCTTCGCTTAATCCCAAAGTGCTCTTGCAGACAAGAACATTTCTTACATCGAGTCATCCGGTAAGTCTATTACCGTGGCCCTCACCTTGATCCCAGACGCTCCAAATTCCAGGAAAGAAGAAGATGAGGAGGAGGAGGAATGAGTGCTGGGAATCAGCAGCGTTTCAGCCGGGTCCGCTATGAGTTTCCTGTAAAACATTTGGCTGTACAGAGACGTATAGATGACGGAGCAAGCCACGGCAACCACGATAAAAAACACGGCACAGGAAGCCATCACCAGACCGTCCCAGTTCTCGGTGCCCCCCTTCGGGGCCGCGGCCTCAGTGGTCACGTTGACGCAGGTCCTGCTGTATCCGGGCTGCGCTGCACGGACCTCGACGCAAACCCGGTAGCAGGTGGAGGCCTTCAGCCTCTTTATGTGGTACTCTTTGACATCGGCGGGAAGCCTGGCTGTGAACGGCATCAGGAGGCCACCGCCGGGGGCTAAAGCGGACCAGTTCAGTCGTGATACCAAACCCCCCGCGCTGTCCCAGGAAACCCTGAAAGAATGAGACTGCACGGATGTGACGTACACCTGCAGAGGTGGGTTTGAGCACCGGGCGACGTATCCGTCCACAGCGACCGTCACAGACTTGAGGTCCGCCCCGACTAGATTGTGGGCGACGCAGGTGTACGAGCCGGCCTCCTGCTCCGTGGCGTCGTAGAGGTCAAAGGTCCCCTCGGGGTGCATGTAGTACTTATCGGACACGCTGCCGGGTAGGACCCTGTCACCCGCCGGCGTCACCCAGAAGATCTCCGGCTCCGGTTCCCCGAACGCCCGGCAGTGCAGCGACACGGACCTCCCTCTGCCGACTTCCACCCGGGTCGGGAGGCTCCCGGGGGAGATCAGAGGGAGGCAGATTTCCGTCATCTCCCTGAAGTGCACCTGGCGGACGTGCTGGCCCTGGTACTCCGGCGGCTCCACGCAGAACAAGGAGTCGGGCTCCATGAACCGAACGGCGGTCTGGTTCATGTTGACCCAGCGGATGACGCAGTCGCAGCGGATGGGGTTGCTGTGCAGGCTGACCTCTCGCAGGTTGGGCAGGGACTCCACGGTACCGCGGTGGAGTGCGCTCAGGGCGTTGCTGTTCAGCATCAGGGTCTCCAGCCGGGGCAGCTCGTGGAAGGCTCGGGGGTGGATGTAGGACAGCCGGGGGTTGTTGGTGGCCTCGATCTTGGTCAGCTCCGGCAGGTTGTTCAGGGAAAAGCTGTCAATGGACATGAGCTCCGGCATGCTGTTGATGCCGAGCTCCTTGAGGTGCATCATGTCCATGAAGTCGCCTCTCTGGATCCTCTCGATGGGGTTCTTGTTCAAATCCAGAAACTTTAAATTCTGCACTTTTGTCAATGTGGCTCGTGGGACTCGGCTGAGCAAGTTGTCAAAGAACGAGATGCTCTCCAAGTTCTCCAGGCCGGCCAGAGCATCGGCCGGCATTTCAGTCAAATTCATTTTGGCGAGCACAAGGCTCCGGAGGTTCGCCAGAGGTTTGAAGTTCATGTCTGACAGCTCGACGACAGGGTTTTCTCCCAACATCAGTATCTCCAGGTTGGGCAGATGCTGGAACCACCGGCTGTTGATGCTCGTCAGTCGATTGCAGTTGAGATGAAGCCTCAGCAGCCGACTCAGACCCCGAAACGCTGCGTGGCTGATGGAGAAAATCAGGTTGTGGTTGATGTAGAACTCCTGGAGGTTGGGCAGGGATGCCAGGCCGCTGTCGGGCAGCTCCTGGATCCAGTTCTCCTCCATGTGGAGCGACAGCAGCTGGGGCAGCGACCCCAGACGAACATCGCTCACGGAGGAAATGTTGTTCTGGGACAAGTCGATTTCAGTGATGTTGGCCAGGTAATCCAAAGCGTTCTCCACGTGACCGATGTTGTTCGTCTGCAGCAGCAGCACCTGCGTCTCTAAGAGGAGCCTCTCTGGCAGCGCGGAGAGGCCCAAGTCGTTGCAGTCCACGGTGGCAGCCTCGGCGTACACCGAGCTGGGCGAGAACCAGGGTCGCATCTCGCACCGGCACAGCGCGGGGCAGCGAGCGCCGCCCCCCTCGGAGGCCAGAACCATGGCCAGAGACAGCTCCACCAGCAGGCAAGCCACGAGCTCCGGCTCCATCTTTCCCCGGGTTCTGCTTTGCCGGTAGTCGGCCCGTACGGAGTCAGCTGGTAAACGCCGTTAACGTGACGAACGAAAGCTCATCTGTTACTGCAGCGAGACGGAGGGTCGAGTCCCCGAAGCTTCTTGGTGAGAGAGCGGCGACCTGTCAGCTCGGCCCGGTGGTCATGCACACGCCCGTCCTTCAGGGGGCGCCGCGGGGCAGCGGCGGGGCGGCTGAGGGGCGCTGAGGCGCCGGCTGGGGCCGAATCGCTCTGCCTTCCATGTTTATTATCCTCCGTCGCTGTCACCGGCTTCAGTTTCCACCTGGGGAGACAGGAGACCAGAGAAAAGGTCCAACATCACACCTTGCTGATGAGCGATGACGGCATATTGACATTTGTGAATATGGAAACGTATCAAGCTTTTTCAGCCTCATTTGGTTTTATTGATTTCCTCGCACCGCCGGAAAAGTTATGATTCACTTGACCTTACGTGTATTTGCTGACAGGTTTTAGCAAAGAAAACGGTTTGAGTCTCTTTGTGAGCGGCCGGCTGGTTTATGCTATTTCAGTCAAAGCAGGACAAGAAGAAAGTCCTCGAAGAGAAGCTGAAACTATCAAAACATTGCATGTTCCCTTGTAACGGACCTCTCCTCCTCATTACACACACACACACACACACACACACACACACACACACACACACACACACACACACACACACACACACACACACACACACACACACCCCTCTTCTGCTGCAAGAGTTTAGACCTCAGACCTTGAACCCAGTCCGTCTGACGGTGTTAACTGGTCTGACTGGGAGCTGCTGGGATTCTTTTCATCGACAAGCGGGGCCTCAAGGTCTGAGACTAAATGACAGACATTGTATGATTTCTGTCATCTGCATTATGGACACATAAACAACAACATGTTTCTTATTTGTGTTTTCTGGTCGCCTTAAAACCTCACTGGTTTGTGGTTTGTAGTGGGAAGTAGCAGAACATGTACAAATACTTCAAAAGGTGACAGAATACAGTAGAATGGAAAGAGAGTCTAAAATCCAAAAAGGATTAAATGAATGTGAAGACGTGGATTAGATTCTTCTTCTTCTTCTTATCATTATTATTTCAGGTCAAAGCGTCAATGAGACTGAAGCGACAGAACAGCGAGTTCTCTTTCACTCGTCTCACTGGCATGAAACAACACCAACGCTTTCTCTCTAAATCCCTCCTTCCTTCCTCCTCTCCTCCCTCCATCCGCCATCGATTTACCATTAAACCTGTCCCATGGGAGTCTGTCCCCTCCCCCCTCCTCCTCTTCCTCCTCCTTCTCCCCCTCCTCCTCCTCCTCCCTCCTCCGCTTCCTCCTCCTCGTAAGCATCACCAGCTCAGTATATGCACTTAGCCTCCCCTCCAACGAGTCACATTTCTCTCTTTAATCAGCAGCCGGTCTACTGTTAATTACCAACACACACACACACACACACACACACACACACACACACACCCCTCTCTGACCTCTGTACATGTGTGCGCTGCAGGTGTGTTTCTGTATCAGTCTGCTGTTTGAGATGAAGGCGTCGATACTTCTCATGGACGACGTTACAGGATGGACTGGTGTTACATTGTTACTATTGTAGTGAAACAATGTAACAATGTAACAATGAAACAATGTAAAAATGTATCCTCGGCAACAACTCGTATGGAAAGCTCTCCTCGGTTTCTGTGCTTCTTTCTACTAAAGTCCAGCATCACTTGTCCTTTAAAGTGTACTCCCATCTTAACAACTTAGGTTTAGAAAAGATTGTAAAATATTAAGTTAGGTTTAGAAAAGATCAGGAAATACTTAATTCCAAGAAGCGTGACTCGTTTCCTAAGCCGCCGTAGTTTTTATCAAACCAATAGGATAATTTGTTGCGTTTGTTTGAGACAATGTTTCTAATTATTGAATTATTGACATTCACATTCAATGATGTAAAACATCAAATCTGTTTATTTAAATGTTCCTCTTGAAGCAATATCTGAAGTGAACTAGAGTCCCATGTTGAACTTCTCCTCGTTATCTCGTTACTAGAATGTTTCTACACCAGCTTCTTGGATTGAAGACCAAACCCCAGAATATGAATATATAAATATTGGCGTCTGATCCAATGCTCACGCGATGTAGTTTGTTTTTCAGACTTCAGGAACGGCTTCAGATTAATCGTCTCGTTGGTCTGAATCATTTGTGGGCCGGAGACGAGCGGATGCTTCATGCTTCATGATTCATGTGACAAATGAATTCCCATCAACATTTATTACAGGCCGTGTTTGTTTTCCATGGAATTCTCCCTCAAGCATCCGTCAAAGAAAAGAGATGGAATCATGCATCTCAAACACGTGTTTGAATGAAACTCCAGCACACGTTTCATTGCCACCTTTAAACCCAGAACTTTGTTAAGGAGAAGTTTGTTAAGTAGAACTTAGTTAAGTAGAACTTTAAGTAGAAGTTTGTTAAGTAGACGTTCGCTCCCTGGTGGTCAGGAGAGAGAATGCAGCTTTTATACATGTAGCATAGACTTCTATACAACCAGAGGAGTCACCCCCTGGTGGTCAGGAGAGAGAATGCAATGCAGCTTTTATACATGTAGCATAGACTTCTATACAACCAGAGGAGTCGCCCCCTGGTGGTCAGTAGAGAGAATGCAGCTTTAACACATGAAGCATAGACTTCTATACAACCAGAGGAGTCACCACCTGGTGGTCAGGAGAGAGAATGCAGCTTTAACACATGAAGCATAGACTTCTATACAACCAGAGGAGTTGCCCCTTGGTGGTCAGTAGAGATAATGCAGCTTTAACACATGTAGCATAGACTTCTATACAACCAGAGGAGTCGCTCCCTGGTGGTCAGGAGAGATAATGCAGCTTTAACACATGAATCATAGACTTCTATACAACCAGAGGAGTCGCCCCCTGGTGGTCAGGAGAGAGAATGCAGCTTTAACACATGAAGCATATACTTCTATACAACCAGAGGAGTCGCCCCCTGGAGAGAGAATGCAGCTTTAACACATGAAGCATGGACTTCTATACAACCAGAGGAGTCGCCCCCTGGTGGTCAGGAGAGAGAATGCAGCTTTAACACGTGAAGCATAGACTTCTATACAACCAGAGGAGTCGCCCCCTGGTGGTCAGGAGAGAGAATGCAGCTTTAACACATGAAGCATAGACTTCTGTGACATTATATAAAAAGTAGGAGATTTCTGATAAACAAACACAGGACTTTCAACCAGGAGACCGGTGTTCGTGTCCCAAAGTGTTGAGTTATTTGGAAGTTACGTCAGAGATGTTTGTTATATCACATTATTTACGTTCTACTTATTTTAAATACTTATTTGAGCCACGGTGTCCTTCCTAAGCCAAACTTAATGTTGGTTTCTTGCTGTTTAAAACAGGAACAGATCGAGTCGGCGTTCCTTTCCGCTTCAGTTCCGGATCGTTCTCCGCCAAACATTATGTGAAATGAGATGTTGGAGGCTTTCAATGCACATTGAGTCTCTGGACTCGACGCCAGCAGGAAAATAGAGACCAGAAGAAGTTTACCAGACGTTTGTGTTTCTGTTGTTGTTACATATTAAAAAAGGAAATGAACAGTTGACGCTGACGTGAGGAAAACAGAACGTAGAGGTTCAGCCCGTTTAGCTCGGTTTGGAAATGTCACCTTGCAATTAAGAAGTGGCCTTTAGAGGGAGGGGAGAGAGGGAGGAGGAGAGGAGAGGGAGAGAGAGGAGAGGAGAGGGAGGGGAGAGGGAGGAGAGAGAGAGGAGAGGAAAGAAAGGGGAGGAGAGGAAGGAGAAGAGAGGGATGAGAGAAGAGAAGAGAGGCAGCTTCCTTCCTGTACCCTGCTGCAGCTCTAAACTCCTGATTTCGTTCCCTCGTCAGCGCTCTGCTTCCTGAGGACTTGCATCCTGTCACTGAGGTTTAGAAGCTTGCATCCTGTCACTGAGGTTTAGAAGCTTGCATCCTGTCACTGAGGTTTAGAAGCTTGCATCCTGTCAATGAGGTTTAGAAGCTTGCATCCTGTCACTGAGGTTTAGAAGCTTGCATCCTGTCACTGAGGTTTAGAAGCTTGCATCCTGTCACTGAGGTTTAGAAGCTTGCATACTGTCACTGAGGTTTAGAAGCTTGCATCCTGTCACTGAGGTTTAGAAGCTTGCATCCTGTCAATGAGGTTTAGAAGCTTGCATCCTGTCACTGAGGTTTAGAAGCTTGCATCCTGTCACTGAGGTTTAGAAGCTTGCATCCTGTCACTGAGGTTTAGAAGCTTGCATCCTGTCTCTGAGGTTTAG
Organism: Cottus gobio; assembly: GCA_023566465.1. Taxonomy (NCBI): domain Eukaryota; kingdom Metazoa; phylum Chordata; class Actinopteri; order Perciformes; family Cottidae; genus Cottus; species Cottus gobio. Next base: position 1,012,808 of record CM042223.1, read on the forward strand.
AAGCTTCCCTACAAACCCAGCTGCTGCTTCTCTGGGTTGTTGCCTCTCTCTGACTTCAGAGGGTGAACCTGTGGAGCAACACAGCAGATGGAGCGCTGAAACACACGAGCAGCGGCGGGGTCCTCGAACGCATCTCAAAAACCTGCGACAAAATAATCCCCCCCAGCCTCCTGGTTTCTGTTTCCCTCAGCTGTCAGAACCGCAGGCTGAAGGACTACCGCAGTCCTCCCAACACACACACACACACACACACACACACACACACACACACACACACAGTCAGACAGCCGTGAAACACTCACCAGTAGAAGCTCTTATCCATCACGACCTATGCAGCAGCAGATATTCAGCAGGTATTCCTGCCATGGCTGCAGCTGTGAGTTTGTGCGTGTGCGTGTGCGTGTGCGTGTGCGTGTGCTTAGTTTAAAGCGAGCAGCGCTGCATGTTAACGTCCAGCAGATATTTTCCCGTTTTCCTCGAGTATCTCTAAGAACCTCTCTTCCTCTTCACAGCGACAGAGACGTGGTAAGAGGGGAGGGAGGGAGAAGAGGGAGGGAGGGAGAGACTGACAGAGGGAGAGACAAACGGAGGGAGGGAGGGAGGGAGAGACACTGGTAGAGACTGAGAGAGGGATGGAGAGAGAGACGGTGGGAGTGAATGATGTGTTGTGTTTGTCGTTCCTCTGCTGTTGGAGAGGAGATCATCCATCACTCTAACACACACACAGTATTAACACAAACACACACACACAGTATTAATACACACACATACGCACACACAGTATTAATACACACACACACACACACACACACACACACAGTATTAATACACACACACACACAGTATTAATACACACACACACACAGTATTAATACACACACATACACACAGTATTAATATACACACACAGTATTAATACACACACATACACACACACAGTATTAATACACACACACACACACACAGTATTCCCCAGAGATCGGCCAATGAGTGATCAGCTGTGCGCTGTGGGTGGATCCAATTGGCTCAGGGAGCTGTCAGTCATGATCCCCCTATATCCCCACGGCAACGAGGATGGTGTGTGTGTTTTTGTATTTGTATTTGTTTTTATTATATTTTTTGCTCACTTTGTTATTATTAATATTTTAATAAATAACTTACAGCTCTGTTCTCAGAGCTTGCTAGCGAGCTAGCCATAGCTAGCATAATCAACATGAGGAAATGAGGAATTCAGTGTTTATTCATGCTTTACTAATAGTGTGTGCTAAATAGTGTGTACTTATAAAGTGCTATATATTATATTATAACTAAATATATATGTATACATATATAAATATATATATGTACTGTATATATTATATTTATATGTAGTTTATTATTGTTCCCTCAGGTCCCCCAAGAATCCCCAGCAGAAGATCATCAAGCGGGTCATCGGCCTGGAGGGAGACTTCATCAGGTAGGAAGCTCCTCCTCCTTTTACAAATTACAGAAATATTTTTTATTTTTTGGTGCACCCAACACGTCAGACGCTGCTGAGAGCTGTCGAGGTCTTTGTGTTGTTTTGGTCTGCAGTCCGGCTCCGAAACACAGAGTTACAACTTAAACTAATCAGGGGATGACGAACCGGTCCGGCTGCTCTGGAGATAAGAAACACCGACTACACGTGCAGGCTTCAGGGCTAAAATACTGCAGTCCTGTGTCTAATGCTAACATGCTGCTAAAATGAAGCTAACGTGAAGCTAAAATGCAGCTAACATGCAGCTAACATGCAGCTAACATGAAGCTAACATGCAGCTAACATGAAGCTAACATGAAGCTAACATGAAGCTAACATGCAGCTAACATGCAGCTAACATGAAGCTAACATGCTGCTAACATGCAGCTAACGTGAAGCTAACATGCTGTTAACATGAAGCTAACTTGAAGCTTACATGCAGCTCAACATGAAGCTAACATGCAGCTAACATGAAGCTAACATGCATATAACATAAAGCTAACATGAAGCTAACATGCAGCTCAACATGAAGCTAACATGCAGCTCAACATGAAGCTAACAAGCAGCTAACATGAAGCTAACATGCTGCTAACATGCAGCTAACGTGAAGCTAACATACTGCTAAAATGAAGCTAACGTGAAGCTAAAATGCAGCTAACATGCAGCTAACATGCAGCTAACATGAAGCTAACATGAAGCTAACATGCAGCTAACATGCAGCTAACATGAAGCTAACATGCTGCTAACATGCAGCTAACGTGAAGCTAACATGCTGTTAACATGAAGCTAACTTGAAGCTTACATGCAGCTCAACATGAAGCTAACATGCAGCTAACATGAAGCTAACATGCATATAACATAAAGCTAACATGAAGCTAACATGCAGCTCAACATGAAGCTAACATGCAGCTCAACATGAAGCTAACAAGCAGCTAACATGAAGCTAACATGCAGCTAACATGAAGCTAACATGCAGCTCAACATGAAGCTAACATGCAGCTAACATGAAGCTAACAAGCAGCTAACATGAAGCTAACATGATACTAACATGAAACTGACATGCAGTTCACCCACACTACTCCGCTCCTCCGCGACCTTCACTGGTTACCGGTGGCCGCCCGCATCCGCTTCAAAACATTGGTACTGGCGTACCGTGCTACGAACAGATCTGGTCCAGTCTACATCCAGGACATGGTAAAACCTTACACCCCAACTCGTGCGCTCCGCTCGGCTTCTGCCAATCGGCTTGTAGCTCCGTCACTGCGAGCTAAACACTCAACAAAGTCTCGACTGTTCTCTGTCCTGGCTCCTCGATGGTGGAATGAGCTCCCCATTGACATCAGAACAGCAGAAAGTCTCTACATCTTCCGTCGCAAACTAAAAACACATCTTTTCCGACTATACCTTGAATAAAGGAAGTAGCACTTTAGTAGCACTGAAATGGCTCTTACTGATAGCACTTTGTAGTTGAACTTTTTGTCGAAATTGTACCTTCTTGATTCTTGTTGTTCTGATTCTTGTATGTAACCGTAGAATGCACTTATTGTAAGTCGCTTTGGATAAAAGCGTCAGCTAAATGAAATGTAATGTAATGTAATGTAATGCAGCTAACGTGAAGCTAACGTGAAGCTAACATGCAGCTAACATGAAGCTAACATGAAGCTAACATGCAGCTAACATGATACTAACATGAAACTGACATGCAGCTAACATGATACTAACATGAAACTGACATGCAGCTAACGTGAAGCTAACATGAAGCTAACGTGAAGCTAACATGCAGCTAACATGCAGCTAACATGCAGCTCAACATGCAGCTAACGTGTGTGTGTGTGTGTGTGTGTGTGTGTGTGTGTGTGTGTGTGTGTGTGTGTGTGTGTGTGAGAGTGTGAGATTCCTGGCAGGGGGCGCCGTAGATCAAACGCGCACCGCGCGGTCCAGACCAGCGAGGAGTGTTTTACAGGTCGTCTCGTAAATCGAACGCCAGCTAATGGAAACTTGTAAATAACATTTATTTGCGCGTTAAGCTTCTTGCAGGAAAAATCACTCAAACGCGGCGGCGGACACGAAGAGTCAAGCCTCGACTTATGGTGTGTTCACACCGAACGCGACGCGAAATTTCGCGTCGCGTTACTCGCGTGAGTTTACTCGCTCGACTTTATTGGTGTGTTCACACCGAACGCGACGCGACGAGTGAGTTTACTCGCTCGACTTTTAACGCAAATTCGCTTTAACGCGGGCGGGGCTTATCTCCGTAAAAACAGTACCGTTTCCGCCATCCACCATTAAACTAACCACTAGTTCTGCTTTAACCTTCTTGTGGAAGTCCCTCTAATGTCGGACCATCAAACGCCCCCGTGTCCGGGTTCATAATATCATCCGTAGCCGCACAACAGCGTCTGAATGACGGCCGCTGCCAGCGATACTTCAGGTGGATCAGCAACTGTTTGATTCAAACCGGCAGGACGGCGGTGATGACGCGCAGAGCTTCTCAACGCTGATTGGCTTTCGCGACGCGAATTTTCGCCCGAGTTGGAAAATTTCAACTCACGCGAATTTCGCGTCAAACGCGCCGCGCCAAACGCGCCGCGCCAAACGCGTCTAACGCGCCGCCCGGCGAAATTTCGCGTCTGTCGCAACCAAACGCGTCTGTGCATTGACTTTACATGTAATCTGGTCGCGCGAAAAATTCGCGTCGCGTTCGGTGTGAACACACCATTAGAGATGAACTTCTCCTGAAACACGCTGCAGAAATTGTAGAAAAGGAGCTTGAGCTCATCCATGGGGGCGACTGTGGCTCAGTGGTTAGCAAGTCGGTCTTTCAATCAGAAGGTCGGTGGTTCGATCCCCGGCTCCGGCAGTCTGCGTCGTTGTGTCCTTGAGCAAGACACTTAACCCTCATTGCTCACCGTTGCTGTGTCTACGGTCTACTGTATATCATGTAAGTCGCTTTGGATAAAAGCGTCAGCTAAATGAAATGTAATGTAATGTAATGTAATGTAATCCAGAAGGTTTCATGTGTTTAGACCGAAGCTTCTGGTCGACATCCAGCTGCTGAAGGAAGGAATGATTTTAATTTACACTCATTCAGTTTAATATCTCAAACTCAAAACGGACCTTCAGCAGGAAAACTAAAGGGGAAGAAGCGCCCGAGGTGATGCATTCAAAGACCTCTTTTGGTCCAAAGATATCCAGTTTACTGTGATGAAAACAAACTTGAACCAGCTAATGTGTTAAACCAGGGGTGTCAAACTCATTTTCACCGCGGGCCACTTCAGCATCATGGTCGCCCCCAAAGGGCCGGTTGTAACTGTAACACTGTATAAATTTAACTACTACCGAACATATTGTTAAATAACTGTCTTTGTATTGTTTATTCAAGTGTAACAATATTGTACATGCATTTATATATATATATATATATATATATATATATATATATATAAACCCACATTATTCTATCAAAGATCAAACTTAAAACAGAAGAAAATAACAAAGACAAAGATCAAACAATCGTTGTTATATTAACTTTGTTCAAAGCTTTTTTTGTCACAGTTGAGAAGGACATAACTAGCCAATAAGAACATGCATGTGGTCTGGGGCAGTGGTTCTACTGGTCTGGCTGCACCATCACCCCTGAATGACCCGAGATCCAAAGCAAGGAACATGTTCAACTTCTCAAATGGATTTAATGAAAAGATGGTGCAGTTTGAGCCTGAAATGGTACAGAATCTCACATGCCAACACAAAAAAACTAGTTTGAAATATTCACTTTTACACTCAATTAAAAACCCCAAAGTGCATCTTAAGGACACAAAGTAATACAACACACATAATCATTTTATAACTTCAGCCTTTTTTAACAGACTCAGCAGTGCTTTCATGCACAAACATAATAAAAAGGTCGGGAATGAAGTGAACTATCACAAATAGTGCGTGTGTAAACTCATGCAAGTAAAGTGTGTTGTGAACGCAGCACTGAGGAGTGTGAATAGACGCACTCTGCTGCATTCAAAATTCCCTTCAAAATAAAAGCACAATATTTCTATATTGCCCATGCAAAGGTCCGCAACCCACTGAAAACGGGTCCACAACCCACTGAAAACGGGTCCACGGTGGTGATCATGCCTTCTAAGCCGTCGCGGGCCACATAAAATGACGTGGCGGGCCACATCTGGCCCGCGGGCCTTGAGTTTGACATATGTGTGTTAAAGGATGAAGTGATGACATAAATTATATTTAAATAATGATTTTAATAGTCAGTCTCTTCGTTAAAGTGGTTGATAGATAACATTAAGCTGAGCGTCTCTACTGATGATGATATGATGATCAGCATCGGACACACACTCACACACTAACACACACACACACACACACACACACACTTGAATCAGAGCGTCAGCAGCTGTCCACCTCTGCCTCATTAAACACCTTTCTGCCTCTGAAACATTCACCAGCTGCTGTTAACACTGATGAAGTGTGTGTGTGTGTGTGTGTGTGTGTGTGTGTGTGTGTGTGTGTGTGTGTGTGTGTGTGTGTGTGTGTGTGTGTGTGTGTGTGTGTGTGTGTGTGTGTGTGTGTGTGTGTGTGTGTGTGTGTGTGTGTGTGTGTGTGTGTGTGTGTGTGTGTGTGTCCACCTGGAAGCTCTTTGAAGCGTCGCCTTCTCGTTGTGTTTTTTGTAACCGACCATATCTGGACCGAGGAGGAGGGGCCTTGTTTCAGGAGTCACTCGTTTTCACAGGGAATCAATAATCAATAATCAGGACACCATAGACACTGTCTACACTTATGAAGCATGTGTGAAGAGAATGCAAGAGGAGGAAGAAGAAGAGGAGGAAGAGGAGAAGGAGGAACTTGTCTCTCGCTGTAGCTGCTTCAATAATCTCGTCATGTTTATGAGGAGGAGGAGCGCCCTTCATCATCCCTCTGGACGGTTATGGGCCTCCAGCCGGATTTATCATTTAGCCAGAGAACACTGAGTTACTGTGTGTGTGTGTGTGTGTGTGTGTGTGTGTGTGTGTGTGTGTGTGTGTGTGTGTGTGTGTGTGTGTGTGTGTGTGTGTGTGTGTGTGTGTGTGTGTGTGTGTGTGTGTGTGTGTGTGTGTGTGTGTGTGTGAGGCCTTGGATACATACAGTTAGGTCCATAAATATTTGGACATTGACACATTTTTCATTATTTTGGCTCTGTACACCACAACAATGGAGTTGAAATGAAAAAACCAAGATGTGCTTTAAGTGCAGACTTTCAGCTTTAATTTGAGGGTATTTACATCCAAATCAGGTGAACGGTGTAGGAATTACAACAAATTCAAATGTGGCCACCCTCTTTTTAAGGGACCAAAAGTAATTGGACAAATTAATATAATCATAAATGTAATTGTCACTTTTAATACTTTGTTGAAAATCCTTTGCAGTCAATGACAGCCTGAAGTCTGGATTCCATAGACATCACCAGACGCTGGGTTTCGTCCCTGGTGATGCTCTGCCAGGCCTCTACTGCAACCGTCTTCAGTTCCTGCTGGTTCTTGGGGCATTTTCCCTTCAGTTTTGTCTTCAGCAAGTGAAATGCATGCTCAATTGGATTCAGGTCAGGTGATTGACTTGGCCATTGCAGAACATTCCACTTCTTTGCCTTAAAAAACTCCTTGGTTGCTTTCGCAGTATGCTTCGGGTCATTGTCCATCTGCACTGTGAAGCGCCGTCCAATGAGTTCTGAAGCATTTGGCTGAATATGAGCAGATAATATTGCCCGAAACACTTCCGAATTCATCCTGCTACTTTTGTCAGCAGTCACATCATCAATAAATACGAGGGAACCAGTTCCATTGGCAGCCATACATGCCCACGCCATAACACTACCTCCACCATGCTTCACTGATGAGGTGGTATGCTTTGGATCATGAGCAGTTCCTTTCCTTCTCCATACTCTTCTCTTCCCATCATTCTGGTACAAGTTTATCTTCGTCTCATCTGTCCATAGGATGTTCTTCCAGAACTGTACAGGCTCTTTTAGATGTCTTTTGGCAAACTCTAATCTGGTCTTCCTGTTTTTGAGGCTCACCAATGGTTTACATCTTGTGGTGAACCCTCTGTATTTACTCTGGTGAAGTCTTCACTTGATTTTCGACTTTGACACAGATACACCTACCTCCTGGAGAGTGTTCTTGATCTGGCCAACTGTTGTGAAGGGGTTTTTCTTCACCAGGGAAATGATTCTTCTGTCATCCACCACAGTTGTCTTCCGTGGTCTTCCAGGTCTTTTGGTGTAGCTGAGCTCACCAGTGCGTTCTTTCTTCTTAAGAATGTACCAAACAGTTGATTTGGCCACACCTAATGTGTCTGCTATCTCTCTGATGGTTTTGTTTTGATTTTTCAGCCTAATGATGGCTTGCTTCACTGATAGTGACAGCTCTTTGGACTTCATATTGAAAGTTGACCGCAACAGATTCCAAACACCAATACCACACCTGAAATGAACCCAAGACCCTTTTATCTACTCCTTGTAAATGAAATATCGAGGGAATTACACACACCTGACCTTGAAACAGCTGATCAGCCAATTGTCCAATTACTTTTGGTCCCTTAAAAAGAGGGTGGCCACATTTGAATTTGTTGTAATTCCTACACCGTTCACCTGATTTGGATGTAAATACCCTCAAATTAAAGCTGAAAGTCTGCACTTCAAGCACATCTTGATTTTTTCATTACAACTCCATTGTTGTGGTGTACAGAGCCAAAATAATGAAAAATTTGTCAATATTTACAGTTAGGTCCATAAATATGTGGATATTTATGGACCTAACTGTAAATATTGATTCAGTCGTAGAATTTACTGACTCGCAAAAAAAAAATGTCGGAACCTTTTTCTTCTTCTTCTTTGTAGGAATAATAATACAAATATAAAGAACGTTTGAGACGAAGCAGCTGAACTGTTTACAGAACCGAGGACGAGTGACTTTAGTCCCTTATTATTTATTGTTGTGGTCTGAAAAACCCTCTTTTAATTCTTCTAGTTCGGTTCCTCCTCCTCCTCCTCCTATATGTATACATACATACAGGAAGTCCACTAAACGACAGGAAGTCCGGCCTCCTGAGACGACGCCATCTTTATATTTAAAACATGTTTGTTCTCTCTTCAGAACTCTGGGCTACAAGAACCGCTACGTCCGGGTCCCTGACGGTCACTTCTGGATCGAGGGAGACCACCACGGACACAGTCTGGACAGCAACAGCTTTGGACCGGTACGGCCTCTGAACCCTCTACACCCTGAACCCTCTGAACCCTCTGAACCCTCTACACCCTGAACCCTCTGAACCCTCTGAACCCTCTGAACCCTCTGCACCCTGAACCCTCTGCACCCTGAACCCTCTACACTCTGAACCCTCTACACCCTGAACCCTCTGAACCCTCTACACCCTGAACCCTCTGAACCCTCTGAACCCTCTGAACCCTCTGAACCCTCTGCACCCTGAACCCTCTACACCCTGAACCCTCTACACTCTGAACCCTCTACACCCTGAACCCTCTGAACCCTCTACACTCTGAACCCTCTACACCCTGAACCCTCTACACCAGGGGTGCCCACACTTTTTTGGCTTGCGAGCTACTTTTAAAATGACCTAGTCAAAAAGATATACCTACATTAATAATGCTAAATATCTATCTATATACATATATATATCTATAAATATATATAGATATATATTAATAAATAGCATTATTAATGTATTAATATACCGAGTATACTTTATATTTACAATATTGGCGTACCTTGCATAACTTATGACACAATATAATTCTGTACATTTTTGGTCATTACATTTTACATAGAAACAGCCAGGGTTATGCTGCGTTCACACTGAATGCGGCACGTATTATTCGCGAGTAGATTACATGCAAAGTCAATGCACAGACGCGAATGACGCAAATTTCCGCCGGGCAGCGCAAATGACGCGAATAACTTGGGCGAAAGATTTGCGTAGTGAAAGCCAATCAGCGTTGAGAAGCGCCGCATCATCACTGCTGTCCTGCCGGTGCTGAATCAAACTGCTGCTGGTCCGCCTGAAGCAGCGCTGGAAGCAGCAGTCATTCAGACGCTGTTGTGCGGCTACAGATGATATTATGGACACGGGGCGTCTGATGGTCCGACGTTTGAGGGATTTCCACAATAACTATAAAGCAGAACTAGTGGTTAGTTCAAAGGTGGATGGCGGAAATGGTACCGCTTTTACGGAGATAAGCCACGGAGATATCCCTGCCCCCTTTCAGCCGCGAGTAAAGCAAATGGCGCAAATTAACCACATAAAGTTGAGTAAACTCACGGGAGTAGAGAAGCGCAAATAATGCATTCAAGCGTCCGACCATGCGGGCGCACCGTCCGTGGTGATGGACATTGATTTACACACTGGCTGGTCTGTATATCAATCAAGTGGCAAATGTCGTAGGGAAGATACTTTTTTTTCTTCTTTTTTAATGGCATGCGATCTACCCGCGCTACCCTGGCGATCGACGTATTGGGCACCCCTGCTCTACACCCTGAACCCTCTGAACCCTGAACCCTCTACACCCTGAACCCTCTCAACCCTCTGAACCCTGAACCCTCTACACCCTGAACCCTATGAACCCTGAACCCTCTACACCCTGAACCCTCTACACCCTGAACCCTGAACCCTGAACCCTCTACACCCTGAACCCTCTCAACCCTCTGAACCCTGAACCCTCTACACCCTGAACCCTCTACACCCTGAACCCTCTGAACCCTCTCAACCCTCTGAACCCTGAACCCTGAACCCTCTACACTCTTCCTCTTCCACTCTGCTCCTGTGTGTCCCAGGGGTTTCGGGGTTTTTCACTTTTCTCAAAAACGTTTTCTATCGAGAGGTTAAAAAACAAAACAAGAAATCTTAAACTTTAAAAAGTGTGTGAACTCTGAATGCGATAACCAGAGAAGACCTCATGTCGGTGGATCTCACGCCGTGTGACGTTTACGGCCTATTGGAGCGTAAAGGGTCAATACATCAGGTTTTACTGAGCCCAAAGCGCCAGATGACCACAATGCATCTGCACGGGCTGATGGGGGATCCAAGGAACTGCCTCAGAATAAACCAAAGAGTCAAATATTCGCAGAGTTATTACATTCCTTCTTTATATATATATATTTATATATATATTTGTATTTACATGCATGTATTTTCCCAGGTGTCAGTGGGGCTGCTGCACGGCCGAGCCTCGCACATCATCTGGCCGCCGAATCGTTGGCAGCGAATCGAACCGTCTCTCCCGGCTAACCGAGGGCCGCTGGACACGGAGGAAGAGGAGGAGGGATGAAGAGCCACCAACACACACCTTTTTATTTTTTATTTAAGAACAACTGTTATGACGCAGAGACGAGGTGACGGCTGAAGAGCATTCAAACCTCACAGCGTCTGTCACTTCTCCTGTAACTCAGTCATGATTCCAGTGGAAACATTTCTATAAAATATTGTTCCCGTCTCTCAGGTCTCAGGCTCCATGTGTGTGACCTCTGGAGTCTCAGCCTCCATCATATGACCTCTATAGTCTCAGCCTCCATGTGTGTGACCTCTATAGTCTCAGCCTCCATGTGTGTGACCTCTATAGTCTCAGCCTCCATGTGTGTGACCTCTATAGTCTCAGCCTCCATGTGTGTGACCTCTGGAGTCTCAGCCTCCATGTGTGTGACCTCTGGAGTCTCAGCCTCCATCATGTGACCTCTATAGTCTCAGCCTCCATCATGTGACCTCTATAGTCTCAGCCTCCATGTGTGTGACCTCTATAGTCTCAGCCTCCATCATGTGACCTCTATAGTCTCAGCCTCCATCATGTGACCTCTATAGTCTCAGCCTCCATGTGTGTGACCTCTGGAGTCTCAGCCTCCATCATATGACCTCTATAGTCTCAGCCTCCATGTGTGTGACCTCTATAGTCTCAGCCTCCATGTGTGTGACCTCTATAGTCTCAGCCTCCATGTGTGTGACCTCTGGAGTCTCAGCCTCCATGTGTGTGACCTCTGGAGTCTCAGCCTCCATCATGTGACCTCTATAGTCTCAGCCTCCATCATGTGACCTCTATAGTCTCAGCCTCCATGTGTGTGACCTCTATAGTCTCAGCCTCCATCATGTGACCTCTATAGTCTCAGCCTCCATCATGTGACCTCTATAGTCTCAGCCTCCATGTGTGTGACCTCTATAGTCTCAGCCTCCATCATGTGACCTCTATAGTCTCAGCCTCCATCATATGACCTCTATAGTCTCAGCCTCCATCATATGACCTCTATAGTCTCAGCCTCCATGTGTGTGACCTCTGGAGTCTCAGCCTCCATGTGTGTGACCTCTGGAGTCTCAGGCTCCATGTGTGTGACCTCTGGAGTCTCAGCCTCCATCATGTGACCTCTATAGTCTCAGCCTCCATCATGTGACCTCTATAGTCTCAGCCTCCATCATGTGACCTCTGGAGTCTCAGCCTCCATGTGTGTGACCTCTATAGTCTCAGCCTCCATGTGTGTGACCTCTATAGTCTCAGCCTCCATCATGTGACCTCTATAGTCTCAGCCTCCATCATGTGACCTCTATAGTCTCAGCCTCCATGTGTGTGACCTCTATAGTCTCAGCCTCCATGTGTGTGACCTCTATAGTCTCAGCCTCCATCATGTGACCTCTATAGTCTCAGCCTCCATCATGTGACCTCTATAGTCTCAGCCTCCATCATGTGACCTCTATAGTCTCAGCCTCCATGTGTGTGACCTCTATAGTCTCAGCCTCCATGTGTGTGACCTCTATAGTCTCAGCCTCCATCATGTGACCTCTATAGTCTCAGCCTCCATCATGTGACCTCTATAGTCTCAGCCTCCATGTGTGTGACCTCTATAGTCTCAGCCTCCATCATGTGACCTCTATAGTCTCAGCCTCCATCATATGACCTCTATAGTCTCAGCCTCCATCATATGACCTCTATAGTCTCAGCCTCCATGTGTGTGACCTCTGGAGTCTCAGCCTCCATGTGTGTGACCTCTGGAGTCTCAGGCTCCATGTGTGTGACCTCTGGAGTCTCAGCCTCCATCATGTGACCTCTATAGTCTCAGCCTCCATCATGTCACCTCTATAGTCTCAGCCTCCATCATGTGACCTCTGGAGTCTCAGCCTCCATGTGTGTGACCTCTATAGTCTCAGCCTCCATGTGTGTGACCTCTATAGTCTCAGCCTCCATCATGTGACCTCTATAGTCTCAGCCTCCATCATGTGACCTCTATAGTCTCAGCCTCCATGTGTGTGACCTCTATAGTCTCAGCCTCCATGTGTGTGACCTCTATAGTCTCAGCCTCCATCATGTGACCTCTATAGTCTCAGCCTCCATCATGTGACCTCTATAGTCTCAGCCTCCATCATGTGACCTCTATAGTCTCAGCCTCCATCATGTGACCTCTATAGTCTCAGCCTCCATGTGTGTGACCTCTATAGTCTCAGCCTCCATCATGTGACCTCTATAGTCTCAGCCTCCATCATGTGACCTCTATAGTCTCAGCCTCCATATGTGTGACCTCTATAGTCTCAGCCTCCATGTGTGTGACCTCTATAGTCTCAGCCTCCATCATGTGACCTCTATAGTCTCAGCCTCCATCATATGACCTCTATAGTCTCAGCCTCCATGTGTGTGACCTCTATAGTCTCAGCCTCCATCATGTGACCTCTATAGTCTCAGCCTCCATCATGTGACCTCTATAGTCTCAGCCTCCATCATATGACCTCTATAGTCTCAGCCTCCATGTGTGTGACCTCTATAGTCTCAGCCTCCATCATGTGACCTCTATAGTCTCAGCCTCCATGTGTGTGACCTCTATAGTCTCAGCCTCCATGTGTGTGACCTCTATAGTCTCAGCCTCCATATGTGTGACCTCTATAGTCTCAGCCTCCATGTGTGTGACCTATAGTCTCAGCCTCCATCATGTGACCTCTATAGTCTCAGCCTCCATCATATGACCTCTATAGTCTCAGCCTCCATGTGTGTGACCTCTATAGTCTCAGCCTCCATCATGTGACCTCTATAGTCTCAGCCTCCATCATATGACCTCTATAGTCTCAGCCTCCATGTGTGTGACCTCTATAGTCTCAGCCTCCATCATGTGACCTCTATAGTCTCAGCCTCCATCATGTGACCTCTATAGTCTCAGCCTCCATCATATGACCTCTATAGTCTCAGCCTCCATGTGTGTGACCTCTATAGTCTCAGCCTCCATCATGTGACCTCTATAGTCTCAGCCTCCATGTGTGTGACCTCTATAGTCTCAGCCTCCATGTGTGACCTCTGGAGTCTCAGCCTCCATGTGTGTGACCTCTATAGTCTCAGCCTCCATGTGTGTGACCTCTGGAGTCTCAGCCTCCATGTGTGTGACCTCTGGAGTCTCAGCCTCCATGTGTGTGACCTCTGGAGTCTCAGCCTCCATGTGTGTGACCTCTATAGTCTCAGCCTCCATGTGTGTGACCTCTATAGTCTCAGCCTCCATGTGTGTGACCTCTGGAGTCTCAGCCTCCATGTGTGTGACCTCTGGAGTCTCAGCCTCCATCATGTGACCTCTATAGTCTCAGCCTCCATCATGTGACCTCTATAGTCTCAGCCTCCATGTGTGTGACCTCTATAGTCTCAGCCTCCATCATGTGACCTCTATAGTCTCAGCCTCCATCATGTGACCTCTATAGTCTCAGCCTCCATGTGTGTGACCTCTGGAGTCTCAGCCTCCATCATATGACCTCTATAGTCTCAGCCTCCATGTGTGTGACCTCTATAGTCTCAGCCTCCATGTGTGTGACCTCTATAGTCTCAGCCTCCATGTGTGTGACCTCTGGAGTCTCAGCCTCCATGTGTGTGACCTCTGGAGTCTCAGCCTCCATCATGTGACCTCTATAGTCTCAGCCTCCATCATGTGACCTCTATAGTCTCAGCCTCCATGTGTGTGACCTCTATAGTCTCAGCCTCCATCATGTGACCTCTATAGTCTCAGCCTCCATCATGTGACCTCTATAGTCTCAGCCTCCATGTGTGTGACCTCTATAGTCTCAGCCTCCATCATGTGACCTCTATAGTCTCAGCCTCCATCATATGACCTCTATAGTCTCAGCCTCCATCATATGACCTCTATAGTCTCAGCCTCCATGTGTGTGACCTCTGGAGTCTCAGCCTCCATGTGTGTGACCTCTGGAGTCTCAGGCTCCATGTGTGTGACCTCTGGAGTCTCAGCCTCCATCATGTGACCTCTATAGTCTCAGCCTCCATCATGTGACCTCTATAGTCTCAGCCTCCATCATGTGACCTCTGGAGTCTCAGCCTCCATGTGTGTGACCTCTATAGTCTCAGCCTCCATGTGTGTGACCTCTATAGTCTCAGCCTCCATCATGTGACCTCTATAGTCTCAGCCTCCATCATGTGACCTCTATAGTCTCAGCCTCCATGTGTGTGACCTCTATAGTCTCAGCCTCCATGTGTGTGACCTCTATAGTCTCAGCCTCCATCATGTGACCTCTATAGTCTCAGCCTCCATCATGTGACCTCTATAGTCTCAGCCTCCATCATGTGACCTCTATAGTCTCAGCCTCCATGTGTGTGACCTCTATAGTCTCAGCCTCCATGTGTGTGACCTCTATAGTCTCAGCCTCCATCATGTGACCTCTATAGTCTCAGCCTCCATCATGTGACCTCTATAGTCTCAGCCTCCATGTGTGTGACCTCTATAGTCTCAGCCTCCATCATGTGACCTCTATAGTCTCAGCCTCCATCATATGACCTCTATAGTCTCAGCCTCCATCATATGACCTCTATAGTCTCAGCCTCCATGTGTGTGACCTCTGGAGTCTCAGCCTCCATGTGTGTGACCTCTGGAGTCTCAGGCTCCATGTGTGTGACCTCTGGAGTCTCAGCCTCCATCATGTGACCTCTATAGTCTCAGCCTCCATCATGTCACCTCTATAGTCTCAGCCTCCATCATGTGACCTCTGGAGTCTCAGCCTCCATGTGTGTGACCTCTATAGTCTCAGCCTCCATGTGTGTGACCTCTATAGTCTCAGCCTCCATCATGTGACCTCTATAGTCTCAGCCTCCATCATGTGACCTCTATAGTCTCAGCCTCCATGTGTGTGACCTCTATAGTCTCAGCCTCCATGTGTGTGACCTCTATAGTCTCAGCCTCCATCATGTGACCTCTATAGTCTCAGCCTCCATCATGTGACCTCTATAGTCTCAGCCTCCATCATGTGACCTCTATAGTCTCAGCCTCCATCATGTGACCTCTATAGTCTCAGCCTCCATGTGTGTGACCTCTATAGTCTCAGCCTCCATCATGTGACCTCTATAGTCTCAGCCTCCATCATGTGACCTCTATAGTCTCAGCCTCCATATGTGTGACCTCTATAGTCTCAGCCTCCATGTGTGTGACCTCTATAGTCTCAGCCTCCATCATGTGACCTCTATAGTCTCAGCCTCCATCATATGACCTCTATAGTCTCAGCCTCCATGTGTGTGACCTCTATAGTCTCAGCCTCCATCATGTGACCTCTATAGTCTCAGCCTCCATCATGTGACCTCTATAGTCTCAGCCTCCATCATATGACCTCTATAGTCTCAGCCTCCATGTGTGTGACCTCTATAGTCTCAGCCTCCATCATGTGACCTCTATAGTCTCAGCCTCCATGTGTGTGACCTCTATAGTCTCAGCCTCCATGTGTGTGACCTCTATAGTCTCAGCCTCCATATGTGTGACCTCTATAGTCTCAGCCTCCATGTGTGTGACCTATAGTCTCAGCCTCCATCATGTGACCTCTATAGTCTCAGCCTCCATCATATGACCTCTATAGTCTCAGCCTCCATGTGTGTGACCTCTATAGTCTCAGCCTCCATCATGTGACCTCTATAGTCTCAGCCTCCATCATATGACCTCTATAGTCTCAGCCTCCATGTGTGTGACCTCTATAGTCTCAGCCTCCATCATGTGACCTCTATAGTCTCAGCCTCCATCATGTGACCTCTATAGTCTCAGCCTCCATCATATGACCTCTATAGTCTCAGCCTCCATGTGTGTGACCTCTATAGTCTCAGCCTCCATCATGTGACCTCTATAGTCTCAGCCTCCATGTGTGTGACCTCTATAGTCTCAGCCTCCATGTGTGACCTCTGGAGTCTCAGCCTCCATGTGTGTGACCTCTATAGTCTCAGCCTCCATGTGTGTGACCTCTGGAGTCTCAGCCTCCATGTGTGTGACCTCTGGAGTCTCAGCCTCCATGTGTGTGACCTCTGGAGTCTCAGCTCTTCAGGATTCAATTAACTCCCAGAAAACGACACGCTCTTTGTTTGTGTTGCCGTTGCCTGTGAGGCGAGAGGGGGGGCACGAAGGTCCCTCTTTATGATGAACCAGCATCAACCAGGTGATCTGAAGTCTTAATGAGAACAAACAGCTGACAGCTTAAGGCTCAACTGGGCTAGACCAGGTCCTCCTCATGAGGCCAGGTCCTCCTCATGAGGCCAGGTCCTCCTCATGAGGCCAGGTCCTCCTCATGAGGCCAGGTCCTCCTCATGAGGCCAGGTCCTCCTCATAAGACCAGGTCCTCCTCATGAGACCAGGTCCTCCTCATTAGACCAGGTCCTCCTCATGAGACTAATTAGGGTTCATGTTGTGCATTAATTAAATTATATTAATAATTCAACTATTCTGACATCCAGAGATTGTGTTTGAACGTCTCTTAAGACATTACGTGTGTGTGTGTGTGTGTGTGTGTGTGTGTGTGTCGCTAAGCTTCTTTTCTGTTTCCGTGCCAACTAGCGCTGCCGGCTGCAGCTGCTAGGATACCAGCGTTGCCGTGGTGAGCTACAGACGAGCAGGAAGGAAGCCGTCGGTTCTCAGTTCTGTAAATATGTTGTTTGTTTGTTCTTTGTAAATCTCATCATCTTCATCTTCTTCATCTTCAGTGCATTTTCAAATGAATCATAAAGAACTCATTACATACAGGCCGGGATATGAAATGATAAAGTGATGGAGATGGACGACCATAATATATATATATAATATGTAAATATATATATATATATATATATATTATATATTTAAATTATATATAGAAAAGATCATAAAGTGTGAAAGTGAAGGACAGCATCTCGATCACGATCATTAAAACATACATTCAGTGTAGCTTCAGGAGCTAGCGTTGCTTCAGGTGCTAGCTTAGCTTCAGGAGCTAGCATAGCTACAAGAGCTAGCATAGCTTCAGGAGCTAGCATCGCTTCAGGACCTACTGTCGCTTCAGAAGCTAGTGTCGATTCAGGAGCTAGCTTAGCTTCAGTAGCTAGTTTAGCTGCAGGAACTCGCATAGCTTCAGGTGCTAGCATAGCATCGAGGCGCTAACGCTGCTTCATGATGGCCCAACATTCGCTAAATGTAACTTAATGAAACACACTTAAGAATTTTTCAAGATAAATCTGACGCGTTTGAAGCCTGAGTGAAAAGGTCCGACTCTCATTCATAAATCCTTTAAGGATAAAGGGGACAAAATTGGTTTCGTGTCAAATGTATGGCCGTCCCGCCTGCATCCGTTAAATCTTCACAAAGGAGATGAATTCACAGATAATGAGATCGTAAATTCCACCACGTGTCGATACGACGCTCCTCATAATGGACGAGCCGCCTCGCTCGGATCCGCGTTTTGCTGATGCAGCCTTTTTTTCAACTTTCCCCCTTTTATTAATCAATATGAAACCTACAGCCTCGTCTGCCCCGATCGGTCTGAAAATTCCTCCAAAGCAACAAATGATCGCTGCTTGTGTGTCATTGGGAGAATGAATCAAACCCATCATCTGTGTATATATATATATATATATATATATATATATATATATATATATATATATATATATATATATATATATATATATATATATAGTACTGTGCAAAAGTTTTAGGCAGGTGTGAAAAAATGCTGTAAACTAAGAATGCTTTCAAAAATAGAAGTGCTAACAGTTTATTTTCATCAATTAACAAAATGCAAAGTGAGCGAACAAAAGAAAAATCTAAATCAATTGATGAAATTAAACTGTTAGCACTTCTATTTTTGAAAGCATTCTTAGTTTACAGCATTTGTTCACACCTGCCTAAAACTTTTGCACAGTACTGTATATATGTATATTTTACTTAAACCAGAGTCTGTACAACTTTATCATCAGTGTCTACAATTAGCAACTTTTGTCAGGTTGTTAGCGAGCTAAGAAGACATAATACCATTTCACATTATTAAAGAAAAGAGACCGCTGTTTTCATCTCATAACCGTGTCTTAAGTTGTTTCTTCTTTGCAAATAAACAAATGAATGCATGATTGATATACACTTCACCCCGGAGGGTGAAGGGCTCCACTGTTCACTTCCCCGAGGTCCGGGATGAGCGTCTCTGCAGCGACTCATTAGCCGCTCGTGTCGGGCGGAGGCCAAACACACCGCATGTGTTAACGTCTGGATTAGATTAACTCAGCGAGAGAGCTGCTGACGACCTTTCCACTTTCAGAAGGGCGACACTGTTTGTTTGTTTGTTTTTTAAATTGCAGTGCGATGTCATTACCTTCCTAATGGTAATAATGATTGCTTAGCACTTAAGAAATGCTTAAAAAACAAAAGCAACTTAACAAACCATCAGCGACAATAAAGAGAAGAGTTCCCCTTCTTACTGATTAAAGCCTATCATTCAGGCTGACGCAGCAGATTCCTTAAATTACCAAAACGTCCACCGCCGGATTAGAACCATAAGTTATCACAAGTTGCGCACTGCTCAAAGTTTTTACTTCAGTTCTTAACGATTAGAGTTTTATAATTGTGTTTCCTCCACGAGGTTTAGAAGACCAGCACAATTGAGAGGATAAGTGAGAGCTGCTCCGGCCTGACCTCCAGGCCTTTATGCTGCCTCTAAAGTGCTGTGAAACGGTACCTTAACCCTCCCGCAGACCGATGTTTCAAAACGTCAACGTGGATTTGTTGGTCACGTAACTAGCGTACTTCAGTACCGGCGCTTCTGTAGTTGTTTTGACCTAAATAACCATCTTTTTCTGAACCTAACTAGGTAGTTTTATTTGCCTAAACCTAACCGAGTATATACTCCTGGAGCGTTTTCTCTGAGTGGCCAACATATATGCAAATGTGTTTTACATTGTACTGATGCTGAAGATACTGATGCTAAAGACACCGATGCTAAAGATACCGATGCTGAAGATACCGATGCTGAAGATACTGATGCTAAAGATACCGATGCTAAAGATACCGATGCTGAAGATACCGATGCTGAAGATACCGATGCTAAAGATACCGATGCTAAAGATACCGATGCTGAAGATACCGATGCTAAAGATACCGATGCTAAAGATACTGATGCTAAAGATACCGATGCTAAAGATACCGATGCTGAAGATACCGATGCTGAAGATACCGATGCTAAAGATACCGATGCTAAAGATACCGATGCTAAAGATACCGATGCTAAAGAGACCAATGCCGAAGATACCGATGCTAAAGATACCGATGCTGAAGACACCGATGCTAAAGATACCGATGCTGAAGATACTGATGCTAAAGACACCGATGTGAAAATATAAATCATGACATTCGTTATATAATTGTACATTTTTGTCTATGAAACCTGTTCAGGTCGCTTAGGGTCAGAATAATAATAATACTGGATCATGAAGCTGGAGAGGTCCCTGGGGAACCGTTGACTGTTCAGACTAGATACACACCGGGCACCGCCACAACACTCACATGTTATTATTATGTTAGACCAGGTGCAGTGGGACTGGCCATGGGAGCCCCAGTCTTGTGAGAACGGGGAGGATATGTGTCTTTCCTCCTCGTTGACAGGTTAGAGCCAATTAGATGTTAGGATGATGTGATGAAACTTGTGACGAAAATCTATGTATAAAACCGCCGGACTTCCGGTTGGAAGTAAGTTTGTTTTGTTCTCAACCTGCGTGTTGACGAAGCGAATTCCTGCTCTTGCAATTGCAGCGCTTATACTTTGATTGTGACCAGAGGAATAAACCTACCAAATGAGAAGTTGTTCGGCTGAATTCTTCCGGAGTTTCTACCAGGCATACAATTTTGGAATACGCTAACAGATGCTAAAGACACCGATGCTGAAGATACCGATGCTAAAGATACCGATGCTGAAGATACCGATGCCAAAGACACCGATGCTAAAGATGCCGAAGATACCGATGCCGAAGATACCGATGCTAAAGATGCCGAAAATACCGATGCTAAATATACCGATGCTGAAGATACCGATGCCGAAGATACCGATGCAGAAGATGCCGATGCCGAAGATACCGATGCAGAAGATGCCGATGCTAAATATACCGATGCCGAAGATACTGATGCTAAAGATACCAATGCCGAAGATGCCGATGCTAAATATACCAATGCCGAAGATGCCGATGCTAAATATACCGATACTGATGCTAAATATACCGATGCCGAAAATACTGATGCTAAAGATACCAATGCCGAAGATGCCGATGCTAAATATACCGATACTGATGCTAAATATACTGATGCTAAAGATACCGATGCCGAAGATGCCGATGCCGAAGATACCGATGCCAAAGATACCGATGCAGAAGATACCGATGCCAAAGATACCGATGCAGAAGATACCGATGCCGAAGATACCGATGCCGAAGACGCCGATGCCGAAGACGCCGATGCCGAAGACGCCGATGCCGAAGACGCCGATGCCGAAGACGCCGATGCCGAAGATACCGATGCAGAAGATACCGATGCCGAAGATACCGATGCCGAAGATACCGATGCAGAAGATACCGATGCAGAAGATACCGATGCAGAAGATGCCGATGCCGAAGATGCCGATGCCGAAGACGCCGATGCCGAAGACGCCGATGCCGAAGACGCCGATGCCGAAGATACCGATGCCGAAGATACCGATGCCAAAGATACCGATGCCGAAGATACCGATGCCGAATAGATACCAATGCTGAAGATGCCGAGGAGGTCGTGACAATCATAGGTTGCAAACCCCGGTGCAGGCAGAGTTAAGAAGGAGGTCGAGAGGTTCCCACACCCGGCAGCAGCGGTGGTGTGATGAAACCGAGTGTATTAAAGAGATTAAAGTGCTGCGTCGTCTCTGCGTGAGCTTCCGGGCAGATTCTAAGCTGCTGTACGAGCTGCTTTGATACGTTTCATCCCTTGAGCCCCTCAGACGGCCAATTCGTTTTCACTCCAGCGGATCGGCACATCGTGCTTTTAAAATGGAAAAAAAGAAATTTTGGTTTGGAGCGATAACTACCAATGAGCCCTCCTTAAATAATTTCAAAGTTGCGTTGAAAAATAGAATATGCAATAATTTATTTTTGTTTTTCATTTTTACTGTGACCAAAGATAAAGTTCATTATCTCTAGATTTCACTGTCTGGTGAGATAAAGCAAGTTAAAAGAAAGAGAAAAAAGGCCCTTATTGGACTTTTAAGCCTCGAGCAGCTACAGTAAAGTGCCAGTATGACCATCCATGTTGAATTAGGGTTCAGAGATCCATATCACGCTCGCCTTGAATAAATCCCCTCTAATTACACAAAGGCTTCTTGGACACCCTTCGTAAGTTATGATATATTATTGCAGGGAGATAATGATAATTAAATATATAATAAGCGGCTCATAAATGGTATTTGTTTCCCGAAGGTGACAATCTGACATTTACAGGTGGAAAGTGATGTTTCCAGCTTGTACCAGTCCTCTCCCGCCTCACTTCTCACCATGAAACCGCTGTGATGCATTCAAGGTGTCGGTGAGCTGCTGTCGCCCTTGAGCAAACTGTCTGGGGAATAGAAAGCCTCTTCCAGGCCGAGTGGCTCTCATCTATCTCCCCTCACTGTGGGGAGGTTCATGCACGAGCGCCTCGGGGTCGTATAAATGAGATGTCACTTTGACCTCCTCTGAACGCAGTGAGGAAAATGTGACTGACCTCCACCGTCTATTGATGATTCATTGATGGCATGAAGAAAAAGAGCCCACACTTTAATGCTGCCGTGCCCGAAGTCCTACGTTTTAATGTGTGATAAGTGAGACTTCCTGCCACTTAACTTACAGCATGCACACTAGTAAAAGCTTCACGTGTTAAAGCTGCATTCTCTCTACTGACCAGTAGGGGGTACCAGCCCAGTCTCATTGAATGGCTGTGAACGACCATCAGTAAGTCAATCACTGTGCAATAACAACACCATTCTTGCTTTGCGTGCCTCTGTACTGCAGTGTAAACACAGTGGTGTGTATAACAAGTGAGACTACACAAACTATAAAGTAAAAGCTGCTCCAACGCTGCGTATCAATAGAAACATTTGAAACATTCTGAATGAATTATTAATATTAATCCCCAGTTAATAAGCTCGTCCACTGCTTGACCGGCTGCTCCTCTAAATGAAGTCAACATGGAAACAAATTCAATCAGCAGCTCAGAGTCCAGCTGATGAGATTCCCCCAAAACTTCTTACTACAATATAAATGAGATAACAATCAAATATCCACTGATTTTAACGGCTGCATTAAAATCCGGGGAGTCGGTGCTTCATTTTACGGATGCCATGTGATCGTAAAAAATAAAAACATAATTTAATTCCTACGGCCTTTTGTAAACAGGAAGTGAAGGATGCTCTCAGGGGAAAGAACATAAAGAATAACAACACTACGAACATAATATTAACACAAACATGGAGGAACAAAGCACGTCGGGAATGAAACACAAAGAAATAAAAAGTAAGTGCTGAGCACGGCAGCAGATCCATAAACACGCATTTTGAGATGAGATTTGAAAACATAAAGCTGCAGCATTAATGTTCAGAAGTCCGATGGAGGCGGATGTTCGTCTTCATAACTAGTAAGAACTTAAGTACCTGAGTAGGTACACAAGTTGGTATGTAAGTTATAAGTATGTAAGTAGATGTGTAAGTAATCTGTGAGCCGTATAGTATAAAAACACAATTACAAGACGGTGCATGTTCACCACGTGACAACAACAACAACAACAAGCTGCTCTTCCACAGACAGAAGATCAGGAAGGCTCCGGGTCCAGACAGTGTCCCCCCTCCTGCCTGAAAGTCTGTGCTGACCAGCTGGCCCCCATCTTCACGCAGATCTTCAACCGATCACTGGAGCTATGTGAAGTCCCCTCCTGCTTCAAGCGCTCCATAATCATCCCGGTCCCCAAGAAATCCTCCATCACAGGATTAAATGACTACAGACCCGTCGCCCTGATATCTGTGGTCATGAAATCCTTTGAGAGATTGGTGTTGACCCACCTGAAGGACATCACAGGGCCCCTGCTGGACCCCCTGCAGTTTGCCTACCACGCAAACAGGTCAGTGGAGGATGCAGTCAACATGGGACTGCACCATATGCTGCAACACCTCGACTCCCCAGGGACATATGCAAGGGTTTTGTTTGTGGACTTCAGCTCGGCATTCAACACCATCATCCCAGAGGTACTCCAACCCAAACTCTCCCAGCTCACCGTGCCGGCCCCCACCTGTCACTGGATTACACACTTCCTGACAGACAGGACGCAGCAGGTGAGGCTGGGAAAAATCACCTCCAGCACCCGGACTATAAGCACCGGCGCCCCCCAGGGATGTGTGCTCTCCCCACTGCTCTTCTCCCTCTACACCAACGACTGCACCTCAGGGGACCCGTCTGTTAGACTCCTGAAGTTCAGACCACACAACGGTCATCGGCCTCATCAGGAACGGTGATGAGTCTGCATACAGACGGGAGGTTGAACAGCTGGTCCTCTGGTGTGGTCAGAACCACCTGGAGCTGAACAAGTCCAAAACTGTGGAGATGACAGTGGACTTCAGGAAGAGCCCCCCAACACTACCCCCCCTCACCATCCACAACAGCACTGTTTCTGCGGTGGAGTCCTTCAGGTTTCTGGGAACCACAATCTCACAGGACCTGAAGTGGGCCTCCAACATCAACACCATCCGAAAAAAGGCCCAGCAGAGGCTGTACTTCCTGCGCCAGCTCAGGAAGTATAACCTGCCTCAGGAGCTGCTGATCCTGTTTTACTCCGCCATCATCCAGTCTGTCCTCTGCTCCTCCATCACTGTGTGGTTTGGATCACTAAACAGGACAGAGGCAGACTACAGCGGATAGTCAGGTCTGCAGAGAGAACTATTGGTTCCAGCCTGCCCTCCATCCTGGACTTGTACACCTCCAGAGTCAGGAAGCGAGCTGGAAAGATCCCTGCAGACCCCTCACACCCTGGACACAAGCTGTTTCACCTCCTCCCCTCTGGTAGGCGCTACAGAGCACTGTATGCCAAAACCACCAGACACTGGAACAGCTTCTTTCCACTGGCCGTCACCCTGATGAACAATTAATCAGACTCCCCCATCTGCACTACCTGCACTAATTGGACTACTTTTTCTTTCTAATGTCTTTTTTATCTTATTTATTGCTTATTGTAAATGTGTATGTATGTACAATGAGAGCTATGTGTAACCAGAGTCAAATTCCATGTGAGTGTAAACACACATGGCCAATAAAGCTGATTCTGATTCTGATTCTGCAGGAACTTGAAGACAAGCGTTGTCGTTCAAGCCTGATGATGGAAACATGATTTGATTCATGATTTCACGCTGCAGCCTTCTTGAACCTTGTTCTATTCAGGGTCTGGGGTTCACTGCCCACGTTGTGTTTGTTCACCAGAAAGTCTTGTGTGTGTGTTCTTCGGGGTGAAGGGACGGGAGAGGCGGAATTATTCTGTCGGCTCAAGTGCGACATCTAGTGGTTATTTTGTTACAGAAAAACAGCTCTTCTTTCTGTGTGAATTTATTTCATTGCATTAATTTATTCATTGCACCTATATTTGATTTTATTGCATTATATTATTTTTGTGGTTTATTTTCCCTTGTTCTGACTTATCTATATTTATTTATTTTATTATATATAATAATTAGCAGAGTAACTGTCTCAGATGCTGTAACAACTGTGGATAAAATAGATACACTTTATTTTCGATAGATTTCATGTCTTTGCCTCTTTTTAGTTTTTTTTTCACCAACCTGAAGACTTAATTAGTTTTTCTCTCGGTTTTGGAAACGTCGTGTTTTAATTTCACAGGTAGTTAAAGTCTCATTTTACGGTTTGAGTACTTTTCCTCGTTGGTTTGAGGTGTTGTTGCATGAAGCTGGGACTTAATGCTGATGGGGACTTGATTAGGAAGCTGGTCATTAAATAGTTGTAAATAAATGAGTTAAATACGTCCGTGTGTTTTATGATAAATACGCTTAACTACAAAAACTTGTCTGACGCACATGTTCTACCTTTTATTTTGAAGGCGAAATTCCTTCAACGGATATGACATCACGGCCTCCCTCCGTTACTTTAAGTGACCCTGATGTTCGGTTCCGGTCGGAACTTTTCTAATGTAACTCTCAAATAAAAGAGAAAATCACATTTTTACCACCTTGTTACGTTTATACAGTAATATGTATGTATATATATCACTTTGGTGTATTATTAGTTTTATTAGTTTTGCATCTTAAACCTGGCGGTCGTGTTTTTATGACGGACCACTTCCGGTCTGTCGGACACGTGAGAGATGGCGTCACCGGCCCAGGTGCTCACGCTGATCGGCCTGTGTGACGCAGAGTTCGATTCCCAGCGACACCGGTCCTCGTTCCGGACCAACAAGGTCGGGGGTCTCCCGGACTGGCCCCCGGGTGCCTCCCGGAAGTCTCCCCGCTGCGGCCGCTGCGGGGCCCCGCTGGCCCACGTGGTGCAGGTGTACTGCCCCCTGGAGGCCTCGCCTTACCACAGGAACCTCCACCTGTTCGCGTGCACGCGCGCCGCGTGCAGCGGCAGGTCGGACTGTTGGAAGGTGCTCCGCTCCCAGTGTCTGGAGGACGAGGAGGAGGGGCGGACATCCTGCGGGCCGGCCACGGCTCAGGAGGCTCCTCTGTCGGCCACTGAGTGGTGTGACACCGCTGATGACTGGGGGATGGAGGAAGAGGAGGAAGGATGGGGAGGAAGAGGCGTAAAGGAGGAGGAAGCAGCTCCTGAGACAGGTGCGCAATATAAACACTGTGTATGTTACCAAAATAAAACTATATAAATACTGTGTATGTTACCAAAATAAAACTATATAAATACAGTGTATGTTACCAAAATAAAACTATATAAACACTGTGTATGTTACCAAAATAAAACTATATAAATACTGTGTATGTTACCAAAATAAAACTATATAAATACAGTGTATGTTACCAAAAATAAAACTATATAAATACTGTAGGTTAACAAAGTAAACTTCATATTTGTGATGCACACAAAACTATATATTTCATCAAATCCAAAAGTACTAAACAAATTTTGTACTTTTCAGTTAAAGAGTTATGTATTTCTGTATATAAACTATATATATATATATATATATATATACATTTATTTCTTCGTGCTATGAGTCGTTCAGTTTGTTTCTACATGGAGAAAGATGCAACACCTGGAGTGAAACATCTGTTCACATGCTCAGCTTAATGGATCAGAGGGTCGGCGGTTTGATCCCCGGGTCTGATGTTTCTTGGGAACGAGACTTCAGTCTCAGACATTTATTGCTTTTTTCCACTCGTTACTTTGTCCCAGCTGTCGAGACCGATGTCAGCAGCCGGCTTCAGGTCCTCCGGCTGGTGGACTCGCTGGAGGACGCCCCGGTGGACTCGCAGGAGGACGCCCCGGTGGACCCGCAGGAGGACGCCCCGGTGGACTCGCAGGAGGACGCCCCGGTGGACCCGCAGGAGGACGTCCCGGTGGACTCGCAGGAGGACGCCCCGGTGGACTCGCAGGAGGACGCCCCGGTGGACCCGCAGGAGGACGTCCCGGTGGACTCGCAGGAGGACGCCCCGGTGGACTCGCAGGAGGACGCCCCGGTGGACCCGCAGGAGGACGCCCCGGTGGACTCGCAGGAGGACGCCCCGGTGGACCCGCAGGAGGACGTCCCGGTGGACTCGCAGGAGGACGCCCCGGTGGACTCGCAGGAGGACGCCCCGGTGGACTCGCAGGAGGACGCCCCGGTGGACCCGCAGGAGGACGTCCCGGTGGACTCGCAGGAGGACGCCCCGGTGGACCCGCAGGAGGACGTCCCGGTGGACTTGCAGGAGGACGCCCCGGTCCTCCGGGCGTTCTTCATCACCGTGGTGGAGGAGGTGGATCTGTGTGCCGAGGAAGACGAGCTGCAGCACGCCCGCCGGCTGCTGAGGGAGTACGAGAGGCGCGAGGGCGCGGCGGTGGGGGGGCCGGAGGACGGCGGCGAGGACGGCGAGAAGTACGAGAAGACGAGAGCGAGACACGGAGACGCCGTCTTCTCCCGGTTCCTGAAGAAGATCTCGATCTGTCCTCAGCAGATCCTGCGTTACTGCCGCGGCGGGAAGCCGCTCTTCGTCTCCGAGCCGCCGGCCGACGCCACGGCGCCGCCGGCGTGCGGCGCCTGCGGAGGAGCCCGGACGTTCGAGCTGCAGCTGATGCCGGCGATGGTCAGTCTGCTGAGGAGGAGGGACGATGAAGAGGAGGAGGCCGAGCTGGAGTTTGGGACGGTGCTGGTTTACACCTGCAGGAGCAGCTGCTGGACATCGGGATCAGGATCGGGATCGGGATCAGGATCTGGAGTGGAGGAGTTCTGCTGCGTTCAGCCGGACCCAGACCAGCAGCTCTTTAAGTGACCCGGTTCTCGTGGACTGGACTTCTGGTTCCAGGAACGAGGATAAACATTAAACATTAAAAACAGCCAGCGTGAGTCCCCTTTAACCCGGGTCTCGCTCTGACCTTTGACCTCTGTACCGAGAGCCTTAAAGGGACAGTGCTGCTGTACTTCTACTAAGAGTATTACTACAGTAGAAGTACTGCTGTGGACGTTATATTTAGAATATCTTGCCCTTGATGTCAGACAGGAAGTGAAGCTTCAAACTTCATTCATAAAAACAGATTTAACCTCAGAATGTGTTATTGTGTGTTTTATTGTTTAAATAGACACTAAACACTCAAAGATATTTTAACGTACTCTGATATTGTTTTGTTTACTTCAACCTTCATGACACACTCAAACAGTTCAGGGGGGATGTGTGTGTGTATCAAAAATAGATTTCATAATTAACAGACCAATAAATATTGATTTTATTTTTAGTCACCGATTGTTCTGATTACGTAAAGTCGACTTTCAGCCCTTTTGATTGTTTTACATTCTATCAACATGAAAAGATTAATGAACAAAAAACAGCGTCTTTGGTTCGAGTCCCGCTAAAAATTCCTGAGAGACGAGGAAACAGCAGCGTGACGAGGAGGGGGCGGGGCTTCAGTCGGAGGCTTCCGATTGGTTCTCTTCAGGCACTTGAGGATCAGTTCGGTGCATTTTGGGGTTTTCCAAGAAGCGACGAGAGGAAGCGACTACGGAGACGCCCTGTGCTCCCAGTGGGACTGGTCAGGCTGGTCAGGCTGGTGGGACTGGTCAGGCTGGTCAGGCTGGTGGGACTGGTCAGGCTGGTCAGGCTGGTGGGACTGGTCAGGCTGGTGGGACTGGTTAGACTGGTCAAACTGGTCAAACTGGTGGAGCCGGGCGCCGCCTCTCAGGCTGCCGATGTCTCTGTCGATGATCTCGCTCACTGCAACAAACACAGAAGCACAATTATTTCCTAAATTAAATGTATTATTATTATATTATTAGTTCTTGCTAGTTTGATGGCTTCAATAAAACAAACAAACTGGGTAATAATCATTAATAAGCATTGATAAGCAAGAATAAGCATGAATAAGCCTTAATAATTTTTAATAAGCATGAATAAGCTTTAATAATCATCAGCTCAGGTGTTTTAAGATCAGACTGCTGAGGTCAAAGTCAAGTTTAAAGGAGTGTGTGTGTGTGTGTGTGAGGGGGTCGCCAACAGCTGCTGCTCGCCGACTGAAGCAGAAACACATTTAACCTCAACCGCATCTTTCAGAGCAGCAACAAGTGTACTATTATTAACCACACACACACACACAGACACAGACACACACACACACACAGACACACACACACACACACACACACACACACACACACAGACACACACACACACACACACACACACACACACACACAGCCTCCTACCGTCGTCCAGCGTGATCTCCTGGAGGCCCGAGGAGACCGGGTCTGGACCGTTGTCCGGCTCCCGCTTGATGCTCGGCGCCTGGGAGGTCTGAGGGCCAGTGGGGGTCCCGAAGCTCAGGGGGGGTGGGGGGTTTCCATTTCGAGGTCCACCGGAGGAGGTAGGAGGGGGGGCGATGAAGGTCTGGAGGGCCACCGAGGAGACCTGGGGAGGCAGCGTGGAGATCTGAGGGGGGGCGATGAAGGTCTGAAGAGGCAGGATGCAGGTCTGAAGGGGAACCAAGCTCTGGAGGGGGACTGAGGAAGTCTTGCAGGGCAAGGAGGAGGTCTGAGGGGAGACGGTGAAGGTCTGCAGAGGAACCACGCTCTGGAAGGGGACTGAGGAGGCCTGTGGAGGTAAGGAGGAGGCGTGAGGAAACCCTGAGGGGGCCTGAAGGGGGACAGAGGCCGGAGGGGGGTGATGGAGACGAGGCACGCTCTGTGAAGGTTGACCACAATGCACCGGGGTGTCACGGGAGTCGTAGTAAACCACATCTGGGTGCCCGGAGAAGCCAGATGCATTGTGGGAGACGTGGTCCGTCTCCCAGCACTCCTGTTTGACTCCGGCAGCCTCTGGGGGGCGTCGCCGGACTCCGGGCAGGAAGGTCACGCTGTGCATCAGACTCCGCCTCCTCTTCCCGTTGGAGACGTAGAACTGGACCTGGACCGGCTCGGCGGTCTTCCTGTTGTAAGGAGGAACCTCGACCACAACGCGGGACTGGAACACAAACAGAGCCACGTATTACACAGAGGTACTTCTACTTTGTCTATGTATTACACAGATAAAGTACTGCTGTGTAGTACCTCTGGATGTTAATTCAAAGTCTCTACTTACTCCGCTGCTTCTTTCCGGCACCACTCTGGCATCCATCTCCCACAGAGATCTCCCATCTGAGGGGAGACACATGGGTTAAAACCAGGCCTCTCACCGGGGGGCCGGACCCTTAAAGGAGGTGGCCTCACCAGAACCCTTCTCCGTGAAGACCACCCTGGACTGCACGGACATGTTGGAGCCGGTGATGAGAAGCTCCTCCCCCCCGCCGGCGGAGAAGCTGGCGGGACTGAAGCTCTCCACCAGAGGGAGCTCCTGGCCGGAGCGCTGGGCTGGAGGGAGATCTGAGGGTTAGACCAGCATCCGAGGACAGGAAGTCTTGACTGAAGCAACAAGCTCACATGCCCTGAATCGTCCTCTCCCCGGGACTCGCTTGAAGACAGAATCATAACAGACTCATAAAGCGACTCACAGCACTCCACCGGGCTGGACGTGGTCTGCAGCCACAGCATCCGGCCGTCCGGCTGAGGGACGGCGACCCGGAACACCACCCGGACCCTGGTGTTCTTCCTGCCGATGTCCATCTCCCCTTTCTTCAGCTCGATGTCGGCGTTCCGCAGCTTCAGGATGCCGGCGCAGTCGATGCTGCGG
Source organism: Cottus gobio (assembly GCA_023566465.1). NCBI lineage: Eukaryota > Metazoa > Chordata > Actinopteri > Perciformes > Cottidae > Cottus > Cottus gobio. The sequence goes on from CM042223.1 coordinate 1,043,937, forward strand.
AGCACAACACCACGAGAGGCGGTTAGTTCCCCTGACGGACAGCCGGAGGGGGCGGGCAGAAGACACGTCACCTGGCGGCCATGTTGTTCTCAGGGAGCAGGGGGATCTCCAGGACCTTGGTGACGCCCGCGGTCTTCTCGTGGCACGCGGTGCCGACCGTCTTCCCCGTCACGCGGTGCACCTGGTAGAAGGAGTGAGGCCGCAGGTAGCGGTCGTCCGCGGTGCCGATGAAGAGCAGCAGGCTGAGCGGCCGCTCGGCGGCGCCGCGCAGCTGGGAAATATAAAAGATATTCACATCTCAACATTTAACTCATAATTAATAGTTAAAGAAAGTCAGACGAGCTTAATGCTAAGCTAAGCTAGCATTTGCTATTATAAAAAGCTCCCTGGCCAGTTCATAAGGCCAATAAATATTACTGAACAACGACAATAAACAAATGAGAAACAAAATATATAAATAAATAATAATACAATAATAATAAATAAGGTAATAATATAATAATTACTAATAAAATAAATACTAAAATAAATAAAATGAAACTAATAAATGAAAGGTAAATTAATACAAACAGAAGGCATAATCATAAACATAAGGCTTGTAGCCCCGCCCCTCAGTAAAATAAACCCGGCTCCCAGAATGAAACCAGAATAGATCGCTGGTGTCGGTTACACACGATGGAGCTGGTGGTGGTGGGAGGGGGGGGGGGGGGGGCTTCAGAGATTTATTAAACCACTCTACACGCTACATAGGAAAACATCTCAGTTTCTTATTAACTTAAACACATGAAATCATTTTCAAAGTTGTTGTCGGTTAATTTTGTGTTATAAAATGTAAAGTGTGTAATAAATAAATAAGTTCACGGACACTATTATTATTATTATTATGGCTTACATTCCAGGTTGAGTTATGCTATGACATATTTTTGGGGATTGCTCATATTTAGTGTAAAGACCATGAACGCCTATAACGTGTGTGTGTGTGTGTGTGTGTGCTACTCAGAGGACTCACCCTGACGACAGGGTGTCCTGTGGCCGCTGCCTTCAGGGACCCCCGGCTGCCCTCGGTCTCATAGTGTGCCCTGTGGTACGATCTGGGCTGGACCTCCACCATCAGCTCACACTGGTCATACTGGTTGGGCAGAGGCCAGTCCAGAGGAGGGGGCGACGAGGTCCTGGAAGACACACACACACACACACACACACACACACACACACACACACACACACACACACACACACACACACACACACACACACACACACACACACACACACACACACACACACACACACACGAGATGAACGACGTGATGGAACCACAAACATCGGAGATCTGGTTCCAGCTCAGACCGACCTGAACAGAGGGGGGTTCCCCGCTTTGGGTTTGTTCCAGCTGAAGTGGGACGGCACCTGAAAGAAGAGGTCCGCCAGGCCGTCCTGTTCCTGGCCCTCCTCGCCGGGAGAGTCCAGGAAGGGCTCCAGCCCCGGGTCCCCTTGACCGGCCAGGTAGCCCAGCTGGGCCCCCGACGTCCTCCTGGTCTTGGAGGGGACGTCCATCTCCTGGAAGCCGGACATCAGGAGGGGCCCCAGGGCGCCGGCGGGGCTTCCCACCCAGGCGTCGTCCGTCAAGCTGCCCAGCGGGGAGGCGCCCGCCGTGGGGCTGGGGGAGTGGTGAGGGGACGGTGAGCGGGCGTGGGGGTCGGCGCTGGAGCGCCGCCTCTTCCCGCAGGGGGACGTCGGCCTGAGAAAGAAGATCGGGATTAGCAGGAGATCCTGATCCCACAGAGACCACGAGTTACATAAATAGAGGAAGTAGTCGGACATTCGGGTACCTGGAGGTGGGCCGGCGGTTCAGCCAGCTCTCCTCGGTGACGCTGGTGCGGGGCGAGTGGTGGGGCGACTGGCGGGGCGACTGGTGGGGCGACAGTGCCGGACTGAAGGCTAAAGGATGTTGGTATTTTTGTTGCCACAGCTCCACCCCGAAGGCCCCGCCCCCACAGCCCGGGGACCCCAGAGGAGACCCGATTGGGGACCCCCGGGCAAGGGGGGACCCCAGGGCGAGGCGGGCGTCGTCGCGCAGCTCCACCTCCACGTCGTCATAGATGTGGGAGAAGGACTCACAGGAGGAGAGGTCGGACATCCAGCTCCTGGAGGACAGGCTGCTGCAGGGGCTGGGGCAGAGCGCCGGGTCCCGGTAGCAGGGGTCCAGGGGCAGGTAGAGCTGGCCTCTGGACCAGGATGCCTCGGGGTAACCCCCCTCCGCCCCGCCCCCCACCAAGGCTCCCTGGTCACTGCCCGGCTCCACATGGTTGTTCGGCGCGATGGAGGTGATCTGGATACTCGGGCAGTCGAAGGTTCTGGGGTTCCCCTGGGCGCCGTACTGGGGCCCCTGAGACTGGGAGTCATTGAGCTGGTAGGGGAAGCTCTGCAGCTCCTGGCGGACGAGCTGCTCGGCCAGCGCCTGAGTGGAGGAGGGGCCCGGCCTCCCGTTGAGGTCTGGACCTGAGGGGTGAACCGACATGGACATCAGACCTGTGATGACACCTGAAACCTTTATGGAAGGAAACATTAACGTTTACTGCAGAGGAAGTCAGTCAAACAGGAAATGCAAAATATTTCATGTGTGGCTGATGTTCAGGATCCAGTTGCTTCGTAGAAAACCTGTTTGGAGTTTGTCCGACATTTAGGAATAAAACGAGTCAACAGGTAGAAGCTTCAAAGACTTTAAAGACTTTAAAGACTCCTCTGCAGACTGAAGCGTCTTGAGGGGACCGACACAACAACCTCCTGGTCAGTACTCAGTAACCAGACCATCAGAGAGGAGGAGGAGGAGGAGGAGGAGGAGGAGGAGGAGGAGGAGGAGGAGGAGGAGGAAGAAGAGGGGGACAATAAGATGTATTTAATGTATTCAGATTAGCCGACGAGTTGCAGCTCCATAAATATATATTATGCACTCCTCACACACACAGTTCACTACACACACTCACACATATATCACACACATCACACACACACGCTCCACAACACACACTCCACACACACACACACACCCTATTATTACCCTCTCTGTTGCTACACACACATGCAAACCAATAAACAGGCGTGAAAGCAACGGGATGTGACCCAGCAGCTCTGGTGCTTTGCATAGATCTCTCGGGGGGGAAGGGGGAGGAAGGGGGGGGGGGGGGGGGGGCGCCAGCTGGGGGCCACAGAGTGGTTAGAAAACCAGGAAGTAAAACGGTCTGTCTGTCTGTCTGTCTGTCTGTCTGTCTGTCTGCCTGCCTGTCTGTCTGTCTGTCTGTCTGTCTGTCTGCCTGCCTACACAGTAAAGTACAAGTATAAGATAAAAGTATGTATGTGAAAGTATTCTGTGAATTTCCTCAATTTTAATTATCAATGATTGGTTTTAAGTCATTTTTTGCTTTTTAAATATGAATATTTTCTTTTTTTGGGCGACATTTTATGAAACAAATCAATTACAAAAGAAAATGATTAAATAATCGTAATAGATCATAACAGATAATAAATATTTCACGTCATTGTATATTAAATTTAAATGCCTGTAAAATATAAAAGTTACTATATAAATATATAATTAATAAGTGATCAATAACACAGGTCTCTGCTGTCTTTTCAAACAGACAGCTGGAGGTGTCACATCACCGAGTCAGCAGCGCTACTTCCGGTTACGATTTTCAAAGTAAAGTCCTTGTGCCCGACAAAGTCTTCTTTATACATTGTTATACATTATATAATACATCATACTTTTACATACAATATAGATCATATTACCATAGATACAATACACAGTATGCGTATATTGTTGTCACTCAGCACAAATATAAATAAACATAAATTAGATATTATAAACAGAGCACCATCAAAATGTAAACATGGTTTATTGTTCTACATTAACTCTACATTATATAAATGTACACGCACTTACCAGTACTACACATATTCATATTTATATTGCTGTATATGTCTGATTAAAGTTTACACAGCACACCTGGAGTTGTGTACTCTATCTGGTTGAATTATGGTACTTATACACAATGTATGTTTTACCTTACCGTTTTGAACTATTAATAATGATTATTTTCATTCTATAAACGTCGTGTTTTATAAACTCTTCCATGTTTTGTTAAGTCGGATAAATGTAAATAAAAACTGCAATATTTGCCCCAGAAAATACTTTATTAAAGTGTACATCAGAAAAGTACACGAGTGACGTATTTATTCTTAAAACTACGTTTCCGGATCTGTTCGCGTACCGTGTTTTACTTTGAAGGCCACTTCCGGTGTGACGCTCGCCAGCTGGACGCTTCACGCGGACAAATAAGCAAAAAGAGAAAGAAGAGAAAGAAGAGAAAGAAAGAGAAGAAGAAAGAGAGACACGAACCTGCGCTCCGTCCGTCCTCCTCAAACACCAGCCGGAAGTCCAGCTCCTCCATGGCGCGCTAACCCGTCTGTCGCTCAGTGGAACCTGTCTCACTCACTTCCATCCGACCGAAAGCAGAACTCCGCTTCAACAAACAAACAAACAAACAACGTCGACGCGCCCCCCTCGCCGTCCTGATCAAAAGTTGCCCCCCGGCATCGACCGGGTCAACGAGGTCACGTGACTCCGCGGCGGAAGCGGGAGAAGAAACATTGTTGCGTGAACTTGTTGCGTTCTGGTGTTTTCTGTTCCTCCAGGTTGATCCCTGTGCTGCGTTCATGTTTGCTCGTAAAACTCACGCTCTTTCTTATAAAAGGAAATTATTTTAAAAAAAGTTTTTTTTACGACAGAAATATACGGAAGCAAAATGAAAAATATTGAAAAACTGTAATTAGCGTTTTGAAATGTGCCATTTCCATTTTTTCTTGTTTTATATTTTCTTGTAAAATGTAATAGTAATCTCAGAATAGCATCAACATGTTTTCTATTAATATATTTTAGATTTTATTTAAAAGAGCTCAATTTGCTATGAAATCACTTTAAGGACATTAAATCCAAACTATTTAAATTCTATTTCATTGAGTTAAAACCTGTAATGTTCACATTGTGTTTGTCTTTGTGACCTCCATCTGTAAAAAGTAATAAATACATTTTACTTAAATTATGTACATTTAAATTACAATGGTTGAAAATTTAGCAATTTAGAGAAATGCCTTTTATGATAAATCAATTAATTCATCATTACATTTTTAAAATGTTTAATATTTAAATATAAACTTTATTTTAACATTACTCTGGTGCCAACATTCAAGCTCGGTACAAACTATTTCCTCTCACATGTTTTAGTACTTCCTTATACTGCAGTTTAACTTAATTAAAAATAATTAAATTCATAATAAAATAATAAAAACTTCTATATTATATTTTAGTTTACTCAGAGCTGCATTTACAGCGCGCTGTCAGTGTTGCAGTTCTCCTGACCACTCATACATTGCTATTCTCATATCTCCCAGTGCCCTTGAAGGCACCACTACCAAGCCCGGTGATGACGTCAGTAGCTGGGCGTCGACATCGCTCAGGTTCAATTCAGGACCGTTTAATCATAAAAACAGAAATTGAGGAAGTGTTCAGATCCTTTCCAGTAAAAATACTAATACCATAATGTTAATAATACTCTGTTACAGTAAAAGTACTAATACCATGTGAAAATATTGTTAAAGTTAAGTTTCTTCAGTAGATGTCAGTATAATCAGTAAAATGTAGGGAAAGAATACTATTATGTATTCATGTAAAAGCTGTTGTAGCTGGTAGAGCATTTTTAATTCATAATTATTATTTTCATTATGAATTAATCTGATTATTTTCTACATTAATCGATTCACGCACGCGCACACACATGTTTCAGCTGTACTTGTATAACTCTTGTTTGATTAATAACAACAATATATATAAATATAGGGAACAATATAAAATTACAAAATGTATAAATGATATATATATATATAAATGCTTAATAGTTCCATTCCCCTACTGCGTACATAAAGTAACCACATGGTTCCCAACACTGGTAACGAAGACACGAGGCCCCAGAATGCAACACTTTTATTGTCCGAGTTGAACTTCATGATCTCCTCATGTCGGGTCACATGATCATGAACCCAGCAGAAGATTTATCAGCTGAAAACGTTCCTGAATGCCGACGACAAATAAAATAAAATAAAATCAACCGGACGTCAGTCGCCTCCAAAGAGACGAAGCAGGAAGCCAGCGAGGGTTCAAAGAGTCCGAAGTCAGGATTCAAAAGGTTCAAAGGTTCAGATCCATAAGCTTCAGGAATAAATCCTGAATGTGAAGGTCAGCGTCGCCCCCTAGTGGCTGAACGTTCACACCTGAACCTCCGGTTACCAGGTAAGAAAGAAACGGGTTCTATTCAAATAAAGAGAGGAACCATAAAAACTGGGTTCCACCGACCCGAGGAAGAGTAAAACAAGAAAAACGTTTTAATATATATATATATATATATATATATATATATATATATATATATATATATATATATATATATATATATATATATATATATATATATATATATATATATATACACACATACTTAGATCATATAAACATATAAGCTTTTTGATGCAGAGAAAAAAGGAAAAAAAGGAGAATAAGCTTCCAAGATTTGCTCCTCCAGTTCTTGCAGACGTTCATCAGCGTCCCTCCTCCTCCTCCTCCTCCTCCTCCTCCTCCTCCTCCCAACTCAAAGTTTCCGACTCTTCATCAAGTCGCAGTGCGCCACGCCGTCCCCCGTCTCCTGCTGGGTCTCGAACACGTGGCGTTTCTTGCTCCGCTCTTCCTCGGCGGTGCCGTTCAGCTTCCTCTTGCAGACCAGGCCGGAGTCTTCCTCGCCGATGCGACCCTCCGGCACGCCGAGGACCCGCAGGCACACGACGGCCGCCGCCTGCTCGGCGAACTTCTTAGATTTCTCCCTGAAAACAAACCACGAGAGCCGTCTGATAAGTGTGTGTGTGTGTGTGTGTGTGTGTGTGTGTGTGTGTGTGTGTCCTCACCACAGTGTGGATCTGTACTTCTTGCCCTCTACAGTGACCGTGGATTGAAACGATCTGTCCTGAGAACGCTGCTCCTGATGAAAAAAAACGTTTGGTCGCTTATTGATTTGTCGATGATCAAGAAAAACAGAATCAATAAAACAGAAACATAAACAGCCCCCCTACCACCCAGTACCCCCCCTGATCTGCAGGTCTACCAGAGCCCCCCTACCATCTCATAGAGCGGCTGCTCCAGCTTCTCCTTGCGGCTCCATTCCAACAGGAACATCTTGGGAGTGACGTGAGGCGGGTACTCCCTCCTGAAGCCGGACACAAGAAACCAGCATGAGGGGGAGGAGCCATGAGGGGGAGGAGCCATCCCACCCCAGTGTTCACAAGGCTGGTGACCACTGTGGGATGGCTCCTCCCCCTCATCACAGACATGTTCCTCACAGACGAGGCTCCGGTTGAAAAGAAATAAACAACTATTGGTCTATAAAATATTTAAATTAATCAAATATTCACCATCTGGATGCATAATAAGACGAAGAAGAAGACGAAGAAGAGTCTCTCACCGCTCAAACCTGACGGCCATCATGGTGACGTCTCCCTCCACCATCAGTCTCTCCGGCTGGCTGCAGGTCTGCAGAGCGTCTCTCTTGAGCTGCAGCTGGTCCTGGGTCAGCTGGTAGAACTCCTGCAGCCCGAACGCCTCGCTATACACACACACACACACACACACACACACACACACACACACACACACACACACACACACACACACACACACACACACACACACACACACACACACACACACACACACACACACACAGTCAGTCAGTCAGTCAATGCCCAGCCCCGTGGCCCCTCACCCCGTGGCCCCTCACCCCGTGGCCCCTCACCCCGTGGCCCCTCACCCCGTGGCCCCTCACCCCGTGGCCCCTCACCCCGTGGCCCCTCACCCCTCACCGTACCTGATCTCCCGGCTGGTCTGCGCTGCCTGCAGCTGCCGGCCCAGAGGAGACTCCACCTTGTCCCTCAGCATCTGGCACAGGCAGTACTTGGTGTTGAAGGCGTGGTTGTTGTACCGGATCGCCTAGGAAACCATACGAGCCAGTTAGAAGAGCCGGCCCCGCCTCCCAGTTCCTCCACTGGTTTCACACACGTGAAGGGTTATGAAGTGTTGTGTGAGTGTAAATGAGGCGTTATGGAGCGGTCCGTCCAGGAGGAGGTATTAGTACACATAATAAATAGAGCGTGGCCTCACGTGCTTGAGGTACTCCTCCATGACGGCCTCCAGGGGGAGGGGCCCCCGCTGCCTGAACACCGACGCGTTCCACATGGCGGCTCGAGCGAGCATCACCGACGAGGCGCCACTCGCCCGGCGGAACGCCGCGATGTCGCCGTTCGTCTTCACCAGATCCAGAGAGCCCCCGCTGGAGAGAGCAGGTACTGCATGTATACAGTACTACATGTAGTACTGTGTACTGTACTACATGTAGTACTGTACTACATCTCAGAAGATACAACTCCTCAGATTACAGAGTTTTTGGCACAAACAACCACATTTTTCTGAATATAAATTGTGAGGAGGTGATGAAGAGGTGATGAGGAGGAGGAGGGGAGATGAGGAGGAGAGGATGAGGAGGAGAGGATGAGGATGAGGATGAGGAGATGATGAGGAGGAGGAGGAGATGATGAGGTTACTTACTTGGCGATGACCGGGATGGAGACGGCCCGAGCGGCGGCCTGAATGTGGTCGAGGTGGAGCGGGTGGCGAGGACGCTCCTCCTTCAACCTGAACGCCACACCAACCGGTCAGTGAACACATCGTAAGAACACAAGAAGCACTCAATAACTATGACGTGTATCTGAAGCCACGGGAACGATACACTAAATAAATCATCAACAAGCCACAAAGATATTAAACTAATAATCAAAATATGTCAAAACATGTATTGCAAGAAACGACCAAATATTATTAAGTCATATTTCACATTGTTTACCTGCCGTGAACCGCGACGGCAGCGACGCCCGTCTTCTCAATCCTCCGGACCAAACCGACCGTCTCCTCCAACTGGAACCAGTAAAAGAGAACCAGTTACAGGGAACCAGTAACATAGAACCATTTACAGGGAACCAGTAACATGGAACCAGTAACAGGACATGGAACCAGTAACAGAACATGGAACCAGTAACATGGAACCAGTAACAGGACATGGAACCAGTAACACGACATGGAACCAGTAACAGGAAACCAGTTACAGGACATCATTGGTCAAAGAAACTGGAAGTTCTGATTGAAACAGCTTCCTGTTTCAGATTTTCACAATAAAACCAGCAGAAATTAACTTTTTCAGACTTCACAACTGAAAAGAGAAAACTACATTTAACCAGAAGCCAAAAACAGGAAACCGTCCTAAACTGAAGATGAAGACGATGATGAAGATGAGTTCTTCACATCTTACCGACGGCAGGATTCGTATTTTACACGTGACGGGGATGGAGACTCCAGAGACGAGCTTCTTGAGGATCTGCAGAGGAGAGAGAGGAAGCTATATATGAATAAATATATATTTATATGTATAAATAAATGTTAAGCCGACGCCTTCGTGGGCGATTTAACAATACAAATAAATATGGTAAAAATTACCCCATAAATATGTCAGAAAATATGAGAGAAATGTCTGTTAGTTAATTATGTTAAACAAAAAAGTGAAAATGTCGGAAAAATATTTGTAATATATGTAAAAACAAACAAAAAAAACCCTGTAAAATCCAACAAATATGTGAAAAAAATGTAATTAGTGAAATGTATTAGAAATAAAAAAAGGAAGATTTCTGAAAAATATTGGTGAAAAAAGTCTTAGTGTTGGTAGAAATGTGCTTCGACCGTACTCACCGCCTCGATCTTGTCTGGATCTGACAGAAGAGCAGCTCCCATCCCGCCCTGCAAGTCAAGAGGTCAGCCAGAGGTCAAAGGTCAGAGTCACAGCAGCAGGTTATTGACAGGAAACTCACCTTGGTGGAGTATTCTTTGGGACAGCCCATATTCACATCGATAGCGGCCACATCCTGCTCCCTACGTTAACCGGCCAGGTTCAGCAATGCATCATGGGAAAAAATAGATAATTTGTTACATTGGAAACCCACCTTTTGGTAATACCAACGACAAAGACTTACCCGGTACTATAAAGAATAAACAGCTCCATGATTGTAACGGACCTTCTGACGCTGCATGAGCTGTGAAGATGACGGATTCTACCGTTTACAGAAGCTGGAGCCGACATCATCCAGATGAAACACATCGAGGATGCTGCTGTGTGACGGCGGCTTACATTGTGTGGGGAAGACTCGTTTAAAAAGTAGCTTTTTAAACGCTACATTGTTTAAACCTTTTAAACTCTACATTGTTTTAAACTCTACATTGTTTAAACCTTTTAAACTCTACATTGTTTAAACCTTTTAAACTCTACATTGTTTTAAACCTTTTAAACTCTACATAGTTTTAAACCTTTTAAACTCTACATTGTTTAAACCTTTTAAACTCTACATTGTTTAAACCTTTTAAACTCTACATTGTTTAAACCTTTTAAACTCTACATTGTTTAAACCTTTTAAACTCTACATTGTTTAAACCTTTTAAACGCTACATTGTTTAAACCTTTTAAACGCTACATTGTTTAAACCTTTTAAACTCTACATTGTTTTAAACCTTTTAAACTCTACATTGTTTTAAACCTTTTAAACTCTACATTGTTTTAAACCTTTTAAACTCTACATTGTTTTAAACCTTTTAAACTCTACATTGTTTTAAACTCTACATTGTTTAAACCTTTTAAACGCTACATTGTTTAAACCTTTTAAACTCTACATTGTTTTAAACCTTTTAAACTCTACATTGTTTTAAACCTTTTAAACTCTACATTGTTTTAAACCTTTTAAACTCTACATTGTTTTAAACTCTACATTGTTTTAAATTCTACATTGTTTTAAACCTTTTAAACTCTACATTGTTTTAAACCTTTTAAACTCTACATTGTTTAAACCTTTTAAACTCTACATTGTTTTAAACCTTTTAAACTCTACATTGTTTTAAACCTTTTAAACTCTACATTGTTTTAAACCTTTTAAACTCTACATTGTTTAAACCTTTTAAACTCTACATTGTTTTAAACCTTTTAAACTCTACATTGTTTTAAACCTTTTAAACTCTACATTGTTTTAAACCTTTTAAACTCTACATTGTTTTAAACCTTTTAAACTCTACATTGTTTAAACCTTTTAAACTCTACATTGTTTTAAACCTTTTAAACTCTACATTGTTTTAAACCTTTTAAACTCTACATTGTTTAAACCTTTTAAACTCTACATTGTTTAAACCTTTTAAACTCTACATTGTTTAAACCTTTTAAACTCTACATTGTTTAAACCTTTTAAACTCTACATTGTTTAAACCTTTTAAACGCTACATTGTTTAAACCTTTTAAACGCTACATTGTTTAAACCTTTTAAACTCTACATTGTTTTAAACCTTTTAAACTCTACATTGTTTTAAACCTTTTAAACTCTACATTGTTTTAAACCTTTTAAACTCTACATTGTTTTAAACCTTTTAAACTCTACATTGTTTTAAACTCTACATTGTTTAAACCTTTTAAACGCTACATTGTTTAAACCTTTTAAACTCTACATTGTTTTAAACCTTTTAAACTCTACATTGTTTTAAACCTTTTAAACTCTACATTGTTTTAAACTCTACATTGTTTTAAATTCTACATTGTTTTAAACCTTTTAAACTCTACATTGTTTTAAACCTTTTAAACTCTACATTGTTTAAACCTTTTAAACTCTACATTGTTTTAAACCTTTTAAACTCTACATTGTTTTAAACCTTTTAAACTCTACATTGTTTTAAACCTTTTAAACTCTACATTGTTTTAAACCTTTTAAACGCTACATTGTTTTAAAGTGTTGGACTTGAGAACAGAATTTGGTGTAGAACTGAAAAAGCCTACAGATTTCTGTAGAAAGCTCGTTGGTCTCTTTCCCCGTTTGCATTTCTCTCTTTGAACCTAGCTTTGACCTAAAGACAGTTTAGCGATGGAGCGGTGAACTCACACGAGCCGGGCCACGATCAGCGCCCGGTCCGGGTCAGCGGTTCCCTAGGAGGAGGAGGAGGAGGAAGAGGAGGAGGAGGAGGAGAAGAAGAAGAGTCACAGCTCTGACTGAGAACCCACAACGATCTCACGTCCAGTATTCTGCTTTTTCTGTCTCACCATCTGGAAGACGACTCTGCTCTTCTCTCGCTCGCAGGTCCTGAACATCACTCGATCATCCGGGGCCACGAAGTCCACCGTGTCCAGAACCTCTGGAAGACACAGAGTCTTTATTCCTCACATTGTACTCTCGGTGGCCTCGTCGTTCACTGCAGTACTAAAGTCCTGCAATGCCCGAAATCACTTAAAAAAAAAACATACGTTGAATTTTTTATTATTTAAAAAAATGTCCAAGTGTCCACAAGTTTGATTAAATACTGGCAAAGAAGCCAGTAAACATTTTGTAAACTTATTGAACTGTTCACATCTCCGCTGGATTCCCTGAAGTGAGTCACGTGACCGCTGACCTCAGGCGGCCGGCCTCGTTGGGCAGACTTTATGCTTCGGGCTTGTTTGGGGCATTAAATATATGCACAGTTTTATTCTTGATTTCATTGTTTTCTGATGGAAGCGTTTGTCACACATGATGTGTTCAAGGACCGTCGGAAAGATGAAAATCTGACAATAGCGGCAGTTTTTATGTACTTATACTTTTGGTACTTTAACTATATTTTAATGCTAATAGTTGGAAACTCTTTTTAATCTGATTTGTTATTTGTTGTTATGTTATAGCCTTAGTTTTGTGATTTAACCTTATTTTATTTAATTCAATACACTTATTAGAGACTTAACAAGGGAGCTGCTCTGTTGCGGAGCGCAAGGGACTGCAGCGGGTGGTGAAAACTGCCCAACGCATCACAGGAACTCCACTTCCGGCCATTGAGGAAATCCAGAGGAAACGCTGTCTGCGTCGAGCTCGCAGCATTCTCAAGGACGCCTCCCACCCTGCACACAGACTGTTTTCCCTCCTGCCCTCAGGCAGACGGTTCAGATGCTTCCGGACAAGGACCAGCAGACTGAGGAACAGTTTCTTCCCCAGAGCTGTTTCCTTATTGAACTCTGCCCCATGCTGACACCCCCCCTACTCCCCAACCACCTCCACCCACAAACCCATCTCCTCGTCATCTCCCCCCACTGACCAAAGACTCTACACCTGCACTCAAACACTTTTGAACTGTCTGCACTAAAAACTGAGCATTGCACTAGTCTAGTAACGTTAGGCAGCTACTGTTTATTATTATTATGCACTATTTAACGTTCACTCAATCTGTATTACTTAACTTATCATATGCCCATTTGCCTTTTGTAAATTATGTTTATAGTTCCTGCTTATAGTCTACCTACATTTAATGCACAAATCAACCTGTATAACATGTACATATTACCGCAATCAATCAATCTGTATATCCCGTACCTATATCACTAACTTATTATCTGTAAAATACTTATTATTATCTGTATATTGGTATTTACTGCTATTGCACTTCTGGTTGGATGCTAAACTGCATTTCGTTGCTCTGTACTTGTACATGTGTAATGACAATAAAGTTGAATCTATCTAATCTAATCTAAACAAGTTATTGTTATTTTTAGTCTTGTAAAATGTGATTTATTGTATTTTGTACCCCATTTGGAGCACTTTGGGCCGCATGTGATAAGAAGGGGTCTATATGACATATAGGATAAATAGTATATATTCATTCATTAATTTAAGTGGTGTAACATTTTGAATGCAGGACTTTTACTCACCGTTTACTACTCTATGACATTTGGCCATTTTGATGTCGATCAACTCCTGAAACAGGAAACAGGAAAGAGTTAACGACATGTTGAGACTCATAAAGGATTCTCTCTGAAGACCACTTCAACTGAGTCAGAATGATGTCAACGCTTTTCAATTCAATTCAGTTTATTTTGTATAGCCCAAAATCACAAATACAAATTTGCCTCTGAGGGCTTCACAATCTGTACACATACGACATCCCTGTCCCGGGACCTCACATCGGATCAGGAACAACTCCCCCTTCAAGATAATGACTTAGTATCTATGAATAATGACTTAGTATCTATGAATAATGACTTAGTTTCTCAGAATAATGACTTAGTTTCTCAGAATAATGACTTAGTTTCTCAGAACAAGAACAAAGTAACTCCATGTCATTACTTAAGAGGTACTAACTCTTTGTTTATGAAAGTTTGGGGTCTTTAACGGGATCTTTCGGGGCCTTGCCAGAGCCCGCTGCAGCCTCACCTCGCAGTAAACCACATCGGCTCCGTAGTCCAGAGCCAGCAGCCTCATGGGCAGAGTCCCCACCCGGACCATCGGGGCCAGGGCGGTGATGTTCCTGAAGCTCAGCCCGCCGGCTGCCATCATGCACGGAGGAGACGGCTCACCGCAGCGCCTTCTGCACACACGGGTCAGAAAGCTCTTCCGGTTCACGCCAAACTCCGCTCAGAAACCCGCTTCTTTTGCTGCGGTTTCGGCTCCAGCTAAAGTGCATATTTAACGGCCGACAACTAAAGAACAAAAACGTTAGACCTAAATTATGTAAATTTATATTTGATTCGGCAAAATCTCAATGCAACAAATATAACATTAACTTGCATATCGAGCTAATGATACTCCTACAGATCGGCGAATTAATCCGGCTCTCTCCAGCGGCCAGAGCCGACATTTATTCACATTTTATTGACATTTTATTTCAATTGACGATGTAAAATTAAGCCGAAGTGACAACAAAGCGCTACGGATTAATAAAATGATAATAGTTACGCTTTGCCAGGTCTGTTAGCAAATCCAGAAGCAAGCGACCTTTAAACTGCGAGATTTCTGAATGGAGTTTGGTGGAACGGATCGGTAAGGGCGATACCATTGCGGTTAATATGGCACAAAGGCTTCTGTTAATATCCATATTTATCTGTATGATGCATCATTTTTCATTAAATGAACTCACCGGCATTGATGTTGTCTAATACTGACGGCAGCAGCCGGGACGTGGGGGGGAAGGAAAAAGAAGCGTGCTGTTTACACTTCCTGTTTGGACTCTGACGTCACCATAACGTCATCGATCCGCAACATGTAGCTCTGCAACACATCAACTAGAAACATGGCCATATAGCGGTGGAGGAAGTATTCAGATTATCTCCTGGATTAGAAGTACTAATACCACACTGAAAAATGTTCAAACTGTTTACTATTATGTATTCTATTACAAGATCATTTTTTCATGCATTCATGTAAAAGCAGGATTTTACTGTTGCAAACGCCGGATGCTTCACAAATACCTTACAGTGGCTCCTAGATGTCACCTTTTTACGTGTTATACCACCACAAATATTATTATTATACATAAAAAAGTCAGTAAAATGAACTCCACCGTTACCAGCTGCAGCATTTAAGTGATGAAGCTGCATTCTCTCAGGGGGCGACTCCTCTGGTTGTATAGAAGTCTATGCCTCATGTGTTAAAGCTGCATTCTCTCTCCTGACCATCAGGGGGCGACTCCTCTGGTTGTATAGAAGTCTGCTTCATGTGATAAAGCTGCATTCTCTATCCTGACCACCAGGGGGCGACTCCTCTGGTTGTATAGAAGTCTATGCTTCATGTGTTAAAGCTGCATTCTCTCTCCTGACCACCAGGGGGCGACTCCTCTGGTTGTATAGAAGTCTATGCTTCATGTGTTAAAGCTGCATTCTCTCTCCTGACCACCAGGGGGCGACTCCTCTGGTTGTATAGAAGTCTATGCTTCATGTGTTAAAGCTGCATTCTCTCTCCTGACCACCAGGGGGCGACTCCTCTGGTTGTATAGAAGTCTATGCTTCATGTGTTAAAGCTGCATTCTCTCTCCTGACCACCAGGGGGCGACTCCTCTGGTTGTATAGAAGTCTATGCTTCATGTGTTAAAGCTGCATTCTCTCCACTGACCACCAGGGGTGACTCCTCTGGTTGTATAGAAGTCTATGCTTCATGTGTTAAAGCTGCATTCTCTCTCCTGACCACCAGGAGGCGACTCCTCTGGTTGTATAGAAGTCTATGCTTCATGTGTTAAAGCTGCATTCTCTTTAACATTAAGGATAACTTACATGGCTGTTGCCTGGCAACACAAACAACAGAACGGTGACAAGTGACCACAGAGTCAGGAGTAACGGAGAGTTGGCTTTGTACCGTTTATAGAGTCAACAAAGTGATTAATACCAAAAAGGGTAATATTAATTTTAAAAAAGGGCTCATCCTGTCTTAGTCACATGTCATTAGCAGGTGAAATACACAACAAGCTGCCACAGCAACATGCAGGAAGCTACTACTTCTGTTAGCAGATCAATAAACTCCAGATGGCACTTTGTGCAAAATGAGTCCACAGCGCCACCTGGTGTTACAAGAGAGGAAAACAAGAGGGCGGAAGACCAAAGTGCTTCTCAACAAACTGAAGACGGAAGAAAATAAAAGGCAAACAATATATTAAAAATCTAACAGAGTGAATCAGTTAATAAACAACTTTTGAATATACATTTTCTCCCAGTAAAGGCCTTTTCACACAAAGTCTTAAATGTCCATGAAAACAACAACAACAAACAAAAACAAACAGTCTGCCAGTGTTGGAAAGTACATTTACACTAGTACAATTTTAAAATACTTGTGCTTTACTGAAGTATTTCCATTCTCTGCTACTTTATACTTCCACTTTATTTATTTTAGCTTACAGTTATTTTGCAGATTCAGATTGAAAAGACAAAATATAATCAACAAATAATCCAAATTGAATCAACAAAAGTGATGAAATATATATTATATACATCCAATAAAAGGAAATACATTATTCTGAAATGGGCCAGTCTTCATGGGAATACTTTTCCCTTTTGTACTTTAAGTATATTTTGATGCTTGTACTTTTGTATTTAAGTATATTTTGATGCTTTTTGTATTTAAGTATATTTTGATGATAAAGCCTCAGTGTCCTCGGGTATCTCGACATCCGCTCATCCGATCTGCTTCACACTTGGCGGGCGTCTTGCTGGCGATCCGAGGACACGCAGTGTCGGAATTGGTGCAATTTGGCCAGATGGTGGCGCTATAACGACAAACTTTACGATTTGGCCTGTAACATTTGAACCATAAACCATAAATGAAATTCCAGTTGCCAAACGAAGCCACGCCCAGTTGCATCTATATTGATGTTTGAGTTGCGTTTACATCATTTTCTTTTCAGAAGTCTTCGTGCTTCTTGGTGGACGTGTAGATATAACTGAATGGTCATCGTGATGCATTCAATGGCTTCGGCCCATGTGGCGGTGTAGCAGCACCCCCCTCTGTCTGTATGTGTTTGGATGGATGACTCTCATTTGCATATCTCAACATTGTTCATCCAATCAACTTCACACTTGGTGTGAGCAGCCACTCCCTTTCTAGGGGCCGACCAATGGGCCGCTTACGAATGGGCACTGCACTAGGAAGTAAACCTCGTACTTGTCTCAGAGTATTTCTATACTGCAGTATACACATGTACTTACGAACACAACTAAAGTAGAATATCTGAGTACGTCTTTACACCACTGCTGTCTGCGTTTTTATTCTACACGGCTCATGTGTGTTTGAGCAGTGAGCCTGAGGAAGCTGCTGTGAAAGTCTTCAGTGTGAAAGTCTTCAGTGTGAAAGTCTTCAGTGTGAAAGTCTTCAGTGTGAAAGTCGTGAAAGTCTTCAGTGTGAAAGTCTTCAGGGTGAAAGTCTTCAGTGTGAAAGTCTTCAGGGTGAAAGTCGTGAAAGTCTTCAGTGTGAAAGTCTTCAGTGTGAAAGTCTTCAGTGTGAAAGTCTTCAGGGTGAAAGTCTTCAGTGTGAAAGTCTTCAGGGTGAAAGTCATCAGTGTGAAAGTCTTCAGTGTGAAAGTCTTCAGGGTGAAAGTCTTCAGTGTGAAAGTCTTCAGTGTGAAAGTCTTCAGTGTGAAAGTCTTCAGGGTGAAAGTCTTCAGTGTGAAAGTCTTCAGGGTGAAAGTCATCAGTGTGAAAGTCTTCAGGGTGAAAGTCTTCAGTGTCCAAAGTATCGGACACATTAACACGTTGACCTGAGGGTGGCACTAGATGAGAGAAATCTGAGGGTTATTAAAGTTATTACAAGTCATCCTGAGGGGAACGTGATGATCGTTTTATCTCAAACATTCAATATTTGTTGAGAAACTTCATTCCAAACCACAAATGTAAATCTGTTGAAGGCGCAGAGGAAACATCCGAGGATCTTCAAAGTCATTGAGGTTCATCCTCATGGAAACAGGAACGGCACCTAATTCCATGGAAACCAATTCAATGATTACAATGAAGTTTCCTTATTTCTGTTACAGAAGGTTCTGGTTTTCACGTTGGCCCTTGGATCTCTACTGACACACGGGCCTAAACTGATGACTCAACCTCTTTTCTAGTACGCAGGATTGGTAAAACGTCAAAGAGATGTGTATGTTAGTGGGAACACCGTCATGCAGCAGGAAAGAAGAACGCATGACGGCTGAAAGTTCTACTTCTGAAATGATAACAAGTCTTCAGATGGGTTTGGGACTTGGTGTGAAAAGGCCTTGAGGCCCGATGCATCAGCAGCAACATTCAGAAGACTGAGCCGCCAGTCGCTCAGAGTCACGCTACAGAAAACTGTGGGATCCAAAATGGGAATAAAAGTCCTTTTCAACAGTGCGACCCCGTCGGCATTAGGTTGTTGTAACTCGACGATTTAGTAGAAAAGAGGAGAACTTAAAAAGAACAGGCGTTCCCACTGGACTGCAGGAAACCAGAGTCTCACAGGGGTCGAAGGTCAGACAGGGAGATCCCAAACCAGGAAGAAGTGTCTGGACTTACACAGTGACGGAATAAAAACCAAAAGGATCTTCATATATTCAGAGAAAACAAGTTTTTAAGACTTGGCAGACAAGCTGCTCCTTCCTGGGGACCGGTCAGTCCATTCTGAAGGGTCGTCGATCTCGATGGGGTCGATCTGAGGAAAGACCACGAAACACAACCTCTGGCCCACGTACGTCGCCCTCTCTGCAGGAAGACAAGAGCAATGTGTTGAAATATTGATCATAGAGATCATATTAGCCACAACAGACCCCGTCGTTTAACAAACTCACCAATGAAGTTGTAGATGCACTTTGGTTTTTCTTTCCAATGGACGCCCAGGAAGTAGACGGGGACGCCGGTGAGCATGATCACCAACCCCACGCCACAGACCACCGGCTCCGAGTAAAGACTGAAGCCCAGCAGCAGCGCCCAGAACATCAGGTAGCAGACGGGAACCAGCAGGTTCACCTGCAGGAAACAGGAGGTGTGTTACGGATTTTATATATACATATGTATAGATATATATCTTTCATTTTATACTATATAAAAGGTAAAAGTAACCCTTAAAGAAAAAGTCCTAGTTTAGCGAAGTAAACTGTTGCTAAACTATTAATTAACAATTATTCTCTGATTCATTGTGAAAGCTTCGGCTTCACTCCTCAGAACCTCCGGTTCTGACTCCAGAGTAAAGTACCTCAAACCTGTGACGAAGCACAGTACCTGTTGTACTTGGCCCCGTCCCACCAGAGAGATAAGATGAAGTATCGGTACCTTGATGGGTCGGAACAGGTTGGGCTTCTTCCAGCGGTAATACAGCAGGCCGGCGATGGTGACGCCGTACGACAGGTAGTTGATGAAGGAGACGTAGTTGATGAGGTTGTGCGTCTCTCCGATGCAGAGGATCACGATGGTGGCCGCGCACTGAAACACAGCAACGCATGTTTACCAGAGCCTGAACACACCTTGCAGCAACCTGAAAGTATGGCAGACCATGCCAACAGGTAGCGTAGCCGCACTCAGACCTCTGAGGCACATTTAACCCTTCGTGGTTTACATTTTGTCATCATGCATCTTGAAATGTCTTTGTTGGTCTCAGAACCAGAAATAACGTCTTTCATATCAAATGAGATGTTTCTTGACCCTTGTCAAATCTTTAACCCAAATTTCTTTTGATAGGTTTGTAAACATGCGGCTCAAGTAAAAAGTGTATTATGGGATGGACAAACATCACGCTGTACGTACGCAGACCAGCAGGGCCGGGATGGGCGTGCAGTTCTTATAGTGGATCATGGCCAGCAGGCTGGGCAGGTGACCCTCTCGGGCTCCGGAGAAGCACAACCTGAGGGCAGAAGCGTCGGTCAGCAGCCGCACGGCAAAGTGGGAGGTGGCGGAGTGGGCGGAGCCACGGGTCTGACCTGGAGGAGGTGAACAGGTAGCCGTTGATCCCCCCGAAGGTGGACAGAGCCACGGAGATGGGCATGATGACGGAGAACATCCCCAGCAGCTTCTCTCCGAACGTCTGGAATCAGAACCACAGACGAGTCACGCGGGACCACCGGCGGTTCAATGCCGAAGAGGTCGATGCTTCACTCGTGACGCTCGTGTCGCATGAGGACGGTATTATACTACTCGTGGGAGAGACTCCAAAAGTCAAGATATTTAGAAGAAGAGATAATATAAGGAAATGTTCTGCTTCAATCCATATTTGTTTATCCGATATTGGTGGACTTTGTACTCTACGACATTAATCTCATAGCGATGTGGAGCCACTCGTCCTCCGGTGTAACTGGAGGTTCCCGTCACGACCTGAACGCCACAGAGATGAAGCACAGTGATCATCATCATCATCATTCAGCCACGTTACTCACTACAGCCACGGCGTTGGAGGACAGCAGCTCCTCGGGCGACATGGAGGAGAAGTAGGCGATGTTGGTGAGCGTGTACACAAAGGTCACCAGCGGGATGGAGATGTAGATGGCACGAGGTAGGTTCCTGACCGCGGCCACGCCATGCAGACGACACGTCAGAGCCACAGAGCAGCACACATGCATGAAGGGGGTTTATATATATATATATGTATAAATATATATAACCAACACAAATCCCTCCAGTAACTAGGCTCATTGTTTCTTTTTACTTTTATCAGTTTTTACCCTCCAGAAATAAATCTATTGAAGAAAAACATGCAATGAAAACATGAACAGAACTTACACAGTTCATAAAATGTTCTGATTATTAAAAGTAAACTGGTGATAAAATGCATATGAGCCGCCGGTTATGCACCTTTATGAAAGCAGAAGAAAAACTGAAACACAAACATGCACGAAGAAGAGCAGATATGGAAGAAACAGTTCATATCATGTTGGTTTAAAACGAAGAAGCAACCCATTTATAACACATTTATAAAACATGTATAAAACATTTATAACACATGTATAAAACATTTATTACACATTTATAAAACGACAACTTGTCCTGCTGCACTTAGTTTTGTGTACAGAGTATTTTTATATTAATACAACGCATCAGAAACGCCGGCCGGTGGGTTTGGTTTCTGTTGGGCGCAGTTAGCTAGCTGCTTCCAGTCTTTATGCTAAGCTAAGCTAACCAGCTGCTGGTGCCACCCCAATATTTAATGCACAGATATGAGAGAGGGATTGATCTTCTGGTCAAACTACTCAAACTACTCAAACTATCCCTTTAAGGCTGGATTTAGACAAAGCAGCCCCTGAAGAAGACACGGCCCCAAAATGCCGCCAGCAAACAAACAAACTGAGTCAGCTGGAAGATGTTGAGAGGAAGATGAGAAAAGCGTAAATATTCACCGTCTGGGTTCAACCACTTCCTCCGTGACGTAGTTCAGGAAGTTCCAGCCGCTGAAGGCGAAGGACGCCTGCAGGAAGGCCAGAGCGATCTGCCCCACCGTGGGCGTGCGGTCCATGGCGAAGGCCACCTGCGGAGTCAGCGCCTCGTAGTTCCCTGTGAGAGAAACCAGACCTCTGAGTTGGTGTCGCTCTTCTTCAGGGGAGCAGCAGAAGCTCGGGTCGCAGGCGGAGGGGTTACCGTTGCAGATCTGGACCAGGCCGACCACGATGATGAGGCCCAGAGCCATCAGCTTCCCCACCGTGAAGACGTCCTGGATCCTGGTGGCCATGCGGACGCTGGAGCAGTTAACCCAGGTCAGCAGCACTGAGCGGGAAACACACCGTCAGGATCAACCTGAAAACATCTGGTCTCTAGTAAGTCTGCCCGTTAGCTCAACAGCTGTGAGTACTAACCACAGACAGTGTGTGAGAAGTGGGCCTGATGTTTTGAAGCCTCGAGTTCGGCCATCTTGGTTTCTTTTGCAACCAGTGACATCATCACCGCATTATGACATCATCACCACAGTATGACATCATCCCCAAATTATGACATCATCACCACAGTATGACATCATCACCACAGTGTGACATCATCCCCAAATTATGACATCATCACCACAGTATGACATCATCACCACAGTGTGACATCATCACCACAGTGACATCATCCCAAAAGTATGACATCATCACCACAGTGTGACATCATCCCAAAAGTATGACATCATCACCACAGTGTGACATCATCACCACAGTATAACATCATCACCAGTGTGACATCATCCCCAAATTATGACATCATCACCACAGTATGACATCATCACCACAGTGTGACATCATCCCAAAAGTATGACATCATCACCACAGTGTGACATCACCACAGTGTGACATCATCACCACAGTGTGACATCATCACCACAGTGTGACATCATCACCACAGTGTGACATCATCACCACAGTGTGACATCATCACCACAGTGTGACATCACCACAGTGTGACATCATCACCACAGTGTGACATCATCACCACAGTGTGACATCACCATCTGGAGGATTTCACCGGCCTCGACAGCAGAAGACGTTCTCCTGTTCTTAGTGACCGCGATGAGGAAAGAGACTTTAGAAACGTGCAGATTGTTGTAGCGCTCCTTTAAATGGCTCAGCGGCCGTGGAGCGGCGCTTTGGGGGAGCCGGCGCTGGTGTTCCTGCCGGCGGTGGGCGGCAGCAGCCGGTTGCCATGGGAGGCAGGAATGTGGGAAACGGGGCGGGCGAGGGAGGGCACGATTGTTTCACCTCGTCCATCATTGTCACCGGCTTTGGCTCGCTCTCCCTCACGGTGGCCTCGCTCTCCGGCACAAAGACAAGCTGTCAGCCCCACGAAACGGACCACTTCCGTTGCAGAGAGCAAACAAAACATGGCGAGCCCCCCCCCCCCCCCCCCCCCCCCCTTACTGCCACCCCCCCTCCTCTGAGAAGGCTGGGCAGAGCTCACGGTTCAGCATCCAGCTCCAAAGAAAACAAACAAGTGAATGATGGAGTCAGAGGAGAGGAATCACACGCTGACTTCCCGGCGTTTCCCTCGTTCCCTCGTCGACGGGACAAAGAGGCGTCGTGGATCCACGCCGTCCAGCGCGGGACATCGAGCAATTAGCCGCCTGGCGGGTCCCCACCGGGCACTGAGGAGTGGGCTGCACCTCCTCATGACCCATGATGCAGCACCTCTGTTCTTTACACAATACATATTTGATGGGAACATTTTAAATGTTTGAGGAGTGAAGAAGCTGCTCTCATATCCCAAACTGATGCAGAGTCTTTGGCTGTCGGGTTTCTGCTTCTTCCATTACGCCTCCACCAAATATCAACACGGTGGAGTCTCTGATTGAGACCTGTCAATCACCTTGTAGCGCCGCCCTAAAGCATATCCTTCTTTATGGTCAGTTATAGACTTCTATACAACCAGAGGAGTCGCCCCCTGGTGGTCAGGAGAGAGAATGCAGCTTCAACACATGAAGCATAGACTTCTATACAACCAGAGGAGTCGCCCCCTGGTGGTCAGGAGAGAGAATGCAGCTTTAACACATGAAGCATAGACTTCTATACAACCAGAGGAGTCACCCCCTGGTGGTCAGGAGAGAGAATGCAGCTTTAACACATGAAGCATAGACTTCTATACAACCAGAGGAGTCGCCCCCTGGTGGTCAGGAGAGAGAATGCAGCTTCAACACATGAAGCATAGACTTCTATACAACCAGAGGAGTCGCCCCCTGGTGGTCAGGAGAGAGAATGCAGCTTTAACACATGAAGCATAGACTTCTATACAACCAGAGGAGTCGCCCCCTGGTGGTCAGGAGAGAGAATGCAGCTTCAACACATGAAGCATAGACTTCTATACAACCAGAGGAGTCGCCCCCTGGTGGTCAGGAGAGAGAATGCAGCTTTAACACATGAAGCATAGACTTCTATACAACCAGAGGAGTCGCCCCCTGGTGGTCAGGAGAGAGAATGCAGCTTTAACACATGAAGCATAGACTTCTATACAACCAGAGGAGTCGCCCCCTGGTGGTCAGGAGAG
The DNA here is from genome assembly GCA_023566465.1 of Cottus gobio. Classification (NCBI taxonomy): domain Eukaryota; kingdom Metazoa; phylum Chordata; class Actinopteri; order Perciformes; family Cottidae; genus Cottus; species Cottus gobio. Next base: position 1,068,341 of record CM042223.1, read on the forward strand.
AGAATGCAGCTTTAACACATGAAGCATAGACTTCTATACAACCAGAGGAGTCGCCCCCTGGTGGTCAGGAGAGAGAATGCAGCTTTAACACATGAAGCATAGACTTCTATACAACCAGAGGAGTCGCCCCCTGGTGGTCAGGAGAGAGAATGCAGCTTTAACACATGAAGCATAGACTTCTATACAACCAGAGGAGTCGCCCCCTGGTGGTTAGGAGAGAGAATGCAGCTTTAACACTTGAAGCTTCACTCGGCAGAAGCAGAGGTTGCCGTCCAATCACAGCACAGCGACTCTAACTAGACTCAGCAGGTCTTTCAGGTTTTGGAAGCTTTCGTTTGAAATAAAATAAACATCCATCTTCTGGTCCCACTGCGACTACAGCCATGAAAACAAAAGGTTTTTAAAAAGCTTTCCGCCAGCTGTGACATAAGAGACATTTGACACGTGACCACTTCCCCTCTGACTCCCAAAGGACCGGAGCTGTAGGTTATTGATGAGCCGGATTATGATCAGCATTAGAGGAGCGATCAGGATCCAGCCGCCGCAAGACCATCATCCTTCATGAATGATGCAAGCCTGCTGAGAGCACAACTCTGCACGCACAATCAGAAGAAGAGTCGTAGTGTTGTGTGCGGTGGCGTAGTCGGCCATTGGAGGTCAAAATAAATAAATTACGGAGGTAAATTTATGACCTGAGCTTTAACTGAAGTGAAAATAAAAATACTCTATTTCAAGTTAAGGTACAACAATATTTGTATCATCAATATAACAATAATAATAATAATAATAATAATAATAATATATTGTTATCCATTATTGTGTTTATCACTTTAATGTTGATCTAATTTGAATTACTTTATACATTTATTCATATATATACTTTTAGTTATTTTGTATATTTAGATTACTAAATTTAATAAACTAATACATGATGATGTCTTATGTATATTTGTATTAAATTTTTGAATTTCTAAATTTTTAAAGACGGGAGTCTTTTTGAGATCAACTTCAATGTTGATCTCATTTGAATTACTTTGCTGGTAGTTTAATCTTTAATAACACACCAACATGTATTAGTTGATTATATTTAGTAATCTCAATATGCACGTATAAAAAGTACAAAGTTCCCTCTGAGTAGAAGCAGAAAATGTAAATACTCGAGTCAAGTACCAAAGTGTGTTCAGTCCAGAACTCGAGGAAAAGCAGACAATGCTAAACTGATATAGATATTAATATAAACTGATTTAGTTATTAATACAAAACGCTTACGCAGACAGGTGGCGGACAGCATCCGCGTGGCCACGTACGGCGGGACGCAGTCCGGGAAGACGGGCTGCAGGACGTAGCTGGAGAAGGTGAGGGCGATGACGGCCAGCGTGGTCGGGTACATGATGAGCACGGCGCTCCACAGCAGGAGGAACCTGAGAGAGGACATCAATAAATCCACCTTCACCGCTTGCTAAATTGCTTCGTCCACAGGTGATGTAAATGTCCGGGGAGCCCACACTGTCACTAACTGCACTCACTGAAGAAATGTTATTAAATGTTTGAACGAAAAGTTATTTTACAGAGAAGCAGACAGAAGTTTCTACAATGTGCGTTTGAAGGGTATTCATCGTGATGGAAACAGGTTAAAAAGATAAAGGTAGAAGTCAAAGTGAAGGTCCGGACAGAAGACGATGAAATGAAGCAACATCACTGTTCGCTCATTAAATACATGCAGTGTACCTTCAGTAGCTAACGTAACACAGAAGTGCTAACGCTAGTTCATGTGGTGCTAATGTACTCTGCTAATATTAGCGCTACAGGAATCAAAGTGACCTTTGACCAAAACATTGTATTCGGCTCATCCCCGGGTGAGGACATTCCCTCCGGGTGTCTTTTTGAGATATAAAACAACGTGTTGCGGGAGGTCACAGCGGCCTTTCACCACCAGATTCTGATCGGTTCCTCGAGTCCGGACGGACCAAAGAGGTTTGGGTCCTCTGCAGAAGAACCAAACCGACCCACAAAGCATGCTCGCTAACCGCCAGTTAACGGCCGCCATCGAGCCGAGTAACGCTTCCTGGTTCTGCCATCTGACACCCGACAGACTCCGCCCCTCTCGACAGCAGCTCTCCACTCACCCCATCAGACCGCCGAAGATCTCGGTGACGTAGGAGTAGTCCCCCCCGGACTTGGGGATGGTGACGCCCAGTTCGGCGTAGCAGAGGGAGCCCAGGGCCGCGATGCAGCCGCCCAGCACCCAGACCACCAACGCCAGGCCCACCGAGCCCGAGTGCTCCAGGACCCCCTTTGGAGAGATGAAGATCCCGGAGCCGATGATGTTCCCTGAGGAGAGCAGGAAGAAGGTACGGAGAGCTGTAATATGTCTGTTAATAGAATAAACACAGCTTAAATCACACGTTAATGTCGACTTGGGTCTTCATAAAAAAGTTACTCCTCATTTTTCGTGCGACAAAAGTCCAGAAACGCGTTAATTTCCGCTCGTTACATAAAAAGTCTTCAAAATAAACTTCCGTCTTCACAGGAAACTACTCAGTTGGGGTTAGGCGGCAAAACCACGAAACCAAGAAAAGATGGCAGATCGGGTTCAATCTAACACAGAAGTGGAGTAACTCATGACAAATACATCAACACTGACGAGGCAACAAGTGGTCAATGTCAACGATGAAACACAACACGAAGTCGCCAATGTCGGCCGATAGCAAAATGATGGCGATCTCTTGAATATCGCGAGCTAGTTTTAGGATTTGTTTAATTCTTCCACCGACTCCTTCATCCCCTCGGATGCACATCTCCGTTGTACGATGTTTGATGAACTACAAACGTTAGCTAACTGGACGCAACCGCCACCAATGCTAACGTAGCTCCTCCTCATTTTGACAACTTAACCGGTGACGACACATCAGTTAAAGTTGTTTGTTGAAATATGTGCAGTTTTAATTTGATGAGTTATTGTTGTTCAGACAACAACTACGTCTCTACATCACTCTTCCTCAGTCCAAATATGGTCACTTCCTGTTTACTGGCTGCAAAAAAAACAAGATGGCGACGACCAAACTCGGCTTCATAGCGTCAGTCCACACCCGGCGGGCGTCGTGTCACAGTCTGCGGACTTCAAACAGAACTTGTTGGACTCGCCTCCGCTCTGCATATTCTTTAATCTCTGAAATAAATAAAGAACAAACACATGAATCCAGCCCGAGGACGTTCAATGCAAACACTTTCCCTCGTGTGGGAAACACTTTAGCATTAGCATTAGTATTAGCCGGCCACGCGGCACATGTGACTTGTTTGGAGCTTTCTCATGGTGAGCATCACCCGGAGCGTTGCCAACATTTCTGATTGCAGCAACTTAAAACCACCAGCGACCCGATGAGAGACCTCGGCTGTTCCCCTGAGTTTATACAGCGGGCATTAAGACACAAAGAGCTCTCTAACGGACTGAGTTAGAGAAGGAGGTAAAGGCCATCACTCAGCCCGGGACAATCCCTCCTGCCGGAGCCTCAGTATGCAGTGTGAGGACCAGCAGGCCGACGCATTCAGGCGACAGCGCTACCAGTCGCGCGGCAGGAAGCAGCCAAGTGGCACAGACGGCCGTTACATAACCAGACATAAATTATCCTCTCGGGGGCTGCGGAGGTGGGAAGTGACCCTCTCACCTTCTGCACCCTGCAGCTTCCTGAAAGTGTCCCGGCGGGGAAACAAACAGGTCTGCTCAGCAGACGAAGGTCTCGAGACAGACGATGAAACGTCTGATCGGCTGTCGCTGCAGCGGGGAACCGATGAAGGGGCGCGAGATTTATGTATCAGCATTCACGTGAAAACAGATTTTCTGCATTCCATGCACACAAAACATAAGCATGCAAACAAAAACATAACCATGCAAACAAAAATATAACCATGCAAACAAAAATATAACCATGCAAACAAAAACATAACCATGCAAACAAAAATATAACCATGCAAACAAAAATATAACCATGCAAACAAAAACATAACCATGCAAACAAAAATATAACCATGCAAACAAAAACATAACCATGCAAACAAAAATATAACCATGCACATAGTTCTGGGTGCTTCAGCTTCAGACCTTTTCTCTGGTCTTTCTGCACACAAACAAAGGTCCGCCTCAAAGCGAGTAACAGCAGCTTAAAGCCAGGAGAGGAGATGTGGTCCGGTCCACCACAAGACTGCCCTCTCAGACACCCTCAAGAGGGTCAGCCTCAGAGGGGAACAGAAGTTACTACAATCATGTCATGTCTGTTCTGGTGCCCCCTGTGGACTAAAGTGGTAGTGTTGGTTCTGGTGCCCCCTGTGGACTAAAGTGGTAGTGTTGGTTCTGGTGCCCTCTGTGGACTAAAGTGGTAGTGTTGGTTCTGGTGCCCCCTGTGGACTAAAGTGGTAGTGTTGGTTCTGGTGCCCCCTGTGGACTAAAGTGGTAGTGTTGGTTCTGGTGCCCCCTGTGGACTAAAGTGGTAGTGTTGGTTCTGGTGCCCCCTATGGACTAAAGTGGTAGTGTTTGTTCTGGTGCCCCCTGTGGACTAAAGTGGTAGTGTTGGTTCTGGTGCCCCCTGTGGACTAAAGAGGTAGTGTTGGTTCTGGTGCCCCCTGTGGACTAAAGTGGTAGTGTTGGTTCTGGTGCCCCCTGTGGACTAAAGTGGTAGTGTTGGTTATGGTACCCCCTGTGGACTAAAGTGGTAGTGTTGGTTCTGGTGCCCCCTGTGGACTAAAGTGGTAGTGTTGGTTCTGGTGCCCCCTGTGGACTAAAGTGGTAGTGTTGGTTCTGGTGCCCTCTGTGGACTAAAGTGGTAGTGTTGGTTCTGGTGCCCCCTGTGGACTAAAGTGGTAGTGTTGGTTCTGGTGCCCCCTGTGGACTAAAGTGGTAGTGTTGGTTCTGGTGCCCCCTGTGGACTAAAGTGGTAGTGTTGGTTCTGGTGCCCCCTGTGGACTAAAGTGGTAGTGTTGGTTCTGGTGCCCCCTGTGGACTAAAGTGGTAGTGTTGGTTCTGGTGCCCCCTGTGGACTAAAGTGGTAGTGTTGGTTCTGGTGCCCCCTGTGGACTAAAGTGGTAGTGTTGGTTCTGGTGCCCCCTGTGGACTAAAGTGGTAGTGTTGGTTCTGGTGCCCCCTGTGGACTAAAGTGGTAGTGTTGGTTCTGGTGCCCCCTGTGGACTAAAGTGGTAGTGTTGGTTCTGGTGCCCCCTGTGGACTAAAGTGGTAGTGTTGGTTCTGGTACCCCCTGTGGACTAAAGTGGTAGTGTTGGTTCTGGTGCCCCCTGTGGACTAAAGTGGTAGTGTTGGTTCTGGTACCCCCTGTGGACTAAAGTGGTAGTGTTGGTTCTGGTGCCCCCTGTGGACTAAAGTGGTAGTGTTGGTTCTGGTGCCCCCTGTGGACTAAAGTGGTAGGTTCTGGTGAACCTGCATGATGTCATCTGGTTTAACCAGAATCCGAAACGGTGGCTCCGGCGAGGAGCTTTAAGAAGAACTCTATAGAACCAGACCATCTTCTATCTGGTGGTCTGTGTACTGATGGAGGTCTAGAGAGGACCAGGACAACTGAGGTAAAAGTTACCTCATGGTAACTTAAAGTTAAAACTTGAATCTAGATTGGTATTTTTTACAAGTGGGAACCAGATCCTCAAGAACCAGATCTTCCAAAACCAGATCCTCAAGAACCAGATCTTCAAGAACCAGATCCTCCATCACCTCCTGAGAGGTGAACTAAGTATTAATAAGCCACGAGCAGTTATTCATAAGAGCAGTGATGCAGCCTCCACCCCAACCTGGATTTATAGGTGTGTGTGTGTGTGTGTGTGTGTGTGTGTGTGTGTGTGTGTGTGTGTGTGTGTGTGTGTGTGTGTGTGTGTGTGTGTGTGTGTGTTAGCTGGCCTTTCTGCTCTAGCAGACAATGTTCTTCTGCTTGAACATCAGACTGCTTCTGGACTTCACATTATTTTAGCCACGTACGCTTACAACTCGGTTTGGATGTGAGCAGACAAACATGGAGGCACCCCCCCCTCCCCTCTAGGGGGACCCCCTCCCCTGGAGACCCCCTTTATTCTAACTTTGATGTTAATGCAGCGGCTCCTGCAGAGAGACAGTTAGCAACTCTCTTGTGTGTGTGTGTGTTTGTTTGTCTTCGTGTGTGTGTGTGTGTGTGTTTCCTGCCTCACCTATGATGATGGTGCACGCGCTCAGCAGCCCGATCTCCTTCTTCAGCGTCACCCTGTCGGGGATCTCCTCCTCCTTCTTCTCCTTCTTCCTCCTCCTCTTGCCGTGCGGCCGGCCGCTGCCGTTCTGTCCCTCCATGTCCGCCTGCCCGGGTCCGGTCCGGTCCGTCCAGTCCGCTGTGTCCTCCCAGTCCCAGTGCTCCCACAGCTCCCAGTCCCAGTGCTCCCACAGCTCCCAGTCCCAGTGCTCCCAGTGCTCCTGTCCTCTCCTCGCTCCGCATTCATGCAGATTGAATGGGCTGCGCTTGCGCAACAACCTGCCGCTGTCCAGGGTAGAATGTTAAATACCCTGGACCATCCGCGGTGCGTTCAGGGACACCGGGAGGAACCGGGCTCTGCTCTTAACTTAACTAATAAAAAAAACATAAAATCCTTCATCAGTGGTGGAGGAAATACTCCAGAAGTCCTAAAACCAAAATGCCAACTATAACTATAACCATAACCATAACTATAACTTTAACTTTAACTTTAACTTTAACTATTACTATATCTATATCTATATATATAACTATAACTTTAACTATTACTATATCTATAACTTTAAATTGAACTATAACTATAACCATAACTATACATAACTATAATTATAACTATATCTATAACTTTAACTTTAACTTTAACTATAATTATAAATAACTATAACTATAACTATATCTATATCTATAACTTTAACTATAACTATATGTAACTGTAACTGTAGCTATAAATATAAATAACCAACCCTACCACTTTAGTCCACAGGGGGCACCAGAACCAACACTACCACTTTAGTCCACAGGGGGCACCAGAACCAACACTACCACTTTAGTCCACAGGGGGCACCAGAACCAACACTACCACTTTAGTCCACAGGGGGCACCAGAACCAACACTACCACTTTAATCCACAGGGGGCACCAGAACCAACACTACCACTTTAGTCCACATGGGGCACCAGAACCAACACTACCACTTTAGTCCACAGGGGGCACCAGAACCAACACTACCACTTTAGTCCACAGGGGGCACCAGAACCAACACTACCACTTTAGTCCACAGGAGGCACCAGAACCAATTCTACCACTTTAGTCTACAGGGGGCACCAGAACCAACACTACCTCTTTAGTCCACAGGGGGCACCAGAACCAACACTACCACTTTAGTCCACAGGGGGCACCAGAACCAACACTACCACTTTAGTCCACAGGGGACACCAGAACCAACACTACCACTTTAGTCCACAGGGGGCACCAGAACCAACACTACCACTTTAGTCCACAGGGGACACCAGAACCAACACTACCACTTTAGTCCACAGGGGGCACCAGAACCAACACTACCACTTTAGTCCACAGGGGGCACCAGAACCAACACTACCACTTTAGTCCACAGGGGGCATCAGAACCAACACTACCACTTTAGTCCACAGGGGGCACCAGAACCAACACTACCACTTTAGTCCACAGGGGGCACCAGAACCAACACTACCACTTTTGTCCACAGGGGGCACCAGAACCAACACTACCACTTTAGTCTACAGGGGGCACCAGAACCAACACTACCACTTTAGTCCACAGGGGGCACCAGAACCAACACTACCACTTTAGTCCACAGGGGGCACCAGAACCAACACTACCTCTTTAGTCCACAGGTCTTCACCGCTCTGAAGGAGTCTGTTGAGAGAAGCCAGGCCGAGCTCATCCACACCATCAAGGAGAAGCAGAGAAAGACAGAGAAACAGGCTGAAGGCTTCATCAAAGAGCTGGAACAGGAAATCTGTGAGCTGAAGAAGAGAAGCACTGAGGTGGAGCAGCTCTCACGCTCTGAAGACCACCTCCACCTCCTCCAGAGCTCCAGGACCCTGAAGGCTGCTCCACCCACCAAGACCTGGACAGGAGTCAGAGTCAGTCCACCTTCATATGAGGGGACTGTGGTGAGAGCTTTGGATCAGCTCAGCTATGAGAAGAAGAAGACGGAGGCCAGAGTCGAGCTGAAGAGGGTCCAGCGCTGAAAAACAAATCACAAACCCTGCAGACATTAGTGTGTATTAATGTGTAGTTAGTGTTATTAGTGTAGCGTTTAACATTTTTAGCAATCTTTCATAGTCTATCCTACAAACCTTACAAACAAATCTTATAGAATAAGATGCATTAATGCAGATTAAACCAAACAAGAGGATATAAAGCAGTTACAAACATACAGCACACACATTAATGCTGCAGGAATATTAATCCAGAAACAGCAGATATATAAAAGGAAAACATTTTACTGATCAACTAATATTAATACTTTTAACTACATTTAGCTGAAGCATACACGGTTTTAAATGTTTGACTTGCTGTGTTTTCACAGTGAGGTATTAGTACTTTTACAAAAGTAAAAGATCTGAAGCTTCTGAACGTCTCACGGGGCCCAGGAACTATATTTGTGAAACATTATATTTGTTTGACTTGTTTTTAAGCCTTTCCCTAACCGGAAATGTGAGTGTGACGTCATATTGAGGCGACCTACACTGGCGTGTTTTCTTTTTTTATGGTCTGTTACTGCGCACGCGCAATGACGGTAGTCCTTGGCTGGTCGGCCCGCTGTAGGTTACAGATCCGGTGAGGCGACGCAGACACAATGCAGAGCTGGACGCAGGTTTACCGCTCTCTGGCCACGGTAGGGCGGGTTTTATTGCTCTGTCGACCGGTACGTGTGGCCCGGAGCGGCCCCTAGCCTGCCGGGTCCTGGTGGGTACGTGTTTTGCGGGCTCGCGAGCTCTACGGCGGGCGGGCCCTGGCTTAGCGGGTCAGCTAGCTGCTCTGGCCCGGTGCGGGGTGAACGTAACGCCGGACTCCACCGGAAAAACGGGAAATTCAAGCGTTGTTGTGAATGTCGGTGACGAAAATATGTAGTGTAGCACGTAATTGATACATCTTCTAATTCTATAACTTCCCCTTATCAATTCGGCACGAGCAACATTTGTGAAATATTTTAGTAAATTACTTATTTGGTCTTTGTTTTAAATTGCGTTATGGGAACTCGTTAGTCAATGTTACCTAACGTGACTTCGTTCCCACGGGGCTTCCGTACCTGTAGCGGTGTTAAACTGAAGAAAACAACGAAAATACACTTCATGTGCCTCTTGCCGTCACGTGACTTTCCGCCAACCGACCGACTATTTTTACTTGCTTGTTTTTATGACCCTCCCCTTTAACTGTAACTTTGTTATGTTTTGCACGTATTATTGATAATAATAATTAGTTTATCTGCTCTTTTTCCTACTTTTCTTTTTTTACTATAACAGCGTTACACTGTTTGGTTGTTTGTTTACATCTTTGCACTATTGTTCTGTTGGCTTTTTTAGTTAATTTAATTTAATATATTTTATATATTGTGCATTTTAATTTTTAAATATATTTGGCTTTTTTCTTCTTTTTTATTTTTTTGTGTATATTCTACATTTGTATTTTTCAGTTTTTTGTATATATTGGGCATTTCTTACACTACATTGCTGTAGCAAAACAAATGCCCCTTTGCAGGATTAATAAAGTAACTATCGATCTAATGAATTACCTGATATAACCTATAATGTCCTGGGTTTGTTTTGAGCGGCTGAACAAGAAAATTGTATTTAAGGAAACAAGCGTTCTATTGTTACGTTCTCCTGGAGAACCCTGCTGATCCTGGTTTCCTCATTTATTAGAAGTCACTTCTCTCAACATGTCTTTCATTCACTTAAAAGAAGTCACCTTTGACCTTTTGGTCGGGGCCTGTTTGGACCGTCTGTCTCACATCTGACTGTCTCACCTCGTCTCACCCCTTCCTGACTGTCTCACCTCGTCTCACCCCTCCCTGCCTGTCTCACCTCGTCTCACCCCTCCCTTCCTGTCTCACCTCCAGCGGAGCCACCAGCTTCCCGCCCGGCTGCCCGGCGCCTCTTCTCTGTCGGTCCGGAGCTACGCCGACAAAGCAGCGAGTGAGTCGACTCCCCAGCGTTCTGTAGGGCGGCGCTGCCGGTTCTTTAGCCGATGGCCTCTCGGAGAACAATTTAGTATTCAGAATATAACGTTCACGACTGTCTTGTTTTTATTCATTTGTTGAAATATTTTTATTACACTTAAAGTGACAGTGCAGGATTCATGTTTTCTGTTTTTATTCCACACTTTGAGCTACATAGTCCGAATGAAATCCATAAACAAAGATGAGTGTTATTTTAACAGTATAACAACACTAATCTTATGATGATAATATGCTCTGCCTTTCTTCACAGGCAGAAACACGTTTATTACATCTTCATCATCATTAGCTGTAATTAAATTAACTCAGAGTCTAAATAAGTTACTGAAAGGCTGTTCATGCCGAGCCGGTAAATCCTAAAACCAAAGCACGCTGCTTCTCTTGTTGTATTTCCTCGTGTGGTTATGAGGTCTGAACCTCGCTCTTTCCCGTAGTCGATGCAGACGTCACCGTGATCGGCTCCGGGCCCGGCGGCTACGTCGCTGCCATCAAAGCAGCGCAGCTCGGCTTCAAGGTAATTATTACAGGTTCATACGCTCATGGAAATGTGTTATGTTCATGTTCAAGAAAGACTCAAAATATAAGCAGGCATACGCTGAGTATATCTATAAATGTTTATTCTTTTAATCAAACTATTGTCTCTCATTCATTTGTGTCCTTTAAGGAATACTGTATGCTTTGGAATCCTCATTGTTAGTTTAAATACTACATTTTATCACTTTTTCATGGACACACCCAGATTTCACTCAATGTTTGGTCATGGGAATCTGGTTTAAAGTCCTGGAAGTGTCCTGGATCCATTGGTCACCATGTGGATGAACCCTGCTTGTATTATATCTAACATCGTTCTTTCTCATTTCCTTCGACAGACGGTGTGTGTTGAGAAGAACGCCACGCTGGGTGGAACCTGCCTGAACGTCGGCTGCATCCCCTCCAAGGTGATCATCTGTGTTTCTTCTTCTGTGGTTTTGAGCTCCAGATTGTGAAGTCCTTCAGGAATGTGACGTAAAAAGCAGGAAAACAACCGTTAACGGTGCTTTGTGTCTGCAGGCGCTGCTCAACAACTCGTACTTCTACCACCTGGCTCACGGCAAGGACTTCGAAAGCAGAGGCATCGAAAGTAAGACCCTCAGTGCACGACCTTTACATGACCTTTTAAATACCTTTCATTGACCTTTACATGACCTTTAGTTACCTTTATAAATACCTTTTATTGACCTTTACATTACCTTTAGTGTGAATGCTGGTTTTCTCTCAGTTTCAGGCATCTCGTTGAATCTGGAGAAGATGATGGCTCAGAAGAGCGGAGCAGTGAAGGCTCTGACGGGAGGAATCGCTCACCTCTTCAAGCAGAACAAGGTTTCTCTCTCTCTCTCTCTCTCTCTCTCTCTCTCTCTCTCTCTCTCTCTCTCTCTCTCTCTCTCTCTCTCTCTTTCTTTTACTTCTTTCTTTCTTTCTCTCTCTCTCTCTTCCCCCACGCCTCTGGTCTAACCCCCCTGGTCGTCTCCCCCAGGTGACCCACGTCAGCGGGTTAGGGAGGCTCGGCGGTAAGAATCAGGTGACGGCCGTCGCAGATGACGGCAGCGAGCAGATCATCAACAGCAAGAACATCCTCATCGCCACCGGCTCCGAGGTCATGCCCTTCCCCGGGATCCAGGTAGGTCAACTCCTCACGGCAAGTACTCTGGTACTTTACTGTGAGTAAAGGTACTCATGAAACACTCTGAAAATACTCCACTCTGAGTAAAAGTCATGCATTAGGTCCCAATAGGGTAGGACAGGTAGGGTAGGGTAGAATAGGGTAGGACAGGATAGGACAGGATAGGACAGGATAGGACAGGATAGGATAGGACAGGATAGGACAGGATAGGATAGGATAGGACAGGATAGGACAGGATAGGACAGGATAGGACAGGATAGGATAGGACAGGGTAGGATATGATAGGACAGGATAGGACAGGATAGGACAGGATAGGACAGGATAGGACAGGATAGGACAGGATAGGACAGGATAGGATAGGATAGGACAGGGTAGGATATGATAGGGTAGGACAGGGTAGGATAGGACAGGATAGGATAGAATCAAGCACGTCAGATCTAAACGGGACCTCTTCCTCAGCGTACTGGAGTTACATCTGTGAAAACGAAGCGTGTAACTGTTCAAACCTCCTCAGATCGACGAGGAGAGCGTGGTGTCGTCAACGGGCGCGCTGTCCCTGAAGAAAGTTCCAGAGGAGATGATCGTGATCGGAGCCGGAGTCATCGGAGTGGAGCTGGTCAGCATCTCTGTTTCAGCAGATTTAGACACAAACGTGGAGCCTAGAGCCCTCGAAGCATCACACGAACAGACGAAAGCTCAGATTATGCTAAACGGACAGTAGCCCGATCACCTCGGTGCCCTTTGACCTCTCGGTTCTTACCTCTTTGGTTTTGAAGCACTTGGATCTGATCACACACACAGTGCTGTAGCTCTGTGTTGCATTCAAGCGCTGTAACAGTGTGGGTGTGGCTGTAACAGCGTGGGCGGGGCTGTAACAGCGTGGGCGGGGCTGTAACAGCGTGGGCGGGGCTGTAACAGCGTGGGCGGGGCTGTAGCAGCGTGGGCGGGGCTGTAGCAGCATGGGCGGAGCTGTAGCAGCGTGGGCGTGGCTGTAACAGCGTGGGCGGAGCTGTAGCAGCGTGGGCGGGGCTGTAACGTGGGTCTCACTCCCGTGTCCGTCCTCTGCAGGGCTCCGTGTGGCAGCGCCTGGGCTCCAAAGTCACGGCGGTGGAGTTCCTGGGCCACGTGGGCGGCATGGGCATCGACATGGAGATCTCCAAGAGCTTCCAGCGCATCCTGCAGAAGCAGGGCCTCAAGTTCAAGCTCGGCACCAAAGTCATGGGCGCCACCAAGAGGCCCGACGGCAAGATCGACGTGGCGTGAGTGAAAAAACACTCTTCTTCTTTTTATTATTATTATTAAACATGTGACTTAAAGCAGCCGCTTGTGTTTCAGGGTGGAGGCGGCGGCCGGCGGGAAGAGCGAGACGCTGACGTGCGACGTGCTGCTGGTCTGCATCGGCAGACGGCCCTTCACCCAGAACCTGGGTCTGGACTCGGTCGGCATCGAGCTGGACAACCGGGGTAGGATCCCCGTCAACAACCGCTTCCAGACCAAAGTCCCCAGGTAGCTGACGGGGAAACCCCTCACCGTGGTCATTATTATTATAATAACTATAAGAAGTTTATATTGGCACCTTTGTTCTCAGCACAGTAAATACAACACTTAAATTTAGTATCTGTGTATATATAATGTTTTTATTTAATTTATGAATACAAATGTGCCTCATACTACTTTGAATAAATCTGAGCCATAATCAGCTTCAAATGAAGTAGTGTGTGTAGTGATTCATCGTCATATAAATCATCAATTATTGATTTGAATGAATGCAACTTTTGGTTCAGTTTCTTTATAATATTTTCAAAGTCATTTAAGTTCGTAGTTGAAAGTTATGGAAAGTTGTTGAAAAGCCTCCTGAAAATCTGCAGGAAAATTAATTTAATTACTTTAATTGATTTAATCACATTTTTTCATTAATCAAATGTATCACTTGTTTCAATTTGATCCCATGAATTGAAGACTGGTGCATAATAAACCGATGAATCATGGCTCTCCCTCAGTGTTTATGCCATCGGCGACGTGATCGCCGGGCCGATGTTGGCCCACAAGGCCGAGGACGAGGGCATCATCTGCGTGGAGGGCATGGCCGGCGGCGCCGTGCACATCGACTACAACTGTGTTCCCTCCGTCGTCTACACGCACCCCGAGGTGGCCTGGGTGGGCAAGACGGAGGAGCAGATCAAAGAGGAGGTGAGGAGGAGGAAGGTCATACCTCAGCTAAATGTCCAAATTTCATTGACTTAAACCTGCAATGCCTGACTGACGTTTGCCACTAGGGGGCAGCAGAAACAAGCTGAGAACGTTACTTTGGAGTAAATAAATGCATTTTAGATTCAGGGGGACACTGTCCCTTTTAAGAGCGTCGTCACATGTCTCGTTTTATTGGAGTCCAAAAACAGTCCAAAATCCCAACAGATTAATTTCATAATGAATATATTAATATGATACTTATTTCTTTTTATTTTAAATCCTAAATTGATCAAAACAAATGATTGTTTAAATTATCTGTCAATCGAACTAATTGATAAATAGTTTCAGCTCTAAAGACAGAAGACACTTAGTGAAGATGAACTCTGCATGTTTAAATATAAAGATTAAAAAGGTTAGATTAGATTAGATTCAACTTTATTGTCATTACACATGTACAAGTACAGAGCAACGAAATGCAGTTTAGCATCCAACCAGAAGTGCAATAGCAGTAAATACCAATATACAGATAATAATAAGTATTTTACAGATAATAAGTTAGTGATATCCGCACATTTAAAAAAACAAACAAGACAGTCGAACCAGAAAAACGAAGGAAAGGTCTTTTAAGAAAGATTGTTTTCCAGCAGTGTTTTTACCCTACCCCTCTTCCTCCTCCTCTTCCTCCTCCTCAGGGCGTTCCCTACAAAGTTGGCAAGTTCCCCTTCGCAGCCAACAGCCGAGCCAAGTGCAACAACGACACTGACGGCATGGTGAAGATCCTCAGCCACAAGGAGACGGACCGGATGCTGGGAGCTCACATCTTGGGAACCGTAAGAGCTTTTCTCCCCAAAACGACTTGTTTTTACCACCAATCAGAGGGCGGCTGTCCTTTTACCAGCTGTTTGAGCAGGATGGCTAGTTAGCTAGGCTGTTTTTTTATATAACCAGTGTAGCATAAAAGCATGGTGGAATTAGCATGCTAGCTAGCTAACTCTTTAGCTGTATGCTAGTTAGCATTAAAGCATGGTGGAATTAGCAAGCTACCGTACTATCTAACAGATGTATGCTAGGCATTAACGCATTAGTGGAATTATGTAACTAGCGCGCCAATTCCTCGTGCTTTGATGCTACACTGGTTACAGTTCACAGCTTTCCTATGTAAAAGTGTGTGGATGAAGCATGAAGTTATGTTTTACCCAATTAGCGGCCGGCTAGTTAGATAGCTAGCTAGCATGCTATTTCCGCCTTGCTTTCGTGCTACACTGGTTAGCACGGCAATTAGCTTGCTGTGCTAACCGCTGCATATGTTGCTAACAGCGTATAGTTTAAAGTGCATTCTGGTGCACAAAGAAATGAATAAAAAGAGTTGTTTCCCTGCAGGGAGCCGGAGAGATGATCAATGAAGCTGCTCTGGCCATGGAGTACGGGGCTTCCTGTGAGGACATCGCCAGAGTCTGCCACGCCCACCCTGTAGGCACACACACACACACACACACACACACACACACGTTTATAACATTGACACTCAGATTCTAAAGACTAACTAATTTAATGCAATGAATCACTTTATTCAAATAAACAAAATTGGGTGACATCATAAATAAATGACATTTGGTACAATTCTGACTAAGCATCTCATTATTTGGAGATGAGTCATTACTTTTATTATTTTTATAATTAATTACTTAAATATTAGGTCATTATTTAAACACTGTGGCAGAGATATAAAAGCTCATAATTAAAAAAAACGACAAGAAATATTAAACACGAGTAAAGTTGAAACTCAAACTCTTCTCCTCTTATTCCTCCTCCTCTTCATCCTCCTTCCTCCTCTTCTTCCCCCTCTTCCCCCTGCAGACGGTGTCAGAGGCCTTCAGGGAAGCGAACCTGGCCGCCTCCTTCGGCAAAGCCATCAACTTCTGATTGGCCGGCTGCTGTGGCCCCTTCAATGTACATAGCGAGAGGAGGAAACGAGAGCCTTCATCAAACCCACCGGGATCCAAACTGTACCACATTTAGTTCTGATGTTATTTAAACGTTCTCAATAAAACGAGGCCTGAACCCTGACTTCAGATCAGTCCTTTAGCTTTCGTACACGCCTCGTTTAGCAGCCTATCTTTACAGGACAGAGCTATATAGATATATGATTTTTGCTGCGTTCTCTCGTGAAGGAAGAAGGGAGTTTTTTTATTTTTTACAGAATTGAACACCACAAACATGACGTGTGATCTAGAGCTGTAATCGGGCCTCAAAAGTTCGGCCCGATAAGGCCCGAGCCCGACAGAATTTGGCCCGAGCCCGACATGTACAATTTGATTGACAGGTTTTTACAAGCCCGAACCCGTTTACAGCCCGACATTATTAAAATGTGCGCACACACGTCGCACAGACACAGCTCTTTTGTCTAATTTGTCAAGTAAAGTCAAGTCAAGAATGAGTCATTTAATTTAGGCTATACCTTTTTTTTAATAATTTATTAGAAGTTGGAAAGAACAAAGAAATACAACAAGTCTTCTGTAACAACATTTCAGCATATGTCTCCATAATCACCAATACAAATGTATTCTTAACGAATTAAATCAAGATAAATTCTAAACTAAAATAGGTATTTGGCAATAACGAAATTTTTTTATTTTAATTTGTTATTATTGCAGAACAACATACACAGGGGAACACAGTGTATTATTATATATTGTCTCATTGTCAAAACATTTCCACACCTCAGACTTTGCTTTACTCTGTGCAACTAAAACATAATCACCAGAGGCCAGCCGCCGTTTCACCTCCTCAGCATCCATTTTCGCGCTAATCGAAACTCATCACCTGACCGCTCATTTACCGCGCAACCCAGAGCGCAAGCATAAGCCCGAGCCCAGCCCGAGCCCGTGTAAAATAATCGAAATTAAGACCGAACCCGTCGGGTTCGGGCAAAGATCTTCAGCTCTAGTGTGATCACAGCAGGAAACCGCTTTTTAACGGCAGAACCGTCTGAAAGCTGCACTTTGTGGGTCTTCATCGGCTGAATCACAGCAGCTGTGAACGCTGCATTATTTATATATATATATATATATACACATTATCTTTATGAAAGCAGAAGAGCTTTTCAAGGAAATTGGCGACTAAAATATAATATAATCAAATCTTTTTGTTTTAAATAACAATTTGTCGATACTTTAATGAACCTAAATGTAACAAAGGTTGAATAAAAATTGTTCCAGATTAAACGACACAATCACAAATCATTTGTACTTTTTAAAGGTATTCTTAATTTGGGGTTATTTCTGGTTAGTATTAAATTAAAGGAACAGAATTATTTTTAAGATTTTGTATCTGAAATGGTCAGCTGACTTTTATGAATCACACACACTTAAAGGTTCCCGGTACCGCCCCTTTAAGTTCAACAGCTGCTGTGACGTCACTGGTTGACCTTTAAAGTGACATGAATGTTTCCTGCTCCGATTGCTTCTCTCTGATTGGCTGCGGCCTTCTACTGTTTATCATCAATAATCCAATAAAATGCAGTTGAACAACTCTTGTGTAACTTTACTTTTGATGATGTCATCGATGAGCGAGTTACTCGAGTAGAAGTACTAATACCACACTAAACATAGTCCATCACGCAGTTGGTGGTGTACATATATGTATGAATATTTGTATATATTACATTACATTTCATTTAGCTGACGCTTTTATCCAAAGCGACTTACAATAAGTGCATTCTACGGTTACAAACAAGAATCAGAACAAGAATCACGAAGGTACAATTTCGACAAAAAGTTCAACTACAAAGTGCTATCAGTAAGAGCCATTTCAGTGCTACTAAAGTGCTACTTCCTTTATTCAAGGTATAGTCGGAAAAGATGTGTTTTTAGTTTGCGACGGAAGATGTAGAGACTTTCTGCTGTTCTGATGTCAATGGGGAGCTCATTCCACCATCGAGGAGCCAGGACAGAGAACAGTCGAGACTTTATATGAATACATTTGTGTATATATATTTATATAAATATATGTATGCATGCATATCTATATGTGTACATACATATATCCACATATCTATATGTATAGTATATAAACATACATATATATATTTGTATACAGTGAACATACAAAATGTTTCATTTACAAACATAAGTGGATTAAATGGTAAAGAAAAAAAAATTAATTAATAATCCATAATTTTCGTCTTTGAATTAAAGAAACTTTCTTCGGTTCAGACTTCATGTCTCTTATTTGAAGGACAAGCAACGACTCCACCTCTGTTTGAAGTGTGTGTGTGTGTGTGTGTGTGTGTGTGTGTGTGTGTGTGTGTGTGTGTGTTCAGCAGGTGTGGTGGCCGCTGCAGGTTAAAGTCGTCACACTTTCAGAGTTGAAGATGAAGTTCAGCGGGACAGAAAACAGAAAAACAACCGGAGAATAAATATATTAAAGTTATTAAATATGAAACATATTTAACAGCCGACTGAACAAAAGGAGAAGAAATGAGATCAAAGTAAAATAAATAAAACGTCTGAACAGGAAGTCTCGTTGTCAGGTACGTGAAACTGTTGTTTAACCTTCATGGTGTTACTGTTTGTCTGTTCAAGACTCATCGGGAATATTATGTAATACTAGTTCATACATATATGTGTGTATATATATATATGTGTGTATGTGTGTTAACAAAGCAGCAGCTGTATGTAGGAAGATTTAGAAGCTTCACTTTTTATTTTATTTTGGGATCTGATTGATCTTTTTTTAATTACTTTTTTAAGGCTTGCACTGTGGTGTAGTGTCTGTCGCCTCACAGCAAGAGGGGTTCGGATCCCGGTCTGGGCGGGCCTTCTGTGTGGAGTTAGCATGTTGTTAGCATGTTGTCAGCATGTTGTCAACATGTTGTCAACATGTTGTTAGCATGTTGTCAGCATGTTCTTAGCATGTTGTCAGCATGTTGTCAGCACGTTGTTAGCATGTTGTTAGCATGTTGTTAGCATGTTGTCAGCATGTTGTCAGCTCGTTGTTAGCACGTTGTTAGCATGTTGTCAGCATGTTGTTAGCATGTTGTCAGCGTGGGTTTTCTCCGGGTGCTCCAGCTTCCCTCAAAGACATGTAGTTCGGGTTAACTGGACTCTAAATGTCCCGTAGGTGTGAATGGTGTCTCTATGTGAGCCCTGCGGTAGACCACCTGTCCAGGTGAACCCGCCTCACAGCTGGGACCCTGCAACATTGTACTTTGGTGAGACGGGACATTCTACTTTTCTACTGCAGTAAATGGTCTGAGTACTCCGTCCCTGTTTGAGCAGACAGAAGTTTGCACTGTTGTTAATAATAATAATAATAATAACATTAATAATACATGTTATTTGTATAGTGCTTGTTGTTGGTGCTTCCTGCTGATTGCAGAGGAAGCCGTCTGTGGAGATGGAGGGAGGAGACGCTTCCTCCGCTCAGAGAGGTTCTTGTTCTTTGAGGAGGAGAAAGTCTCGGTTGGACGTCACCTCCTTCCTCACTCCTCCTCCTCCTCCTCACTCATCACTCCTTCCTCACTCCTCCTCCTCCTCCTCCTCCTCCTCCAGCACGACTCTTTGTGCGTTTACTTCTGACTCAGACTCTGCAGCCAGCGAGCCGGACGTCCACATTCTGTCAAACTCGTCTTTAGTGAGTAAAACGTTTCCAGCTTTTTGTTCACGAGATGGAAAATTAAAACGTTTTTAACGGTAAAGATGCTCGATGTCGAGTTCATGGGTGACACTTTAAACATCAACAAATATGGATTAAATCGCAATATTATACATTGTTACATAAAAACATGTTGTACATTTTTGGAAATAGTTGCAGCTATTTATTTTTTTCTCAACCAAGTTTGACTTTGAGACTTTACAACGCTCTGAAGTTATGGATAAGAAGTAAAATACTCATAATGTCTGTTTGTTGGATCTTCATCTGACAAACAGACGGATAAACGTTGACAACTTATTGTAGCTGACGAATATATATATATATACATATATATATATATATGCGCCTGAACTCAGAACTCAACGGGCTCCGAACTCATTGAAACTACGTGTTGGAGATGTGAAAAAGAAGCTCGGGTGACTTTGACTCTGCAGAAACTGACTTTAGTAACGAGCGTTGGGAAAAATCTGACAGTTCGCTAAAAAGCAGTCAGACCAGAGGCCAAGAGAGAGCTTTTCTTTTGAAAAATAGGTTTATTTTGTACGTTTCTTTTGTGAAAATACCTGGTTGTAAGGTCTAGGTAGTCCAGGTAGTTCAGGGTTCAGATAGTAGTTTAGATAGTTCAGGGTTTAGGTAATTCAGGTAGTTCAGGGTTCAGATAGTTTAGGTTGTTCAGGTAGTTCAGATAGTTCAGGGTTCAGATAGTTCAGGTAGTCCAGATAGTTCAGGTAGTCCAGTCAGATAGTTCAGGGTTCAGATAATTTAGGTTGTCTAGGTAGTTCAGGGTTTAGATAGTTCAGATAGTCCAGGTAGTTCAGTTAGTTCAGGGTTCAAATAGTTCAGGGTTTAGATAGTTCAGGTTGTTCAGGGTTCAGGTTGTCCAGGTAGTTCAGGGTTTAGATAGTTCAGATAGTCCAGGTACTCCAGGTAGTTTGGGGTTCAGAAAGTTCAGGTAGTTCAGATCGTTCAGATAGTTCGTGTAGTCCAGGTAGTTCAGGGTTCAGGTAGTTCAGGTAGTCCAGGCAGTTCAGGGTTCAGGTAGTCCAGGTAGTTCAGATAGTTCAGGGTTTAGATAGTTCAGGTTGTTCAGGGTTCAGGTTGTCCAGGTAGTTCAGGGTTTAGATAGATCAGATAATCCAGGTAGTTCAGATAGTTCAGGATTCAGATAGTTCAGGTAGTCCAGGTAGTTCAGGGTTCAGATAGTCCAGGTAGTCCAGGTAGTTCAGATAGTTCAGGATTCAGATAGGTCAGGTAGTTCTGGTTTTAGATAGTTCTGATAGTCCAGGTAGTTCAGGGTTCAGGTAGTTCAGGGTTCAGGTAGTTCAGGTAGTTCAGGTAGTTCAGGTAGTTCAGATAGTTCAGATAGTTCCGGTGTTGCACTAGATGCCTGGTGACTAACTCAAATGGATTCCTCCGGCTTTGTTGTTGTTATCAGACGTGAATCAGGAGCTGCTGTTTGCTCATGGCGGATGCCTGAAGGTGCAGCTTCCTCTCCGTCACGTTGGAATCTTGAAGGTTTCTGATGTTTGATTTCACACGTTGCTGCTGTTCAGTAACTCAAAACATTTACTCAAGTTCTGTTCAAATTAAAAGACAGACTCTCTTCACTTCTCTTTCCTCCACAGATATCATCTTCATCCTCCTCTTCATCATGCCTGTCTTGATGTCCGTGAACTCCTCCCACCCCTCCACCACTGCCCTGCCAGTGACCAACTACCCCCACACCTCCACCCACACCAACTCCACCCTCAACCCGGCAGCTGCCGCCGCCGCCGACTTGGTCAACGACATCCTGAACAAGATCCCCTGTGAGTCTCTGAGCGGCAGCTTACCCAAAGTTTACGCCCCAAAAGAGACGAAACGGAAGAAGTACTCAGTAAAAGTAGTCTTTAAATACATCCATTTAAGTAAAAGTACAGGAATATTGTGAGCAAAATGTACTCAAAACATCAAAAGTAAAAGTGGTTGTGTAGAAAAATGTGAACGATTCAGAGCGACTTGTTGGACCAAGCCGAGTTTGTGGACTGAAGTTTTAAAGCCTCTAATTTGGCATTTGGCATTTTGGCCTTCGCCATCTTGTTTTTGTTTTGCTACCAGAAGTGACGCCAGAGGGCGGAGCTAAAGCTTAACACTGAATATGAAATTTATAATCAGAAGTTACAATTAACTTCTATGAAGTCAGAAACAGACTGTACAAGAGTTAAAGTTGTAAGACAAAACATGGACAACACCGTGTTGTTGACCTGTCAATAACCTGGTAGCCCTAAAGCATCCCCCTGGTGGTCAGCAGAGAGAATGCAGCTTTAACTCATGAAGCATAGACTTCTATACAACCAGAGGAGTCGCCCCCTGGTGGTCAGCAGAGAGAATGCAGCTTTAACACATGAAGCATAGACTTCTATACAACCAGAGGAGTCGCCCCCTGGTGGTCAGCAGAGAGAATGCAGCTTTAACACATGAAGCATAGACTTCTATACAACCAGAGGAGTCACCCCCTGGTGGTCAGGAGAGAGAATGAAGCTTTAAAAACATGGGGCATAGACTTAGATACTTTCATTGGAAGCATCTATTTCTGTCCAGTGTGAAAAAGGAGGAATAATATTCTGTGAGATCTATTAGAGTTATGAATAATATAATAACACGTGCACCTTCTCGCCCCCCTCAGTGCCCCGATGGCTGATCTACTTGATTTTTGTGGTCGGCGTTCTGCTGATTCTGCTTTGCTGCTTGTGCATCTGCGTCAAGTGCTGCTGCAAAGGGGACAAGAAGAAGCGTCAGAAGAAGAACGAGAAGATCAACCTGAACAGCGTCAACGGGAAAACCACCACGGCTCTGGTGAGCTAACGCTTCACGAAGAGTCGCTGAACGAAATGTGACGAACGTCTCGTCGAGGGGTATGAATCTTACAGCCCGGCTCAAAGCCAGACGAGTAAGAAAGTAACTTATGAGCACATTTATTTATGAAGTAAGTCTAATAATAATAATGAATACAGTAATGAGGAATGCAAGCATGTGTGCATGTGTGAAAATGTCTCAAGCTCTGGAGGAGTGTTGGACGATCCGGGTCCTTGTACACCTTCAGTTAATGACGGCTTAGTGATTGTTTCGGGTGGACTTCATCCGTCTGCTGTTGCCTGCCTGGTCTCTTGAATCATTCTTTCATTGCGTTGTTGCTGCTTCCTGTGCAGGTTCAGCCCGACGTGGCGGATGCCGGCTACGGCTCGACCCAACAGAGAGGAAAGCTGCTCTACTCGCTGGAGTACAACGCCGCTGAGTCTGTGGTGATTACATCAGCATTATCCCACCTCTGACCTCTGACCTCTGACCTCCACGCCGCCCCTCTGCGTTATCAAAGTGCTCCACGGATTCATCTTTTCACTCCTGTCTCAAGTCGGACTCAAGTCGGGTGGCTTAAAACTAAAAAGAGTAAAAATCGTTGAAGCAGAATCTGAGATATTTTCGTTTTTTGTTCCACAAATTCTTCTCGTTTTCAAAACCTGCCCCCTACATTACCCACAATGCAACTTGTAAATTTGAATTTGAATTTGAATCCAAAAATGTTTAATCCAAATCCACTTAGTTTCAACTGCGTGGATTTGGATTCTCCTGGTGTCACTAAAGGTCTGCTTCCTATCTGCTTCCGGTCTGTTCCCTGTCTGTTCCCTGTCTGCTTCCTGCCTGTTCCCTGTCTGCTTCCTGTCTGTTTCCTGACTGTTTCCTGTCTGTTCCCTGTCTGCTTCCTGTATGCTTCATGTCTGTTCCCTGTCTGCTTCCTGTCTGTTTCCTGACTGTTTCCTGTCTGTTCCCTGTCTGCTTCCTGTATGCTTCATGTCTGTTCCCTGTCTGCTTCCTGTCTGTTCCCTGTCTGTTTCCTGTCTGTTCCCTGTCTGCTTCCTGTATGCTTCCTGTCTGTTTCCTGTCTGTTTCCTGACTGTTTCCTGTCCGTCTGTCACAGCTCACGGTGGGGATTAAACAAGCCAACAGCCTGAGGGCCATGGACCTGGGAGGAAGCTCGGACCCGTACGTCAAAGTCTACACCTGCCCCGACAAATCCAAGACCTTTGAGACCAAAGTGTTCCGCAACACGCTGAACCCCGCCTTCAACGAGCGGTTCAGCTTCCAGGTAACGAGCTGCTGGTGTAGGTGCAGGTTTGGAATCTGAATCTGTTTATTACGCTTGGATCAGAACAAGAGCTGCAGAAGGGGTTTGGTATCCTGAGAAGAAGAGAGGAGGACATCCAAGTTTGTTCTCGTTAATTCGCCAATTTATTTTAACGTTTTTTACAATTTGGGATTTTCTTTCAGAACCTGCAAAATCTCTGGTTTTTGGGGAGATATGGAACAATATCCACACATAACTTCTAAAATGCAAAAAAAAAAAATAATGATAAAAAAAAACAGTTTCTTTAATTAATATTTTCCCAGATAACGAAGTCGTCGCTGCTGAAGTCGGCGGTGGTGATGCAGATTTTTGACTTCAACCGATTCTCCAAGCACAACATCATCGGGGAGCTCCGGGTGCCGCTCTGCAGCGTGGACTGGAACCACGTCATCGAGGAGTGGCAGGACCTCGCCGAGCCCGCCGCCTTTGAGGTTTTATTTGTCGCTGTTCCTGGTTTTCACTTTCCAGATTGGAGTTATAGTTATTATTTATATTTATGGTGTTTTTTTACCACCGAGGTTGTGCATTTCGTATTCGTTAAAGTTAAGCTAAATAGATCGAATCTGATTAAATCTGTATTCATTTTCAGAATTTTAACCCTATGAATTCTACTTTGTTTAAAAAATGCCATTGTATTTTAAGAAAGAATATATTTTTTATTTTATGCTTAAGAATCACCATGTTATTAGTAATAATAATAAAATAATGATAACAATGACATTGTATTCACATAGCACCTGGAACGTTTTCTGTTCATTGAGTTGTGTGTTGATCTGCTGAATGCTGTCTTTGTGCGTCAGGAGGAGAACCTCGGCGAGATCTGCTTCTCTCTGCGTTACGTTCCCACCGCCGGCAAACTGACCGTGGTGGTGCTGGAGGCCAAGGGCCTGAAGAGCATGGACGTCGGAGGGTCTTCAGGTCAGACTCAGAGAAGTTCTCACACCGAAATCATCCCCCAAAAGATAGGAGACACACAAAGGTTATTCTGTAGTCGTCTCCGATGGACGTAGGAGCTGAGCAGGAGGATGGTGTGCAAAATACACGGCCAACGACCGGTGGTGGTAGGGGACAATGGACATAGGGGACAATGGGACGTAGGGGACAATGGGACATAGGGGACGAATGGACGTAGGGGACAATGGACATGGGGACAAAGGGGACAATAGGACGTAGGGGACCTATGGGACGTAGGGGACGAATGGACATAGGGGACAATGGGACGTAGGGGACAATGGGACATAGGGGACGAATGGACGTAGGGGACGTAGGGGACAATGGGACGTAGGGGACAATGGGACGTAGGGGACAATGGGACTGTAACAAGGTTCGTATCCACCGCGGGTCTCCAGAAGCTCGCAACATAGGACCGACACAGGAGCTGTACGGTTGGGACGTCTTTTATTTGGCATCTTACACAGACATTGACCGTCTCATGCCTAACGCTCTCTCTCTGGCTCTAGCTTCCCCCGACTGCATGGCTCTGGGAGCTTTTATAGCTCCCGTCCCGCCCACGCAATCCCACGATCATGTGGATCAGCCGTGCCCCGCAACGAGGCCCAGCTGATCCCCATGATCGTCCCTCTCTCTCTCCGTGCTGCAGGCGCGCTAGCCACGCCCACGCCCCACATACCCCCACCGCCCGACTTAGGCCGGGGAGCCACCGGCCTAACCAACTCCCCCCCCCTCCCTCCCACTGGGAGCGGGAGCGGGAGTCAGTCCCGACCATCTGCACCCCCGACCTATGGACCACCATGGAATTAACCCTGCGTTTCCGCCAGATGCCACCGGGTGGTCCGGGCGTTGGCATCCTCCATCCGTGGGGGCCCGGGCGCAGGACATGGCCCGGACAGGGGGCGATCGAGCGCCCCGGGAGGTAGGTTCCTCGTGCTCTCCGCCGGCCCCCTCCCGGGGCCAAACCGGCTCTCGCCCTCAGTCCGCCGCGGCAACCTGCAACACAAGAGAGAGAAAGTTTAAGGAGGCGGGACCCCTACTGGTCCCCACTGTGCCCCAGTCCATGGACCCCATACGCGGGCCCGAGCCGCGGGCTCGGCCCTCCGTCTCCGGCCCCACCGTGTCCCGGCCCCCGGGCCTGTCAGCCAGTCCGGCCCGGCCCCCTCGTCTCGGCCGACGATGAGGACCGGCCGGCCCCAGTCTCTCCCCCAGTCTGGCGGGGATGGTGGCGCTACCCAGAGTGTCGCCCCTGGGTTCCTCCGGCTGCCCCAGGGTCGGCCGCCCTGCCTCCCTGGGTCCGTCCTCCAACCCGGACAGGACCTCCGCAGGTGCCCCCGGGCCCCGCAGGTCCAGCACCTCCTGGTGCACTGCCGCTGCAGGTGTCCCTGGCGTCCGCACGTCCAGCACCCTCGCCCCGACCTCCCGGGAGTCCACCGGCGGTCCGGCCGAGACAGGTCGCCGATCGGCGGACCCGTCGCGGTCTCCACCGGGTCCCCGTCTGGTTGGCCCTGTGCCGACCGCCTTCGCCGCGTCGGCTCACGCCGCACCACCCTGTCGACGCTCGGCGCCGTCCCCTGGCGCCTCGCGGGCGGCGGTCTCTCCCGGGTCCCCGGGTCCGGCGCCGCTCCAGCCGACGCTCCCACCGTCGTTGGAGCGGCCGCCACCGCCGTAGTCGGCGCCGCCGCGCCCCACGACGCCTGCGCTTCCGCTGTCGTCGGCGCCGCCGCGCCCCACGACGCCTGCGCTTCCGCTGTCGTCGGCGCCGCCGCGCCCCACGACGCCTGCGCCGCCGCTTCCGCTGTCGTCGGCGCCGCCGCGCCCCACGACACCTGCGCCGCCGCCTCCGCCGTCGTCGCGCCCGCCGACGTCTGCGCCGCCGTCGTCGCCGTCGCGCCCGCCGACGTCTGCGCCGCCGCCTCCGCCGTCGTCGCCGTCGCGCCCGCCGACGTCTGCGCCGCCCGGGTCTTCAGGCGTCTGGCGTCCGTCTGGGTCTCCCCGACCCTCTGGCGCCTGGCGTCGGTCTGTGTCCCGGCTCTCGCTGTCGGCCGTACTGCCGGCCCCTGCTTGGCCCTCTCCTCCGGGATCAGCTGGGCCAGCTCCTCCTTCGGCCCGACAGCCCGCTCCGTCTGCGGATTTTTGGCCCGGTACTCCTCCGCCCTTGCGACGGCCCCGCTCAGTGTCGCCGGTTGGCGACCCCTGACCCACTCGGCCATCCGCGGCGGAAGGGCCCCCAGGAATTGCTCCCTGGTGACTTCCACGATCACCTCCCGGACCCCCCACTCGCCTTCTGACTGCAGCCACCGCTCCGCTGCCCCCCGTAGCCACCGGGCGAATGTCTCCGGGTCCTCGTCCGGTTCCAACCGGGCTCGGCGGAAGCCCCTCCGGTGGACCTCCGGGGTCAGCGGCGACTGACCCCTCTCCTCCTCGTCCACCTTCGCCGACGGGACCCGCTCGGCCTGAGCCACGCTTCTGGCCGTCTCCGCCCATGGCACCACCCTGGTGCCTCCCATCGCCACGTACAGCCGCTCTATCTCGTCGTTCCCCGCCTGCGGCTGTCTCTGCCGCTGCTTCCTCCCCTCCGGTAGTCCCCGTTGGGCGCCACTGTAACAAGGTTCGTATCCACCGCGGGTCTCCAGAAGCTCGCAACATAGGACCGACACAGGAGCTGTACGGTTGGGACGTCTTTTATTTGGCATCTTACACAGACATTGACCGTCTCATGCCTAACGCTCTCTCTCTGGCTCTAGCTTCCCCCGACTGCATGGCTCTGGGAGCTTTTATAGCTCCCGTCCCGCCCACGCAATCCCACGATCATGTGGATCAGCCGTGCCCCGCAACGAGGCCCAGCTGATCCCCATGATCGTCCCTCTCTCTCTCCGTGCTGCAGGCGCGCTAGCCACGCCCACGCCCCACAGGGACGTAGGGGACAATGGACGTAGGGGACAATGGGACGTAGGGGACAATGGACGTAGGGGACGAATGGACGTAGGGGACAATGGACATAGGGGACAATGGGACGTAGGGGACAATGGAGGTAGGGGACAATGGGACGTAGGGGACAATGGACATAGGGGACAATGGGACGTAGGGGACAATGGACGTAGGGGACAATGGGACGTAGGGGACAATGGACGTAGGGGACAATGGACGTAGGGGACAATGGGATGTAGGGGACAATGGACGTAGGGGACAATGGGATGTAGGGGACAATGGACGTAGGGGACAATGGGATGTAGGGGATGAATGGACGTAGGGGTGACGATAAGGTTGCAGTAGGTGACAATAAGGTTGTAGGAGATGACGATAAGGTTGCAGACCTTCAGGTGTGAGAGTCGCCTGTTGGTGTTTCTGTGTTTGACTTTTATGTAACACAAACAACACAACGTTTAACCACCTTTAACCAGACAGGTAATTAATCAGACCTTTATTTACATTATTTTTTTATCATGTTTAATTTGTACATATCAATCAAACTGGTGTTGATTTGATTTGATAAGATTTCAATCAAAATCTGTTTTTTTAATGGTGATATTCAGGGATTGTCAATCAAACTTGGTGTTTAACTCCTGAGGTCTTTTACTCAATTTTACATAATTCATTAAATTCACCTTTTTAAATGGTTTTAATCTCTGTTGTGGGTCAACACATCTAACTGAATAACAATAAAGACGTGAATTATTACCTTCCAGTTGAATATCGAAGACGCCTGTCAATAAACCATCAATCACATTTAGAGAAATCAATAATTAGTTTTCGGTGTAAATCCCTAAAAATATTTCAAATTATTTCAAAACATTGTGAGGTCTTTCCATCCTTTACATATTTACTTTAAATATGTATTTTCTTGTTTTTCATTGTAGTCACAGGATGTAATACTCCTCAGACAAGTAAAGCCACATTTCATCTTCCTTTTGAACAAATAGCAGCTCTTTCCTTGGAGCTTTGACCCAAACCTGACGAGCTCTTGTGTTCAGACCCGTACGTGAAGGTGCAGCTGGCTCTGGACAAGAGGAAGTGGAAGAAGAGGAAGACCTCCATCAAAAAGAAGACGCTGAATCCGTATTACAACGAGTCCTTCACCTTCGACGTGTCCTTTGACCAAATCCAGGTAAAAAATTAAACCTGACATTTAATAATGATGTACACACTATTACATCATCCAACATGTTTAATACAAATCTATTTATTGATAAGAAGCAGAAATTTACTTAGTGGGACATTTTAGATTCTTCACATTAAAAGCTGACTCGTGTTAAATGCTTTTATTGTGAAACATTTGCTCAGATCCTCCATCTTGCTTTATAGTCCATTATTAGTCCTTTGAATAACGTCTGAAGGTTCAATCCATTGTTAAAGTTACTCAGAATAATTAATTTTCTTTAATCTGTTCTGGTTCCTTTGAGGAATTATCTCCACGTTCAAGGAATTTATCAAATAACACCGTTTAAGATTTTGAACGGGTTAAGTGCATTAAAACCCTTTTGACTAATCGCCCTGAATTTGCCCCTTTATTTAAATTTGTACTTTTTAATCTGGAATCCATTAAGCATTTTCTCTTTTTTTATATTTGTATATAGCTATATCTTTTTTTATTGTCATTGTGTTTTTACTTCAGTTTCACATTCAGCAAAGTGATGGAACACAATGTCTGACTGAAGGAAGAATATGAAAACAAATGTATTTCTTTCTTTCAATCATTTTATTTTAAGTTTATACGAGTTCCACATTACCTCAAACTAGACAACAAAATATATATACAAAAAAATTATAAAGAAATGTAATAATAATAACAAAAAATGATAAAAAATATATATTTATAAGAAACAAGCTCCTTATGCCGCAGAGGGTGCACCTGGTGATCTCGGTGTGGGACCACGACGCCGTGTCCCGGAACGACGCCATGGGGAAGCTCTTCCTGGGCTGCGACGCCGCCGGGAACCAGCTGCGGCACTGGGCCGACATGCTGTCCAGCCCGCGGAGGCCGGTGGCTCAGTGGCACCACCTGCTGTCCGCCGAGCAGGTCAACACCACCCTGACCCTGAAGAGGAAGATCCCACTGCAGAGCAAGCTGCCCTTCTGAGGGCCATGGAGCACACAACATGCTGTCATGCATCTGCCCTTCTGAGGGGCATGGAGCACACAACATGCTGTCATGCATCTGCCCTTCTGAGGGCCATGGAGCACACAACATGCTGTCATGCATCTGCCCTTCTGAGGGGCATAAAGCCTACAACATGCTGTCATGCATCTGCCCTTCTGAGGGGCATAAAGCCTACAACATGCTGTCATGCATCTGCCCTTCTGAGGGCCATGGAGCACACAACATGCTGTCATGCATCTGCCCTTCTGAGGGGCATAAAGCCTACAACATGCTGTCATGCATCTGCCCTTCTGAGGGGCATAAAGCCTACAACATGCTGTCATGCATCTGCCCTTCTGAGGGGCATAAAGCCTACAACATGCTGTCATGCATCTGCCCTTCTGAGGGGCATAAAGCCTACAACATGCTGTCATGCATCTGCCCTTCTGAGGGGCATGGAGCACACAACATGCTGTCATGCATCTGCCCTTCTGAGGGGCATGGAGCACACAACATGCTGTCATGCATCTGCCCTTCTGAGGGGCATAAAGCCTACAACATGCTGTCATGCATCTGCCCTTCTGAGGGGCATAAAGCCTACAACATGCTGTCATGCATCTGCCCTTCTGAGGGGCATGGAGCACACAACATGCTGTCATGCATCTGCCCTTCTGAGGGGCATAAAGCCTACAACATGCTGTCATGCATCTGCCCTTCTGAGGGGCATAAAGCCTACAACATGCTGTCATGCATCTGCCCTTCTGAGGGGCATGGAGCACACAACATGCTGTCATGCATCTGCCCTTCTGAGGGGCATAAAGCCTACAACATGCTGTCATGCATCTGCCCTTCTGAGGTGCATAAAGCCTACAACATGCTGTCATGCATTTGCCCTTCTGAGGGGCATAAAGCTTACAACATGCTGTCATGCATCTGCCCTTCTGAGGGGCATGGAGCACACAACGTGCTGTCATGCATCTGCCCTTCTGAGGGGCATAAAGCCTACAACATGCTGTCATGCATCTGCCCTTCTGAGGGGCATAAAGCCTACAACATGCTGTCATGCATCTGCCCTTCTGAGGGGCATAAAGCCTACAACATGCTGTCATGCATCTGCCCTTCTGAGGGGCATGGAGCACACAACATGCTGTCATGCATCTGCCCTTCTGAGGGGCATGGAGCACACAACATGCTGTCATGCATCTGCCCTTCTGAGGGGCATAAAGCCTACAACATGCTGTCATGCATCTGCCCTTCTGAGGGGCATGGAGCACACAACATGCTGTCATGCATCTGCCCTTCTGAGGGGCATGGAGCACACATGCTGTCATGCATCTGCCCTTCTGAGGGGCATAAAGCCTACAACATGCTGTCATGCATCTGCCCTTCTGAGGGGCATGGAGCACACAACGTGCTGTCATGCATCTGCCCTTCTGAGGGGCATAAAGCCTACAACATGCTGTCATGCATCTGCCCTTCTGAGGGGCATGGAGCACACAACATGCTGTCATGCATCTGCCCTTCTGAGGGGCATAAAGCCTACAACATGCTGTCATGCATCTGCCCTTCTGAGGGGCATAAAGCCTACAACATGCTGTCATGCATCTGCCCTTCTGAGGGGCATGGAGCACACAACATGCTGTCATGCATCTGCCCTTCTGAGGGGCATAAAGCCTACAACATGCTGTCATGCATCTGCCCTTCTGAGGTGCATAAAGCCTACAACATGCTGTCATGCATTTGCCCTTCTGAGGGGCATAAAGCTTACAACATGCTGTCATGCATCTGCCCTTCTGAGGGGCATGGAGCACACAACGTGCTGTCATGCATCTGCCCTTCTGAGGGGCATAAAGCCTACAACATGCTGTCATGCATCTGCCCTTCTGAGGGGCATAAAGCCTACAACATGCTGTCATGCATCTGCCCTTCTGAGGGGCATGGAGCACACAACATGCTGTCATGCATCTGCCCTTCTGAGGGGCATGGAGCACACAACATGCTGTCATGCATCTGCCCTTCTGAGGGGCATGGAGCACACAACATGCTGTCATGCATCTGCCCTTCTGAGGGGCATAAAGCCTACAACATGCTGTCATGCATCTGCCCTTCTGAGGGGCATAAAGCCTACAACATGCTGTCATGCATCTGCCCTTCTGAGGGGCATGGAGCACACAACATGCTGTCATGCATCTGCCCTTCTGAGGGGCATAAAGCCTACAACATGCTGTCATGCATCTGCCCTTCTAAGGGGCATGGAGCACACAACATGCTTTCATGCATCTGCCCTTCTGAGGGGCATAAAGCCTACAACATGCTGTCATGCATCTGCCCTTCTGAGGGGCATAAAGCCTACAACATGCTGTCATGCATCTGCCCTTCTGAGGGGCATGGAGCACACAACATGCTGTCATGCATCTGCCCTTCTGAGGGGCATGGAGCACACATGCTGTCATGCATCTGCCCTTCTGAGGGGCATAAAGCCTACAACATGCTGTCATGCATCTGCCCTTCTGAGGGGCATAAAGCCTACAACATGCTCTCATGCATCTGCCCTTCTGAGGGGCATGGAGCACACAACATGCTGTCATGCATCTGCCGGTCAGATTGTGCTGTGCAAGAATCATCTTTCAATTCTTTTGTAGCACTTCCTGTACGAATTTATGATGAAAACAAATTATTATGCTCTAACATTTGCTGTATTCATATTATCTCACATCCGTGTGTTTAAATTTACCGCTTTAATCTCAGAGGATATCCACGTTTAAAAAATATATATTTTCAATTTTTTTTATTGTTTTGGATCGTGCAGCATCTCTGCTCTCTTGTTATTGAATAATGTGTAAAAATCTGAATTTTTAAATTAAATACTTTTTCCAAACCACAACTTGAATATGAAAAAAGCTGTTTTGATAATAAATACATTTCTAGTTTTCAGGGTTAAAAAAACATTTTATAATCAAATGAAATGACCTCTCTGTGTCTTCAAGGTCAAGTCGTATTCCCACTGAACTAAACACAGCTCACCTCAAATGTCACTTTTGCCTTCTTGAGTAAAAACCAACAAACTACAACGTGCACTGAAGCTCATGAGGACAAAAGATCAGTTTAACTTGGAAGTAGAAAGAATGCAGTAAAAAAGGTAAAAAATTAATAAATAAAAGTCAATACAGTAAAATTAACAGAGGGATTAAAAATAATGTAAACATTACAGATTAAAGTTTTTAAACTAAAGATATATAACATAACAAAACACAAGTTTAATCTGCAAAGTGACTAAAGTTATCAGATAAATAATAATAATAATAAAAACACTAGAAATACATAGTAGCATGAAAAGAAGTACCTCAAATACATTTGGAAATATAAAGCCAGATAATTAAATATAAAATAATAATCATACACATACATTTATATTTTCTTATTAAATTATCAATATTGTAAAAAGTATATATATAAAATATTTCTTTTTTCTGTATGTAGCAGTGGAGGGAAGCACACACGCATAGGACACGTCTCGTACAGGTTCCATCCGTTCTTTATTCGGGTTTTCCACACACAGCAACACTCTCTTGCTACCTGTCACCGGTCTACCCCCGACTGATTACCCAGCCGGGCTTAAATAGCCTGGCCCACTCAGTAGAATCAGCTGTGGCTAATAAGCCACAGCTGATTCGAGTGCTTTCTCCCTTCCCTCTCTGTGTCGCAGGTGCGCTAACCACGCCCCCGCCCACATACCCCCACCGCCCGACTTAGGCCGGGGAGCCACCGGCCTAACCAACTCCCCCCCCCTCCCTCCCACTGGGAGCGGGAGCGGGAGTCAGCCCCGACCATCTGCACCCCCGACCTATGGACCACCATGGAATTAACTTGCGTTTCCGCCAGATGCCAACGGGTGGTCCGGGCGTTGGCATCCTCCATCCGTGGGGGCCCGGGCGCGGGACATGGCCCGGACAGAGGGCGATCGAGCGTCCCGGGGGCCGGCTCCTCACTCTCCCCGCCGGCCCCCCCCCGGGACCAAACCGGCTCTCCCCCTCCGTCCGACGCGGCAGCCTGCAACACAAGAGAGAGAGAGAGAAAATTAGGCACACTATTCTGGCATGTACCACCCCCATGCCCCCTCGGCCCGTTGCCCCTCGGCACGGGCCCGAGCCGCCTGTTCGGCCCGCAGCTGCCGGCTCAGCCGCCTGATCGTCGCCTTATCCCGGCGCCGGTCCTGCGCGGCCCACCGCAGCTCCTGCCGGAGCCGCTCAGTCTCCCGCCCTTGTCCCTTGCCGGTGTGCCGGCTGGGGGCGGGGCCCCTCTCGGCGGCCCGCCGCCACCATCTCCGGCCTGGGGCGGAGGGGTCCCAGACCCGGACCCCCTGATCCACCTCCATTACCGGGCAATCCACTTGCCGGTGCCCCGGCTCCCCGCACGTCCAGCAAACGGGCCCCGCCAGCCGCGGGGGCCCCCCTGGATCCGGCCCGGCGTTGTCGCTGTCGGGGTTAGCCCCCCGCTCCCGCAGGCCGGGTCCGCGGGCCGGCCACCAGTCGTCGCGGGCGCCGATGTCCCACCTCCTCGTCGCCGGCGGGTCCCACGCCACGGGTTCCGGTGGCGCCTTCCGCTGCCTCCGCCCCCGCTCTGCTCCTCTCCCCGGGACTCGCTCCGCTGGAGGTGCGGACGTCCTCGTCCGGGCCGCCGGTGGCTTCGCGGCCGCCGGGCCCGGCGCCTTCCGGCGCGCTGGTCTCGCGCTCGCCGGCTCCGTCTGCGCCCCTGCCTCGGCCCGGGTGGGCTCGTCGCTGCCCGCCGTCGCATCCCTCCGCGTCGGCGGGGCCGGCCGCTCGGTCGCGTCGGCGGTCTGGGTCGCCGCCCAGGCCCGGATGGGCTTGTCGGTGTCCACCCCCGCGTCCTTCCGCGTTGGCGCTGCCGGCCGCTCGGCCGCGTCCGAAGTCTGCGTCGCGGCCTCGCGCCGCGCCACTGGGCCGGTCTGGGTGGACTTCTCCTTCCAGCCCACCCGGTCCGTCTGGGCCCCCGTCCCCTTCCGCGGGGCCGGGACCGGCCGCGTTGGGGCCGCCGGCTCCCCGGGCGGCCCTTCGGGCAGTCTCCGTTCTCGGTACTCCTCCGCCAGCATCACCGTGATCCCCAGCGTCCTTGGCTGCTGTCCGCGGACCCAGTCGGCCATCTGTCCCGGCAGGCCCTGCAGGAACTGCTCCATGCTCACCCGCTCTACTGCGGCCTCCAGCTGGCCGGGACCCCCGGTCCGGAGCCACCGCCCCGCCTGGTGCCACACCTCCTCGGCGAAGGCGTTGATCGGGCCTCCGGGCTCCAGCCGCATCTCGCGTAGCCCCCGGCGGAGGTCCTCGGTCATCTTCCCCCGCCGGTCCTCCGCCGGTGCCGCTCCGTCTGCCGGGGCCCCGGGTGCGCTCGTCGCAGCCGCTGGGGTCCCCGTTGCCCCGGCTCCCCGTCTCCTCCGGGCTTTCGTCGGCCGACCCTCCGAGACCTCCCCGGGCCCGAGCGCCGTGGCGGCGCCTACCAGCCGGGCGTCTCCCCGGCTCTCCCGCGCCGCCGCTTTCAGCTCGAGATACTCACACCACTCGGCCCCCGAGTGGTACCGCAAAAACGGCCTTCCCTCCTCCGCCACCGGGGTCCTCTCAGGCCCCATGTTGGGCTCCACTGTAGCAGTGGAGGGAAGCACACACGCATAGGACACGTCTCGTACAGGTTCCATCCGTTCTTTATTCGGGTTTTCCACACACAGCAACACTCTCTTGCTACCTGTCACCGGTCTACCCCCGACTGATTACCCAGCCGGGCTTAAATAGCCTGGCCCACTCAGTAGAATCAGCTGTGGCTAATAAGCCACAGCTGATTCGAGTGCTTTCTCCCTTCCCTCTCTGTGTCGCAGGTGCGCTAACCACGCCCCCGCCCACACTGTATTTTGCTTTTAATTTGTTTGCTAAAATAAATGTGTTCGTGGTCCGTTTACAGACCACGAACACAAAGTAATCAAAAGTGAACCGGATCCCCGGAGGACGTCGGTTCTGCCCGGAGACCAATCAAGCTGAGCTCAGCAGGTTGTGAGTTCTGCTGCTTCGGGCCTCCAGAGGCCTCGTTAGAGTCCCTGAGCTGAGAGCTCTGATCTGGGGGGGCGGGACCCGAACCCATCAGTTAAATACTCCAGGAGAAACCTTCAGGAACCAACAGGGGGCGGGACCCGAACCCATCAGTTAAATACTCCAGGAGAAACCTTCAGGAACCAACAGGGGGCGGGACCTGAACCCATCAGTTAAATACTCCTGGAGAAACCTTCAGGAACCAACAGGGGGCGGGACCCGAACCCATCAGTTAAATACTCCAGGAGAAACCTTCAGGAACCAACAGGGGGCGGGACCCGAACCCATCAGTTAAATACTCCTGGAGAAACCTTCAGGAACCAACAGGGGGCGGGACCTGAACCCATCAGTTAAATACTCCTGGAGAAACCTTCAGGAACCAACAGGGGGCGGGACCTGAACCCATCAGTTAAATACTCCTGGAGAAACGTACTGGAGTTAAATTTATTTTTCAGACACGCGGAAATATTCTATGATGCTTCAATTATTTAGTCAGTTGTATATTTGTGTCCTCATATTGATAATTTAATATTTAAAAAAAAAACATAAATTAGACAAAAAAAAATACTTTTTAGGCAAAAAGTGTCTTTAAGCGACGTTGCTCTCTGAAGCTACGCGTTACGTCTGGAACGTCGCTATGTTAGCTCGCTGGTTAGCTCGCTGGTTAGCTTGCTGGCTAGCTAGCCGCGCTGGCGACCATGTTGGTTAATTGCAAAATTCTCTTTTAATTGACAGACATTGTGTGTAATTCATGGGCGGAGCTTGTAACGCAGCACCTTTATGTAAATATCACCACAGGTGAGAGGAAATATACGTATTATTGATTTTGGGGGCGAACCGTCCCTTTCATTTATTATTTGTAATATTTTTATTTATTTATTTATTTTTAAGTTCGTACACATTAAGGATTTTCATAGAGGTCATTTTATTTTACTGAATTGCTTTGAGGGAAGGAATAAAAGCATGCACCTGGAGACTGAAGCTAGACCATGCAGGTGGAATAATGCCTCTTTGTGGCGCTCGTCTCCCGAGAGCTTCCTGCTGCTTATTGACACACTCACACTTCATTATGAGAGCCGTGACATCAGCAGGAAGGTGGTTACCAGGAGACCTGAGAGGGCCGCCAGCCAATCAGAGGAGGGGGGGGGCTCCAGATCAGTTCCCAGATAATTGTTTTCACACCGAGCTGCTGCCGCTTCAGTCGGTCCGCTGACACTCACACACACACACACACACACACACTCACCTACACGGACACACACACACGGTGAGTGCCTTTCTTCAGCAAATTGCAACAAAACATTGAATTTGAAAAATATTTATTTTGTTGAACTGGATGTTCTATTCTTCTGGGATATTAATATTCTTATTATGAAACTATTCTCTCACAGTGTTTGATCTTAACAACATTGCTCTGATTGTAATTTAAAGTAATTTATCGAGTTAAAAACATATTTCAATCCATAACTTCAGTAAAAGAATGAATGCGACGATGTACAAATACTCATTACAAGTAGAAGTACAGAAGTACTTTAGGCATCAAAAGTAAAAGTACTCGTTCTGCAGGACGTCCTGTGACTGATGTTTAATGACTTAATAAATGTCATTATTAATGTTCCAGCATGTTACGCAATATGAACAGGTAGTTTAGTCCAGCGGGTCCAAACATAAGGCCCGGGCCCCCCAAAGGGTCACCGGATGACGTCGAGGGGTCGTGAGACGAATAATGCAAGAAAAGAAGAAACTATTGTTATTGTTATTCAAATGAAAATATGAGAAGTTTCACTCGTGTGGAACACGATACGCAACCAAGATATAATATATATGTATGTTTTATATTTTAAATTGTTTATCTTAAATATTACCATTAACCACGTGTGTCAAATATAAATATAGTGCACTTAGAATGAATGAAGTATGAAGTATAAGAAGCATAAATGTAAGTGTTGAGCTAAAGTACTCTCTGTAGCTCTGTATTCCCACCATGAGGAACCTTCTGGGTGTGGCGGGAAAACTGGGAGTAAAGGTGTGATACCAGATTCAGATTATGGTTTTATATTAAATAAGAAAATGAGCCTCATTCAATAAACATAATAAGAGAAAATAAAAAATCAAACAGCTGCAAAAGTCAAGAAACGTAAATATAGATATAATAGAAACTGACATATAGAAATGACATAATAGGGGCGACTGTGGCTCAGTGGTTAGCAAGTCAGTCTTTCAATCAGAGGGTCGGTGGTTCAAACCCCGCCTCAGCCAGTCCATGTCGCTGTGTCCTTGAGCAAGACACTTAACCCTCATTGCTCCCCGTTGCGTCAGCTAAATGAAATGTAATGTAACATAATGAAAAACTACTATCCATAGTTTTATGTGAGTAGCTTTATAGTATTGCCTTAATTATATCAAGTTGTGTTTCTTAATAATCAGAGTTTGTGCAATATTATCTTTCTTATCGTCATTAAACGTGTTGACGTCCAGAAAACGTCAATTTGTCTGAAAAGCGCTTGTTTTACTGCACTGTGTCAGACGGGAGGCGAGCCCACCCGGCGCAGGGGAAGATTAAGACTAACTCCGCCCTTTTGAGAGACGCTAGTACCTGTATCGAGCCTCCGTAATTGCATGAAAGTAATCCGCCGAGCAGGCCTTGCAGGCAGCGTCTCCTCTCAGGACGTGAATAGCTCCTCGCCCCCTCAACGCGGGGCTCGAAACCTGAACCCAGCGACGTACGGCCTCATTTTAATAACTTCATACGTAAAGTATCATAATTATAGAGCACAAAGATGTGTTGAACACAACCTGGAAGGCCTCGCCCGGGGGAAAGTAGAGCCCTTTTGTGCCCGAACCGCATCGCGCCCGCGCTGCAGGGGGTCGACTGTGCGCGCGCTGCGGAGCCGGAGCGACATCCGTCACGTTAGCGGGTGTTAGTCACCGACGATAGCCGGCGGAGAGGCGGCTTCACGGGCCCACGACACGCGCTGCCAGTCGGCTGTTCCACGCGCCGCCATGTCGGCCCCGTCCCCCCGGAGAGGGGGCCTCCAGTCCGCCGCGGCCTCGCGTCTCCCCTCGGGGCCGAACTGACCGCCGGGGCGGGGTGGTGGGGGGTCGTCCGTCCGATGGAGCCGCGGGGTCGCTCGGCTCGCCAGAGATGACGGGGCCGCCTGAGCCGGTTTCTGCGCCCATGTCTGCAGGAGGCGGGACATGGAGGCCAAGGAGGAGCGGAACAAAGACCCGAGCGCTCACGAGCGGGACACGAAGAACGGGAGAATCGGTGAGTGTTGTTGTTGTTGTTGTTGTGGCGGTGTCTTCTTCTGCTCGGCGCTCCTCCGCAAGGTGACCTCTCTGCCTGCAGGTGTGGGCAGAGCCCCGCAGCGCCGCGCTCCATGCGCGGGTCGGTGAGGATCACGTGCGCATCGGCCTCCAGAACACCTGCGTGGCTCCACCTGCCCGCGCAGCACCTGGAAACACCGCAACCCTCTGAACCAAAGACCCGCTGGAGGTCCCCGAAGACTCTTTGAGCCCTTTGGATGAAGAACCATGTCTTCTTCTTCTTTATGTTTATAGTCGTTCACAAAGAGTACAGATAGAGATAGTGACCCGCTTAGTGCTGGAGCATGGCTGTTATCAGAGATGTAAAGAAAGGGCTTACTTAAACATTATTATACCGTAAACATTATTATACCGTAAACATTATTAAACCGTAAACATTATTATACTGTAAACATTAAACCGTAAACATTATTGTACCTTAAACATTATTATACCTTAAACATTATTATACCGTAAACATTATTATACCACAAACATTATTATACCTTAAACATTATTAAACCGTAAACATTATTGTACCTTAAACATTATTATACCGTAAACATTATACCACAAACATTATTATACCGTAAACATTATTATATCTAGTGTTCTCAATGCACAGTGATGAATGAGTATGTGAAGAAAATGTCGTCTCTTAATGACCCCTGTGAACCCCTATGACCCCCATGTGACCCCTGTGTGACCCCATGTGACCCCTGTGACCCCAGGCTCCTGTCCTAACCTGATGAGTAGGAGTGACCCCTGTGTGACCCCCATGTGACCCCTGTGACCCCAGGCTCCTGTCCTAACCTGATGATGAGTAGGATCGAGCCCCCCGATGCCAGGCCCCCCCCCGTGGCCCTGACCCCCCAGCTGCCCCCCCGGGCCCACCGGCCCCTCTGCATGTCGGTCTCCTCCGACAGCAGCGGCCGCTTCCGCGCTCTGGAGACGCAGGAGTGGAAGAACAACCTGAAAGCTCAGGTACGCGGGAGGGTCACGGCTTGTGTCTCTAGCTTTAACCCTGGTGCGTTCAGGCGCCTGCAATATTCCTAGTACTTTGTAGACTTTTCCCACTCGAGTGATCCAAATATTTCTAATAAGTCGAATGTACAAAATACATTAATGAAAAAATGTTTTGTTTCCTTTTAATGAACCCGATTTAAGGGCACTAATAGTATTTGAATCCTTTAAGGCCTTTTATTCGTTTGCAGTTCTTCTTGTTGAACCTGTGCTGATGTTCCTCCGTGTTGCTCGTGCTCTCGGCGTTGCAGATGGAGCAGGCCCACAGCGCCGGCGCCGCCAGCAGCACCGGCTCTCTGGAGCGGGCGTCCCTGTTCTGCGCCGCGGCGTCCGGCTCGGCGTCGGGCGGCGGCCTGTCCAGCCCGGTGGAGCCGCTCAACAAGAGCCGGTCCTCCAGCCGCTTCTCCCTCTTCTCTCCGCCCTGGAACAGCAGCTCCGAGTCGGACTCCAACCCGCCGTCCCGCTCCGGCTCCAAGAAGCTGCGCAACTACAGCCGGCGGGCCGCCACTGGGCCGGCGGGCGCCAGGGCCCCCGACGCGCCGGAGCCCAGACCCGGCGGCCTCGAACACTTCCAGTACTCGGAGCCCGTCATCTCCAAGGTCACGGACTACATCTACGTGGGCAACCTGAACGCGGCATACAACGGGCGCACGCTGTGCCGCAACAACATCGACAGCATCATCGACATGAGCAGCGTGCCGGGCGAGTCGGGCCCCAGCCTCAACTTGGTGCCGTGCACCTGCTCCCGCGGCGCCCGCCACAGCTGGTCGCGCCTCAAGGTGGACATCGGGGACGTGCCGGACGCGCTGGGCGACGGCCCGGCCCTGAAGCAGCGCTGCTTCGAGGACATCAACGAGTGCATCGGCGCCTCCACCGAGAAGAGGAAGCGCGTGCTGGTGCACTGCCGGGACGGCTTCTCGCTGGCGCCCACCTGCATCATCCAGTACCTGATGGTCCGGCAGAACATGCGGCTGATCGCCGCCTACGAGCTGCTGCGGGCCAAGTACCCGGTCAACATCCGGGAGAACCACCAGAACGTGCTGGTGAGCCTGGAACGGGCGCTGCGGCCCGGAGGCCACACCGACCCCGAGTGCTTCAAGCAGGCCATTTCACGCAAAGTGGCGTGGACCTGACCCCCCCATGAGACCTGACCCCCCTCCTCCCCCCATGAGATATCTTCCTAAAGACATCCGAGGCAGCTGTACTCTCCTCAACTGGATTTTATTGTCCCCAACTTTTAGTGGTTGTAAAAGTTATGCAGTTGATGTGTTCCCCCTTCAGCCCCTGTAGGTGTGCCCCTCCCCCCCCCTCCCCCCCTCACCCCCCCCAGGTGTAGTGCTGTTGGCTGTGTGGTGGTGTGGTCCTGCTTCATGCCGTCGTGGTGTTTTATATCTCAGGACATTATTGATGTCATCGCAGCTCCGGGCGGGATCAAAGTCAGCTTTAATGTCAATTTTTTACATGTGCAAACATACAAAAGATCGAAAGAACGTTTCTCTTCTGTCCAACATAAAGTGGGGATGATACTCATTCTGATGGCCTGCACCCTCGTGCACACCTGGCACTGCAATGCATCTTGGGAAGCCGTGTGTGTGCAGCGTTTACCTGGACGGAGTTTAGTCTCATTTCATAATGAACCGAAGACGCTCGTAAACCTCTCACCGCTCATTAATTATCTTTGATTAGAGAGAGCGATGCATTTTCATGACGTATCAGGAGCTAGAAGCTTCACTTCCTCTAACGTGCAGCCGGTGAGCCGTGTCCGGCGCCATGTTGAGAGCCTTGAGGAGGCAACCCTGCTATTGGAGATATGCTCCGATTCTTTTAATTTAGGACCTTTTTTAAGGATGAAGAATTAAGAAACTACCCTTAGAACTGATTGGAGACTCCAACACAAAGCTTTGCTCCGTTGGGTTAATACAACAAAAGTTCCTCTTTTCAGTTCCAGGTGAGTGAGAGCTTGAAACGGGTCGACGGGTCTGAACAGCTTTATGACCCGGTCCTCAGAGGTCATGAAGCTCGTTGAGTCTTTCCTCTTCAGGATATATTTTGCTGGTTGTTTGTTTTGGATGTTCGGTTCCCGTGTCGGCGCCGGATCACGATGCGGATCGATCGGATTCCACCGCGAGAGAAGAAGGAAGCTCTGCTCTCGGACGGCTTTGTGCTTACGGACGAGGAGCGCCCAACCTGTCCTCCGTGAGGATCTTTAGCCCCGCCTCCAGCCCTGCCTCCAGCCACAGTACATTTTGGGTTCAATATCTTCGGTGCTGCTCAGGCTGTGACCTTTGAACTCCGGTGTGTGTGGTGAATCTCTGGCTTATCAGTGTTATTTTACCGGTGCCACCAAACTGGATTCACGCTGCTCTGGCGCTCCTCACCGGCGTTCCTCACCGGCGTTCCTCACCGGCGTTCCTCACCGGCGTTCTTCACCGGCGTTCCTCACCGGCGTTCTTCACCGGCGTTCCTCACCGGCGTTCCTCACCGGCGTTCCTCACCGGCGTTCTTCACCGGCGTTCCTCACCGGCGTTCTTCACCGGCTCGCACAAAATGCAAAGTGTACCTCCAGCTTCTGTTTGGTCTCACACGTGTATTCATATTACAACTGTACACAGAACAGGACTCTGGCCGAGACTATTGATTACTTTGGTGATTAGTTGATCAATAGTTTCTGGGACATCCAGAGGTCTCATTTTAACCAAAAGTACGAAACCCCATAATATTAAATTTAAGAGTAATTATAAAACAGGAAATCAGCAAATATTCCTATTGGAGAATGTTTGCTTTGATAAATTACTTTGTGGATTAATTAATTATCACACAATACTTATTGACGAACTACTGAACCAGTTAATAGTTTGAGCGCCAACGTTTGGGACATAACAGCTTTTCAGGTTCAACATCTGATTAGGACGACACATTCTTCTTACTTTCAACATTTTAATCTGAAATCATTTTAATATTTCCCCTGAGCTTTGAGACCCTTCATCAAAGCTCAGAGTATCGTTAGCATGAAGCACGAACTGGACCGATATTGACCCACTATTGGATTATTTGTAATCTTGGACTACACTAGTTCAAAGTTACAAATGATCTGGTTTGTGGTTAAGGTCAAATTTGGCTTTTGATTAAATAAACTTTGCCCCAAGCTTTTTAACTATTGTTATTGCAAAAGCATGAACGAGATGATACAATCTGTTAGCTCGTGAACGTTAGCTTCTGGTGGGCTAACGGACCAATACGTTAGCTCGTGAACGTTAGCTTCTGGTGGGCTAACAGAACAATACGTTAGCTCGTGAACGTTAGCTTCTGGTGGGCTAACGGAACAATACGTTAGCTCGTGAACGTTAGCTTCTAGTGGGCTAACGGAACAATACGTTGGCTTGTGAACGTTAGCTTCTGGTGGGCTAACAGAACAATACGTTAGCTCTTGAACGTTAGCTTCTGGTGGGCTAACGGAACAATACGTTAGCTCGTGAACGTTAGCTTCTAGTGGGCTAACGGAACAATACGTTGGCTTGTGAACGTTAGCTTCTAGTGGGATAAGGAAACAATGGAGCAGAGAAAAGTTTACAACTTAAATTCTGATTGGCTAACGGTTCCTGTGCCGATCAAAAGCCGACCATCGCAGCTGAAGGTGAAACGAACAGATTTTGGCTTCTTATCAGATTGTTTATTATTAAAATTTAAAAAGGTTTCACTTTATAAGAATTTCAGAACAGAAAGATGCTCCATTAGGACACAGACTTCTACCTGTAAAGATCATAAAATACTAAATGTTTTGTCTGAACACGACAACAGCAACTTGCACTGTTTATTAATATCATGACATTTTCATTGTTTTAATTAATTTAGATATTGTAGTTCATAAGCAGCCCGGTGGGAAGCGGTTGTACAGGACTCGCGTTTCACCGCCAGCAGCTGGAC
Organism: Cottus gobio; assembly: GCA_023566465.1. Classification (NCBI taxonomy): domain Eukaryota; kingdom Metazoa; phylum Chordata; class Actinopteri; order Perciformes; family Cottidae; genus Cottus; species Cottus gobio. The sequence goes on from CM042223.1 coordinate 1,112,601, forward strand.
GTTCGGTACCTTCGTCGTCTCGTGACCGTCCGGTGACACTTTGCACACTTTGTATGACTTAACGCTCGATAATGTCGTGAAATGTTCAATATTTTTTGGGGATGTTTTCAATTTTGAGCAAACAAAAGTGTGAACATGAAATAAAAAAAAAAACAGTCCTTGCTGTAATATATCTGTGGCCGTGTTTTTACCGATGCAGGCGGCGAGACCGAAGGAGAGGACGACATGTTGGCGGTAGACGAAGGTTTCGGCATATTTCGGTTCATTCCTCGTCGCCGCATCGATCTGAATAGGTTTTCTAACTCGTTCTCAGGTGATTTCTCTCAGTGGCCCAGAATGTTCTCAAATGAATATGATATTCAGAAATGTGAAGCGGTGTATTTCTCATGTCATGTTTCTTAAAAAGTCAAGATATTAATTTGTACTGTTGAAATATTAAAGAAAAGTATGTACTTAAACGGTTGTGTTGGTTCTCTTGGTTCACCAGTTCCTGTATTTTAAGTAGTACATGCATATATATATATATATATTAGACAAAAAAATGATGGCAACAAAGTGTTAATTAATGTTATTGAATATATTTAACCCAGATAATTAATATATGGCTCCATTTCACCCAAATATCCAGTAAATGTAAATCAATTTCACCACTAAATCCAACACATTTTAACTTGCTATTATATTTTACAAACTTTTTTTGGTTTACATTTCATTTATTTTTTCAATACTTTTTACTCAAAAGTTGTAGTAATTAAAATCTTATAAATTCTATCACTTGTAAAGTCATAATCATAATCTTTTTAAGTAACCACTGATCACGTCTTAATTATGAGATAGTAAGTCTTAATATGAGATAGTAAGTCATAGTTATGAGATAGAAAGTCATAGTTATGAGATAGAAAGTCTTAATTATGAGATAGTAAGTCTTAATTATGAGATAGTAAGTCATAATTACGAGATAGTAAGTCATAATTATGATAGTAAGTCATAATTATGAGAAAGTAAGTCTTAATTATGAGATAGTAAGTCATAATTACGAGATAGTAAGTCATAATTATGATAGTAAGTCATAATTATGAGATAGTAAGTCTTAATTATGAGATAGTAAGTCATAATTACGAGATAGTAAGTCATAATTATGATAGTAAGTCATAATTATGATAGTAAGTCATAATTATGAGATAGTAAGTCTTAATTATGAGATAGTAAGTGCGCCTGCGCTTCAGTTCTGCTGCTTTTCTTTTCTTTAGCATCATTTCTTCTTCCCGTTGTCTTCCATATCGTACGGCGCCGATAACCAGAAGGAGAAATAAAGAAGCTTTATTATCACAGCTAAATTATATTTGTATTTTTTTATTTTGCTGGCAGCAATGGGCTTCCATACTTTTCTACTGAAGACTTGTTATTTTTGTTATATGTATTCCTCTTGTTTTCCTTCTGGGCGTTCCTGTGAGATCTCCATCGTAAAGTTGCTGTCAACGGGTCCTCAGCAGCGTCCACTTAGCGCGTCTCAAGTGACGCCTGGAAACTGGACCCCCCACCTGCCGCCCGCTCGCCTCTCACCACTCACGGAGCCAAACTGGTTTCTTACTGGTTTATACGATGGGAGCGATGTGCATCGTTCTCATCTCGGGTCCCTCCAGGCTCGGGGGGGCAATCAGTGAAACAACCCAAGAAAGGGTTGTTTATAAAGGTCCGATAGGGAGGCAATGGGGTAAGATTTCAGGTTCTGCTGAGCCCATTGGCCGAGCAGCTCCACTTCCTTAAAGAGAACGTCGGGGTTCCCTTTGCCTTCGGGGAATGCGATATATACCAACTTCTACAGGCAGAACCTCGCTTCCCAAACCTCGGCGCTCCGCTTAGTTTCCGTCTCCGAACCAAACCGGTGAGAAATCTGCTTCACTTCTTCTCTGCTCTTTGTTTGTTTGTTTTCTCTGAGCTGTGAAGACAAAATGTGCTTTTTTATTGTTTACATTGTTAAAAACCCAGCTGGTTGGAACGTGTGAGGGAGGCGGCCGCTGAGCTTCCGGTGGTTAACTTGTAAATGTTCGGGTCATCGATGCTGCAGGTGTGTGATGGACTCTGGAGCTGGAACCCGATCATCTGGGTGTTTATTGATGTGTCATCACAGACCAATCCAATGCATTTATAATATTTAAGAGCATGTCGGAGCTCAGACCCACCCAGTTATTAATCTGACGGCTTGGTTGAATTTGGGCTTCATGGTCTTAAAGGTGCAACTGATTAGTGTGGCTTGAAGGAACACAACGTTTATGATTATGTTTCTACAGATGAGAGCAGATCAATGCATCACAGGTTGACGCCACAAGAAAAAGATTTTGTATTTTGTATAATTTCAGGTTATAATGTTCCCAGAATTCATTATTTTTCCTGAAGAATTTCTAAACAATGAGATCATCTCAGGATGTTAAAACTCCTCGGAAATCAGAAATGTGTTGTTTAGTTTGTTGATGCCACTTAACGCTGAGAACGTCTGTAAAGTCCAAAATGAGCCGGACGGGTATTTCATATCCAGTAAAAGAGCAAAGTTCATGAAGTATTTTAGTAAAATCATTTATTGGTACATTTTCAGTTTGCTACATTAAAAAGCTTATTATTTATTTAATATTATTATGTGCAGTGCCCAACAATTATGAGAAGATGAGGACCAATTATCACCATTTAAACACATGACAGAGATTTACTTATGCTGATGATAAAATGCTTTAAATTGATAATGTTATGTTTTGATGCCGTTTATGTCTTAGCAGCAAAACCTACGTGTGGCTTATTTAGTAAAAAAGTTTGATTATTTTAGCAAGTTATTTTATCTAGAAGTAATTGTGTCGAATAAAAAAAAACATGCAAATTACAAGCATGAAGCATAGACTTCTATACAACCAGAGGAGTTGCCCCCTGGTGGTCAGGAGAGAGAATGCAGCTTTAACACATGAAGCATAGACTTCTATACAACCAGAGGAGTCGCCCCCTGGTTGTCAGGAGAGAGAATGCAGCTTTAACACATGAAGCATAGACTTCTATACAACCAGAGGAGTCGCCCCCTGGTGGTCAGGAGAGAGAATGCAGCTTTAACACATGAAGCATAGACTTCTATACAACCAGAGGAGTCGCCCCCTGGTGGTCAGGAGAGAGAATGCAGCTTTAACACATGAAGCATAGACTTCTATACAACCAGAGGAGTCGCCACCTGGTGGTCAGTAAAGAGAATGCAGCTTTAACATATGAAGCATAGACTTCTATACAACCTAGAGGAGCCGCTCTCTGATGGTCACTAGAGAGAATGCAGCTTTAACACATGAAGCATAGACTTCTATACAACCAGAGGAGTCGCCCCCTGGTGGACAGGAGAGAGAATGCAGCTTCAACACATGAAGCATAGACTTCTATACAACCCGAGGAGTCGCCCCCTGGTGGTCAGGAGAGAGAATGCAGCTTTAACACATGAAGCATAGACTTCTATACAACCAGAGGAGTCACCCCCCTGGTGGTCAGGAGAGAGAATGCAGCTTTAACACATGAAGCATAGACTTCTATACAACCAGAGGAGTCGCCCCCTGGTGGTCAGGAGAGAGAATGCAGCTTTAACACATGAAGCATAGACTTCTATACAACCAGAGGAGTCGCCCCCTGGTGGTCAGGAGAGAGAATGCAGCTTTAACACATGAAGCATAGACTTCTATACAACCAGAGGAGTCGCCCCCTGGTGGTCAGGAGAGAGAATGCAGCTTTAACACATGAAGCATAGACTTCTATACAACCAGAGGAGTCGCCCCCTGGTGGTCAGGAGAGAGAATGCAGCTTTAACACATGAAGCATAGACTTCTATACAACCAGAGGAGTCGCCACCTGGTGGTCAGTAAAGAGAATGCAGCTTTAACATATGAAGCATAGACTTCTATACAACCTAGAGGAGCCGCTCTCTGATGGTCACTAGAGAGAATGCAGCTTTAACACATGAAGCATAGACTTCTATACAACCAGAGGAGTCGCCCCCTGGTGGACAGGAGAGAGAATGCAGCTTCAACACATGAAGCATAGACTTCTATACAACCCGAGGAGTCGCCCCCTGGTGGTCAGGAGAGAGAATGCAGCTTTAACACATGAAGCATAGACTTCTATACAACCAGAGGAGTCACCCCCCTGGTGGTCAGGAGAGAGAATGCAGCTTTAACACATGAAGCATAGACTTCTATACAACCAGAGGAGTCGCCCCCTGGTGGTCAGGAGAGAGAATGCAGCTTTAACACATGAAGCATAGACTTCTATACAACCAGAGGAGTCGCCCCCTGGTGGTCAGGAGAGAGAATGCAGCTTTAACACATGAAGCATAGACTTCTATACAACCAGAGGAGTCGCCCCCTGGTGGTCAGGAGAGAGAATGCAGCTTTAGCGGAGAAATCATTGTTGTGATTTGTGACATTCTGGCAAAGGAGAATCTTTAGTTTTCCGTCTGGATGCAGTTGTTGTCTGGATTGTTCTGCGGTCTCTATTTCTGGAGTCACAGTCAGAGATGTTTGCACCAACAGAGGAGGTATCAAGTGTTTCCTGTTAATCTTTCAGAAGACAGATCTTTCATGACTGGGATGCCCAAGAGGACAACTGGACTCACAGATCCTTGTCCTGATTTAGACTCGAGGTTTTTCCTCGGCTGATGCTCCCAGCTGGTGTCCCGTTTCCTCTAAGTGGAGTTATTATTTCTGAAAGAGAACCTGACCCCCTCTTCACCTTGGGTGCCATCCCCATCTGTCGGGTCACCTGTCTCATATGTAATGACTTTTCTGGGATTTTAAGATACTTTAATTGTATAATAATAAACCATTTCAAATGGGAAATTGTTTTTCTGCAGGCTGTGAAGCAAAAAACGCAGAGATGTCGGAGTGAGTAATTCTGTTTCTCATTCATCTATTTGTGCATGTATATGTTTTATTTTGGACCAATAACACTTTAGTTAAACTTCAAAGTGTCAAACATATTAACCATATCTTGTATATACATTTGTGCCAATATTTGCACCATTTTGTCTACCATTGAGTCCTAAAACCTGACTGCATTTTTTGGAAAATAAGTAAAAGGAGTTGTTTCCAGTCAAGATATATAAATTCCTTTAGGAATTTTCTAAAATTAAGTCAACTTTTTTTATGTTTATTATGAATGTATAATTCATGTTCTTTTAATCAGAAAGCTTCAATGATTTTTTACCTTCAATGGTTGTAATACCCTCCCATAGAAATCTGTCCTAATACATGTTTTCTCAAACCCTTCAGGAAAAAGATGTCATCGAGTCGAAAGCATCATCTGAAGGTAAAATATCTCTATTTGACATGTCTTTATGAAAGAAAGCAAATGTGTCACATGCGTGGTCACGGAAACAGAACTCCAGATGTTGAGTCATAATGTAATGTTGAGTCATAATGTAATGTAATGTTGAATCATAATGTAATGTTGAGTCATAATGTAATGTTGAGTCATAATGTAATGTTGAGTCATAATGTAATGTTGAGTCATAGTGTAATGTTGAGTCATAATGTAATGTAATGTTGAGTCATAATGTAATGTTGAGTCATAATGTAATGTAATGTTGAGTCATAATGTAATGTTGAGTCATAGTGTAATGTTGAGTCATAGTGTAATGTTGAATCATAATGTAATGTTGAGTCATAGTGTAATGTTGAGTCATAATGTAATGTTGAGTCATAATGTAATGTTGAGTCATAATGTAATGTAATGTTGAGTCATAATGTAATGTTGAGTCATAGTGTAATGTTGAGTCATAATGTAATGTAATGTTGAGTCATAATGTAATGTTGAGTCATAGTGTAATGTTGAGTCATAATGTAATGTTGAGTCATAATGTAATGTTGAGTCATAATGTAATGTTGAGTCATAGTGTAATGTTGAGTCATAATGTAATGTTGAGTCATAATGTAACGTTGAGTCATAATGTAATGTTGAGTCGTAATGTAATGTAATGTTGAGTCATAATGTAATGTTGAGTCGTAATGTAATGTTGAGTCATAGTGTAATGTAATGTTGAGTCATAATGTAATGTTAAGTCGTAATGTAATGTTGAGTCATACCTGATGTCACGCTGTCCGGCAGAGTTTGATGCTTTCCATCGCCAAAGTTCTACTGGAGGAGGAGGAGAGGGAGCAAGAGCAGGAGAGGAACCGCTACATGGCAGAGAACTGTCCTCCTGTGTCCATGCCCCGCAGCATGCAGGAGCTGCAGGTACGGCTCAACCCCTCACCAGGTGTCACCTCTGGGTTTTAGGGACGCCAAATGTTACCTCATGTTAGGGACGCCAAATGTTACCTCATGTTAGGGATGCCAAATGTTACCTCTTGGTTTTAGGGAGATAGATGTCACCTCTTGGCTTTAGGGACGCCAAATGTTACCTCATGTTAGGGACGCCAAATGTTACCTCTTGTTAGGGACGCCAGATGTCACCTCTTGGCTTTAGGGACACCAAATGTTACCTCTTGGCTTAGGGAGACATATGTTACCTCTTGGCTTTAGGGTTGCCAAATGTTACCTCTTGGCTTTAGGGAGACAGATGTTACCTCATGTTAGGGTCACCAAATGTTACCTCTTGGCTTTAGGGACGCCAAATGTTACCCCATATTAGGGACGCCAAATGTTACCTTGGTTTCACGGACAGGGATCCCAAATGTTACATCTTGGCTTCAGGGACAGGGAACCCAAATGTTACCTCTTGGCTATAGGGACGCCAAATGTTACCGCTTGGATTTAGGGACGCCAAATTTTACCTTTTTGGCTTTAGGGACGCAAAATGTTACATCTTGGTTTCAGGTACAGGGAACCCAAATGTTACCTCTTGGTTTCAGGGACACCAAATGTTACTTATTTATTTCAGGTACAGGGACACCACATGTCTTGTTCTTTATTTGTCATGTGCTGCCGTCTGTTCAGGAGCTTTGCCGGGAGATCAACCACAAGATCGACATGATCGACGAGGAGCGATACGACCTGGATATGAAAGTCAATAAATCCAACAAGGAGGTAGATTACACAAAGTTATTCATCCATTTAACTCCCTTCACACTCTTTCCTTTATCTTTCAACCGGGTGGAAGTTACCCGGAGTTTGGGGTAAATGTTAATAAAATGAAGGTCAGTCTTTTAGATTTGAATGACCTCATAACCTTCTCTGCTTCCACCCGTATTGTATTGTTTATCTTTCTTTGTTTATGATTTACGTATTTATTATGCCTGTTTGATCACTTAATGCACTTATTGCTGAAGTCCTGCAAACGTTCCCGCTGTGGGACTAATAAAGGAACTCAAATCTTATCTCACGACAATTGTACATCTTTAGCTCCATTTTTTAACTGGTGCGACTTTAAGAACGGTTCATTTTGCAGTGTAATAAAATCCTTTGTTTGAAAAAAAGACTAGAATTACGATAATCTATGTTTGACAATTGCTTAAATTGTTGTAAAAACATCTGTAATTTGTTTAATCTAAAAAAACATAATCCTGGTCCAAAGAAGGTTGCAAGTATTACGTGTTTATAATTCTTTCTCGGCGGTACTAGTCTGTAAATGTGGTTTTGTAGCTTTGAAGTGAATCCAGACCCGTTTCCATCTTCCAGATCGACGACCTGAAGATCAAAGTCCAGGACCTGATGGGGAAGTTCAAGAAGCCGGTCCTGAGGAAGGTCCGCATGTCGGCCGACGCCATGCTGAAGGCTCTGCTGGGCTCCAAGCACACGGTCAACATGGACCTGAGGGCCAACCTGAAGCAGGTCAAGAAGGAGGTCAAGGAGGAGGTGAGGAAGTGGCAGAAGCAGCTGCTTATTATTATGATTATTATTATTATTATTATGAGCTAGCAGACACGGGCGGTTGTTTGATCTTGTGTTTCCATCCACCTGTCCCTTGTAAACAAAAGTGTGAAAACTTAAAAATAGCGTAGAACGTGATTTGCGTGGAGCTGTTGGTGCTTAAATGAAGAAAGATGGAAACAGACGTAGAGAATAAATGAAGCTCGTGACTTCAAAGTGTTTGGACCTCCGGGTCCGGCTTTGGTGACTGCTCGTCTCTCGGTGTTTCAGGAGCTGCGAGACGTCGGTGACTGGCGGAAGAACATTGAAGACAAAGCCGGCATGGACGGGAGGAAGAAGATGTTTGAGACCGAGGCTTAAGTCAGCTCAGGGGAAGCTGTTTTTATTTATTGGCTGGTCTAATCAGCACGCATGTTTTAGGTGGCACAAATACATGAAATAATAATAATAATACTGTTTGACTGAATAAACAAACTGAAGGTTTTAGTCACGCTTGTTTGTTGTAAAACCCAAAATTCTACAATTGGAATCCAAAGATTTTGGCAGAAATCAGAAATTAGAACGGTTACGAGCCAGCCGGGCGAGCTGTCGCCATGTTGAGAGCCGTTTGGAGACAATCGATGAATTTGGTATTCATCGGAAACTAGCTAGCTGGACCTTGATACCAGAGGTGGGACAAAGTCATTGTTATGCAAGTCACAAGTAAGTCTCAAGTCTTTGCCCTCGAGTCCCAAGTCAAGTCGAGTCAAAGATGAGGCAAGTCCCGAGTCGAGTCACAAGTCAAAGCCAACAAGTCTCAAGTCGAGTCCAAAGTCCTACCATTTTAGTTTCGAGTCATTTCAAGTCCTCTTACCACAGAAATAAAATGTATACAAATCATGTATGTCTGTAAGATTTGTATTTATTTAAACCTCTTTTTATACAATGACAATCAAATACAGTAAACATTTTCACAAAAAATGCTTGTATTTCAACAGCATATTGCACTAGAACAATGCACAGCAACTTCAGTCCTGTATTGTATTGACCTCATATTGCAAAACAGTTTAACTTTCAAATAGACATGGGTCCTTTTAGCCTGAACTTTTTTAAACATGTCATCAATAAAATCCTCACTCCTCAAAATGATCACTTCTGAAAAACTGGACCAACCTGATAATATAACTGGAATGACTCCATAGAGACTTGAGTGAGCTGTGTGGACAGGTGATGAGCAGAGAGTGAGTGAGCTGTGTGGACAGGTGATGAGCAGAGAGTGAGTGAGCTGTGTGGACAGGTGATGAGCAGAGAGTGAGTGAGCTGTGTGGACAGGTGATGAGCAGAGAGTGAGTGAGCTGTGTGGACAGGTGATGAGCAGAGAGTGAGTGAGCTGTGTGGACAGGTGATGAGCAGAGAGTGAGTGAGCTGTGTGGACAGGTGATGAGCAGTGAGTGAGTGAGCTGTGTGGACAGGTGATGAGCAGAGAGTGAGTGAGTGAGCTGTGTGGACAGGTGATGAGCAGAGAGTGAGTGAGCTGTGTGGACAGGTGATGAGCAGAGAGAGAGTGAGTGAGCTGTGTGGACAGGTGATGAGCAGAGAGTGAGTGAGCTGTGTGGACAGGTGATGAGCAGAGAGTGAGTGAGCTGTGTGGACAGGTGATGAGCAGAGAGTGAGTGAGTGAGCTGTGTGGACAGGTGATGAGCAGAGAGTGAGTGTGTGAGCTGTGTGGACAGGTGATGAGCAGAGAGTGAGTGAGCTGTGTGGACAGGTGATGAGCAGAGAGTGAGTGAGCTGTGTGGACAGGTGATGAGCAGAGAGTGAGTGTGTGAGCGCATGCGTGCTGTGGACAGGTGGAGGGAGGCCCCTATACTGCATTGCATTTGCAAAAGATCAAATTGGCCAAAAGTCTGTCAGTCATTTGTGCACGATGGGGACGCAGAATGATGCCACCATGGCTGATTCTTCATACCTGTAACAGAGAAAATACTCTTTACTCATATCAATGTTGTTGTGTTAATATTCATTGTCTATTGTACACTACGGTATACGATAATACATTTCAGTTTCAGTGTATGCAATATTAAGAACATTTTCACTGCTTCAAAAGTCATAAGAAAGCCCTTTCTCTCAAGCAACTGAAGTCATATGCTTTATAGCAGTGGTTTTCAAAGTGGGGACAGGGACCCCTGGGTGCCGCGAGGAGGTGCTAGGGGGGCCATGGCAAGTTGGCATGAAAAGTATAGCAAAACAAAATAATTGAATAAATTAAATAACTAAAGTAAACCAAAAACAAGCTAAACAATATTCCCATTAGTTAAGAACTGCACTATAATAATCTATTGCATCTCTGAACATTACTACTATAATCGTTATTATTTTATTTTATTACATGGCTTGGTTGAATTCCAATGTAGAATGCGGTCTGTTATTTCTTGATAACAGACCCTGCGCCCGTATAGCGAGGCGGTAGTTATAGCGAATACAACCCCTGATATGAAAAGGGAAGGCTAATGGTGGATCTACTGTGACTGTGTTATGGTACTTTAAAACGGACGTTGACATGATGTTGGCGAGGTTTTCCATCTGAGTGTGCTACACTCATGTACCTCATATAATCAGGGTTAAAAAATCCCTATTTTTGTAAGCATGAACCAGCAAGGGAGACGTGCGTTTACTCTCTCGTTGATACAGTAAATATGCAGCAGCTAGCTAGTAAGTTACGGTACATCCGATAAGGTGCTTAGCATTCGTTCAAAACTTACCTTTCTTTGTGCAACTTCAGGTGTCGAACAAAGTTGGACATTGTGGCAGCTCCGTCTGTAATCTTCGACCCGCATGTTTTGCAAATTGCAACTCTTTTTTTGTCGATTAGCTCGTAATTTTTATAGCCAAACGAAACTATCTTCGGTATCATTTTGCCAACTGGCGCGTTGTTGCTTGTGCTTCATTGGTTGTCTTGCAACGTGCCTGCTTAGATACTGTCACATCAAAACAACGTGGGACTACAGTGATTGGATGTCGTGCAGGCAGCGCGCGTGCTCTCTGCATGCATACAGGTGGTGCACATTTTTTTCACAGATGCAGATAAACTGAGAGCGGCGTGGCCGTGTGAACATTTTCTTCCCCAGTTTTCATGGGAAGTAGCAAGTCTTCTCGAGTCAAAAGGCGCAAGTCCAAGTGAAGTCACGAGTCATTGATGTTAAAGTCCAAGTCGAGTTGCAAGTCTTTGTACATTTTGTCGAGTCGAGTCTGAAGTCATCAAATTCATGACTCGAGTCTGACTCGATTCCAAGTCACATGACTCGAGTCCACACCTCTGCTTGATACCACCTTGATTCCTCCTCGATGGTGGAATGAGCTCCCCATTGACATCAGGACATCAGAAAGTCTCTACATCTTCCGTCGCAAACTAAAAACACATCTTTTCCGACTATACCTTGAATAAAGGAAGTAGCACTTTAGTAGCACTGGAATGGCTCTTACTGATAGCACTTTGTAGTTGAACTTTATTGATGAACTTGTACCTTCTTGATTCTTGTTGTTCTGATTCTTGTTTGTAACCGTAGAATGCACTTATTGTAAGTCGCTTTGGATAAAAGCGTCAGCTAAATGAAATGTAATGTAAAAAATGTAATGATACACTAACAGGAAACGGACGACTCAGGGTTTTCCATCAAATTAATATTATTTAAATCATTATTGATATATTACATCCCATATTAAGAGTACTTGGAATCTCCAAGTTAAATCGTAAGCACATTATATGAGTATTTAAAATTAACGTTAGCTAGCAGCTAAATCGCATCATTTAGGGACAGTGGTTGACTTTGGAAGGTGTTTTTTTCACAATAATCATGTATCATGGATAAAGCTTAATTTAAACAAAATGTGAATTTAAATTGGTATTCAAAATGTATGCTTTGCCTAAATTTGACAAATATAATAATTATTATATATTAAATAATGTATAAAGAGATTGGTAAGCATTGGCTGTAGCTGCTGCTGATGGACAGAGCAGCTGGCTGTAAATCTCGAGCTAACGTCTCGTTTATGACGTGCGAAGCTTCTCGCGGCTCGTCTTCAACACGTCGTCGACGTAGAAACACGACTCTGAATAATGCCGATAAAACATTTGTCCCCTGAAAGGACCGCCGTAAAGATATTAATCTTCCCGACGACTTTTAGCTCCAAACTACAGAGAAACAGATCCGAGGTAAGTCTGTTTTTAAAGAATGTATTAATATGTGGTTTTGATTTTCACCGTTTGTCTTTAAAGTTTATTCAACCCTCATTTTATTACCATTTATAACAAGTATAAATATTAAATTCATAGTGAGTAGGATATTTAACTGTTTAATAATATATTTGTGAACAAATTCAACTCAATGAATCACATTATAGGAGAATTTATAATACACCTACTTTACATTTTAAACACTTAAAATGTCCTCACATCTGCTTAAAATGACTTATTATTGTGTTAATAACCATTTATTAAATGTTAGTATTCTGCCTGTAAATGTGAACTACAACGTATGTTTTGACAGAAACACGTGAAATGACCACGACGTCTAGAAACTATAAGGATGTTGTTACTATGACGACAGACACCGTGTGGCACTGTGTGTTTAAGTAAACAACAATAACAACAATAATAACTGTGAAGTATATTTTAAGTGTTGATGAAACTGCTACAATGTTGCATTCCGCGTGTTGTTGGCGTGTGAAAGTCATTCCACGTCGGCCTTTGACCTTTAAACTCGTTAACATCACAGATACATAAATACAAACTTAATGTTTGTTTTCTTCTCTTTCAGAGCCGCTGGGCTGCAGCAGCACTGTGAGTTCAACTTTCTATATAAAGACATAATCCATAATTCAAATATGATGAAAAGGGTTAAACAACTCAACGTTTGGAGTTTTGTTTTGAATGCAAACATTCATTCAGTGTATAGAAAATAATAAAGCTAACATGTTATTGTAATAACTATTCTAACAGATAAAAACTGTTTAATTCAGACACTAAATTCATGAATTACGGGAAAGTTCAGTGAAATGACTCAAACGGTGTTGTGGGATGGTTTCATTATTGATCAGTAAATATTGATTGAAGAGGTTTCAGCTGATGTTACAACAGTTCTAGCAGACTTGTTTTATTCAGAAGTTTAAGGCTGAATTGTTAATTCCAGTTTGTTCTTGGATGCTTTTATTGTGAAACTATTGAGACAGGAAGCTGTTTTATTTTAAATCTGAGCTTCCTGTTTCTCTGACCAGCTGAGGCTCAGAGGATCTTCGTCTCCTTCAGTTGAACCTTTGAACAGTTTAGTTATTGTCTACAGAACTAAAGAGCATCTGTTAGAAAAGAGACTCTTCAAAATAAAAGCATCACTGGTCCTCTCGATACATAAACGTATTAACTGCTGATTATGAAATGCCTCGGCGATTTAATCACTTTCCTGCGTTCCGTCCGCTAGAAGCTGGATGAGACGAGATAATACAGATAACGGTCTCAAAGGGCGGTTATTTATAATGAGGCGGCGGCGGTGGTGTATTTCATGACCTTGCCAGCTCATTGGTGCCACTAATCCGCTTCCATAACGAGAAAGTGGAGGATTCACAGAGCGATATATACCTTGTAGCCCTCGGTCCGGCCGGGACTCCACCGGCGTCTCCGACGGTCTGAAGACTCTAAAGTAAGGAGTGTGTGTGTGTGTGTGTGTGTGTGTGTGTGTGTGTGTGTGTGTGTGTTGAAGCGTTTCAGCGTCTGCATCAATAGTTGATGATTAGTCGTCGTTTCATGATTTAAATATTCTGTTTTATTTTGACACTATTTGAACAAAAAAAGTGCAAAGTTTTTTGGTTTCTTTTATTCTTTTGTCCCGAGTGGTTTGTTTTGTACGGGTTCAGAAATGCTCGGTGATGTACGGTACGTCCCGGTGCCGTACGTCCGGTGCCGTACGTCCGGTGCCGTACGTCCCGGTGCCGTACGTCCCGGTGCCGTACGTCCGGTGCCGTACGTCCCGGTGCCGTACGTCCCGGTGCCGTACGTCCGGTGCCGTACGTCCCGGTGCCGTACGTCCCGGTGCCGTACGTCCGGTGCCGTACGTCCCTGTGCTGGTGCTCGCTGAAAGGCGACACCACCACCGGGCTGCAGGCTGTAAGTGGACCCCGGTGTTGATCCTCCTGTCAGCGCCGAGGGGAACCGGCTCTAATCCGCAGCGGCTGCCGGCTTCAGTCTCGTCTCGGCTTCCCGCCTCTTTAAGCCACGCGCCAGATTTATCTTCATCCTCCAAACGGAGTCTTCCTCGAGGTTTACAAGACCAGGAGCTTTCTATTGTACTTCTACTACATCTCAGCAAAGTACTTTACTTCTAGTGTTCAGAGTATATCTCACAGCTGGAGTTGCTATTCAACATTTTACAGAAACGTTTTATTTAATTTTCGTTTTAAAAACAAAAAAGAATAACAAAGTATTTGAAATGTAAACTAGATGAGAGTTCTGAGTTCCTTAACATCATTAAAGAAGCTGACAGCATCATCACCACAGTCACTGATGGCAAAACAAAACTGTTGAATATGTATAACAATAAGCCAGGATCATGTGTCATATTCATGATTAAGGTGCAATATTATAACCTAGATTATTTATTACTGTTATTTAACATTTGCCCTCTCCTTAATACATATTACCACCTTTCTGTATAGTGTTTTTATATTTTATATCTCTATTCTGGGGTGCTTTTTGTGCCCTTTGTCTGAACTGTTGGTATTCTTTAATATATATATATATATATATATATATATATATATGTGTGTGTGTGTTTATGAACAGTAACATATCTGACTCCTCCCCACCTTGGAAAGCCTTTTAAAAAACAACAGAGGAGCTTTTATTTTGAGATCATGTCGTCTCCCGGACTTGAACGCCCGGTCTTCCTTCAGACATCTGTGTCTGTTAAATGCCACGGCCCCCCCCCCCCCCAGCTATGTGTTCTGGGACGTCTTTTCTTCTCAGACGAGCTGTCGTTTATTATTATTCTTTCTCATCACGAAGATGTTCAGACAGCTGCCGCTCCAGGAATAGTCGTCCTAATCCACCGCTCGTCACAGCCGAACGCGATCCGGCCTCCCGAGGACCTCGACAAGTGGCCTCGCAGTCCTCGAAACCCTGACCTGGAGGGGGGTCGGGTCTCTGGGAGGTGGATTAGAGTTCAGTGCTGGAAAGAACACGAGTTTCCATTTTATTCACTTTTACTCACTTTGAGACTCAGATTATAAATGGAATGTCTGATGTGTTTATGGGATCCAGTCCACTAGAGACCGGATCAGTGGTTCTGGTTCTGGTTGACGACGTTGAGACGCTCGAGCTCTCGGGTCCGGACCCGCTCGTTGGGATCCGATCGGCCAGACCACATGCCGACGCGGTCTAGTTCACTTAGAGGTCAGATCTCAGCGAGGTGGCGACGAGCGTGTTGACGCAGTCTGAAAACGGGGGGCTTTTATTGTGAAGAAGTTATAGTATAAATGTGTTCACCACCAAATTAGTGACTAATTTCCAATAAAGCCAGTTCATAAATACTACAGGGAGGAAGAATTAAAAGGGACTTTTATTGTGAAAAATGTATAGGAAATTAAATATGTTTAACACCAAATTAGCTGCTATTCTTCAATAAAACAAGTCAAAGATACTGCAGGCAGAATAAGAAGTCACCGACAGCTTCGTTACTCTTCAGTAAACAAGTGGAACGAAACGCAGAGTTAACCAGATGAAGTAACGGGAAGAAACGACGTGTTGCCGCTACAAGTAACCGAAAAGTGTAAGAATCTTGAAAAGCGCTTTAAGGATGGAGGTGATGTCTTTGTCTCGAGCCCCAAATAAAGTACAGTAATCCAGGTTTATATATCCGTGAGGTGAGACTCTGGGTTCAGTTTAACCCAGGTTAAGTTTAACCCGCTGCTGGCGCTGGACGGATCACCGCAGTCCTCACGAGTCGTTCCTCGTGGATCGTAAATGTCCAAAAACTAACTTTCACGCCGATCCGTCCAATGGTTGTGGAGATATTTTGTGGCATGCCAGAGGCGTCTGGACCTCAACCCCGCAGAGCCCCCAGAGCCCCCAGAGCCTCTTGAGCCCCTGGAGCTGCGCTGGTAAAAATAGCGCTCCGTTCCTTTAAGGCATTAACGCGGCCTCGGTTGCAAAGTTCACTCAACGTCCTGGAATTAACTTTGAAGTCTCAAGATAGAACGAACACGATCCCAACATGGAACGTGAGACAGGTGAGTCTCCATGGCGGGACGGAGACATGAAGCCCTTTATTTGTTTATTTACAGTTGTTTACACAGTTCAACGGCAGAAACAACAACAGCAAAGCACGTTTCACAAGAACACAAGATGTTCTTTGTAACACAGGTCTCTGTTAGCTGATTGGCTGATGTTCTGAAGCCTGGAGTTCGGTATTTTGGTCAGATGTGACACCAGAGGGTGGAGCTACGACTGAACGCTGAACAATTCACTTTCATGAAGGGAAAACGGACTGTCAACGGGTTTTTATTCAGATAACGCCTTGGTAGAGACCTGTCAATCACCTTCTAGCCCCGCCCTAAACCATCCCCTGCTTTATGGTCTGTTTGACTCTAAATGAGCATAATTTACTAAATGAACATCATGCTGTATTGAAGAAGACTTGAAACTAGAGATTGAGACATAAACTCATGTTTACAATGTTTACTGAGGGAATACATCAAGAGAGAAGTAGAGTCATTTATATAGACTTCTATACAACCAGAGGAGTCGCCCCCTGGTGGTCAGGAGAGATAATGCAGTTTTAACACATGAAGCATAGACTTCTATACAACCAGAGGAGTCACCCCTGGTGGTCAGTAGAGAGAATGCAGCTTTAACACATGAAGCATATACTTCTATACAACCAGAGGAGTCGCCCCCTGGTGGTCTGCAGAGAGAGAATGCAGCTTTAACACATGAAGCATAGACTTCTATACAACCAGAGGCGTTACCCCCTGGTGGTCAGGAGAGAGAATGCAGCTTTAACACATGAAACATAGACTTCTATACAACCAGAGGAGTCGCCCCCTGGTGGTCAGGAGAGAGAATGCAGCTTTAACACATGAAGCATATACTTCTATACAACCAGAGGAGTCTCCCCCTGGTGGTCAGTAGAGAGAATGCAGCTTTAACACATGAAGCATAGACTTCTATACAACCAGAGGAGTCTCCCCCTGATGGTCAGTAGAGAGAATGCAGCTTTAACACAAGAAGCATAGACTTCTATACAACCAGAGGAGTCGCCCCCTGGTGGTCAGTAGAGAGAATGCAGCTTTAACACAAGAAGCATAGACTTCACTCTTCACCGGATGTTGCCTCCTTGTTGGTAGACAACAAACAGTTAACTGAACAGATTAATTCGCTGCACTGTTGACTTTTTATTATTTGTTTTTAAACATATCAAAAGGTACAAATGTAATTTTAACGCTGTCTTTTTTGTGTTTTTCATCAGATAGTGTCCGAATCCTGCTGCCAAGATGGCCTGCGAGTGAGTAACAGTTTGATATGTATCAATATATATTTTATTATTTATTGTTCTGATACTTATTAACAGATTTAGGAACGAGTGAGGAACTTATAAATAA
Organism: Cottus gobio; assembly: GCA_023566465.1. Lineage (NCBI taxonomy): Eukaryota > Metazoa > Chordata > Actinopteri > Perciformes > Cottidae > Cottus > Cottus gobio. The sequence continues at coordinate 1,130,052 of CM042223.1, forward strand.
AATACAATGTTACACTTTTGTACATTTGGACTATTTTCTCTTTACAAACACCTGACTGTGTTTTTGACTCAAGATGTTCATATTGTTGTATTTCTAACATAACGGGCTGAATGTCTGAGTCACATCTTGAGTTTCCACCTGCAGGAAAAGACTGTCTGCGAGGCGCAAGCACACTCTGAAAGTGAGTTTGTATTCTTGACGAAGAAAAGCGGAGATGCTGTTTTTTAAAAGTTGTATCTGAACATATATGTGGGGTTCGATCCCCGGCTCCGGTAGTCCATGTCGTTGTGTCCTTGAGCAAGACACTTAACCCTAATTGCTCACCGTTGCTGTGTCTTCGGTCTACTGTATATCATGTAAGTCTCTTTGGATAAAAGCGTCAGCTAAATGAAATGTAATGGAATGTAATATTGAACAGTTGCACGTGGTCCGCAGGGCTGCATGCTGCTGGTGGCCACCAACATGCTGGAGGCGGAGGCGGGGGTGAAGGTCGGGGAGAGGGAGAAGTTCCTGGCAGATAAATGTCCTCCGCTGGAGCTGCCGTACTCCAAAGAAGAGCTCACGGTGAGACTGGACCAGGACCGCCGGCTTCACGTCCGTATCAGCAGAGATACAAACATCATCATATAGACAGAATGACATCATGTCGACTGAGGCGACCTGATGACTCAAATCCCAAAACATCATCATCCTGCTTTAAAGTCACCGTCATGTCATACAATTGTATTAATACTCTTTATAATTAATCAGAGAGGCGGGAAAATAGAACATTGATTTGATTGTTTATTATTTTGGATAACCTGGTCACCAGGAGTAAGCCCGACATCATTAGGACTAGTTGGAGGTGATAATAGTTTCAAATTATTAAGTGAACATTGTTGGATTATGTGGGAGGAAACCTGATCACCAGGAGTAAACCCACGCAAACACAGGGAGAATATTCAAACTCCACACAGAGAGGGTGTTGGAGTTCCGTCTCCTGGGTCCTGTTTTTCTGATCCAGGACCTGGTTATTGGCCTTCAGATGTTGTAGTTCCTTCTCCTGGATCTGGTTTGTTGGATCCAGGACCTGGTTTTGGGCATTCACCTCTTTGAGTATTGTCCCCAGGACCATGTTGATCTCATCCAGGACCTGGTCTTTGGCCTTCAACTGTTTCTCGACAGCAAGAGCCGGTCCTGGGCCGCATTGAATTTCTCCTCCAGGGCGTCATATCTGATCTGCCAGGCCTCTTGGGTTCTGAGGGTCTCTGCCTCATACCTTTCAACCACCTGGTTGCTGAGGCGCTCCTGGTCTTTTTCTTCTTCCTTCTGGACCAACTGTTCCCTCAACTTTTCATTGGACTGCAAGGTCTGGTCCAGGGTCTTTTTTAAATTCTCCTGCAGATCCTCTCCTTTCTGGAGGAGTTTCTGGATAGTCCTGAGGACCAAACATGGCCTCCATAAAGCTTCTGTCTCCATATAAGACTGGTGGTCTTATGGAGACCAATGTATGTTTTGTGTTGAACAAGTTCATCTCTGCAGTAAACCCAACTGTCCAGTAATGAGTTAAATACTAAAATACAGTTTCCTCTGCAGGAGCTTTGCCAGAAACTCCACGACCAGATCGACATCAGTGAGGAGGAGCGATACAGCATCGAGTTCAAACTCAACCTGGTCCTGAATGAGGTCAGACACTCTTTTCAGGTCGTTATTTACTTTTGTAGATGAACTCAATTAAAAATGCATTCGTAGAATGAAGGAGGAAAATACATGATGTGTTAATATATTAAAACACTGACGGGGATCATTTTAATGATCAATCAATACTTTTACTTTATGTGCTTAATGTGTTCTATTTAAAGAAATGACAAAACTGAAATGACCACAGTAACATTTGATGATTTGACCCATAATAAAATATCTATACTGTCCTGAATCCCCCCTGAAGGTCAGAGACCTCAACATAAAGATCGTGGACATGAGGGGGAAGTTCAAGAGACCCCGTCTGAAGAAGGTCCGCATGTCGGCCGACGCCATGCTGAAGGCTCTGCTGGGCTCCAAGCACACGGTCAACATGGACCTGAGGGCCAACCTGAAGCAGGTCAAGAAGGAGGTCAAGGAGGAGGTGAGCTGCTGCCCTCCAGTCTGAAAACAACCACCAATATTCTCCCTAAACCGCGGTTTAGTTTGTGTCTTGGTTTCTTATTGGCTCCCGTTTTGTTTGACTGGCAGCAAGAGTTTAAGGATTAATGAGCTTTATTAAAACTTGTAATTTGGACACTAGTCATGATAACACTAAAGTACTCACAAAGTTTGATACTAGAATCTGAAAACACTGCTTTACTGATAAAAAAGTATTAAAGGTTGAGAAGAATAAACTGTCAGACAATCATAAAACACCTTGTTTTAGTACAAGTTTTTAGTATAGGGATGTGTTTTCATACGTATACCTTGTTTCTACGACCTCTAGTGGGTGTCTCTATTGGTTGAGCCATTGAACAGCCTCCAAACAGTGAAGCTCTCTATAGGGCTGAGCACTCACTCTTAGAACTGGAGTTACATCCGGTGGTTCCCAAATGTTAAATCTTGCATAAACACAGACGCTCGTACACAAACGTTGCCTAAATAGTAGGAGTTATTTATTTTGTGAATACACATCAAAATACATTACATTTAAGGTTAATAAAAATATAAATATATTTAATTTATAGACTAACGTTAGCTTTCTACTTTACATTAAAATGTCATTAAAGTTTATTAGTGAAGATTTTCTTGGAGAACTAAACCTGGAAGAATCACAGAGATTATTTTCTGTAATGAGGGAACCAGTGCAACGCCAACTTCCTGTTGGAAATGTGTCATCCCTGCAGAACTCTATATTACAAGTATATTATTAGTATATGTTGTGTTATAATGTCAACATAACATGATGTTTATGTCTGACATTATGTATGAAAATTCAATAGCTCTTTGAGCTCTTGGTAATTTCTTGTTAAACCTCTTCATACTATGTTCTTTCTTTTTATCGCTCATCACTTTAACCAAACCTGGTCTGTGTTCACAGGACAAGCAGCTGCGCGATGTGGGCGACTGGCGTAAGAACATCGAAGACAAGTCTGACAGGAAGAAGATGTTCGACAGTTAAATGGGATCCGTCCGGATAGTCGCGCTCACACGAATGCTTTTCAGGTCTAATGTCTTTGTAACGGAAGAGTTTTGTTCCAGAACGCTGCATATCCACCGTAAACCTACCACTTCCCTTTTATTGAACAGACGAGGCGAGAGGGTTTCAGATAAAGAGTGTGATCTGGGACAGTTCATTGTCAACTGAAGGGTCACATCTTCAGAAAGAGGAGGGCGAGACGTAAGTGATGGACGATATTCTCCTGCTAAAGTTGGATTGTAGGATTGCAAACCTAAAATTATTTTCAACCTTTTACCTTTTTTAATTTAGGCTATTAAAAGTAAATTGTGTTTTATCCAAAGATGAGTTGAGTGACTACATCTGAGGTAGGTTTCAGGTAGTTCTTGGATATCTTACGTTGGAATAAAACTCTTTGACTCCCAGCTGCCTTCTGCTTTTGCCTGTATTGACACTGTACTGTGATGTATTTATACTGCGTGTACCGATGTCAGTATTAGTACCTGAGTGGTGAATCCGACCGGCTTTTATACCCGTGAAGGCCGACTCATGCTTCTGCATCTGCGATGTAGCTTCCTCGAACCAAAAAGTAAACATTCATTGTTTTTTTCTTATGGAGTCGATCTTAAAAATCCAGAAATAAAAATGAATTAATTTACTTAAATGTGTTCACTAAGCAGAATTGTTTACATGTTCATCTTTAAACTTACATATGCATGTTTATATATCTTAACTTTTTCCACAGATACGATTCTTACAGCTTTATCTCTTCTGCATTCAAAGATTACAAAAATAAAACCAGTATCACATTTACAGCTGATCGTGTAAACCTTTCATTTAAAATGAGTGAATAACGTCCAGTAGACGGGACATAATCAGGTCGCTTTGTTCCCTAAAGTTTGACTTTTTCAAAATGCAATCTATGAACAAATTTGTCTCATTCGCCGATCGTCTGACAGAGTTATGTTAGCCCAAAGCGTTGCGTTAGCTTGGCAGCAAACGAGCGGCTCCTGTGCAGCAGAAGCATGACTCAGCCTTCCGTCTGTACTAACGTCATGTCTCCTTTTCTAAACTGTTCAAACAGAAGTGTGATGTTTATCGTCTTGTTGCTGTCACATTAAATACGAAAGCTTCATGTTCATCTCGTTCATCGTCTTGTTGAATTTGTATCGCGGGCCACATCTGCCCCGTCTCAAGGTCCCGTAAACGTATCAACGATATTACGAAGTTTTGCAGTGGATTGCGATTTGCCCTCTTTGTCCGATTGCAGTTGTAATAATAATTCATAATAATTAAGTCACTAACTCCCTGAAGACGCTAATAATTTCACCTAATTGCACCAAATTCATAAAATATATATCCTAATTTAAGTTTGTGTAAATAACAAAAGAAGCACGAAGACATTACTTGCAGCTCAGTTAGTGACAAATCACAAGTTCATGTTCAAATGCTATAAGTTTAGATCTTAAATTAATCCTAAATTGTCTGTGTTCAGTTAAAGAACTCCTACCTTCCTATCCTCCGTCACCTTTATGCTAACATCACCTTTATGCTAACATCACCTTTATGCTAATCCTTAGCTAATGAGACATTTTACAATCATTTTAATAGTCTTTTAAAAATGTATGTACACTGAAGTCACATAATTTAAAACAATACTAATAATCTTAGAATTTTTTTAAGGGTTTATTTACTTTAGATTTAACTTTAGCCAATAGCTAACAGTTTGCTAACGTTAGCATAAACAACAGCTGAAGGCAGAAATAATAATAATTTTTCTGTTAATTGAAAAGGAAACCTCTCACCTGAAAGGGAAAACAAATGAAGTCTTGTTTCATTTGTGATCCTGATACATAACTTTTGTAGTAATTCATAATTTACTAGTTGGCTTTAACAGCTGAATCCTCAGTTTTGGTTCTCGATTTGGTTCTCAGCTGTTTTGTATTCATTTCTGCTGTCGGTTGAAACTTAAACGCAAACGTTCCAGTTGGAGCAGATGAGGTGAGTTATTGTATCCAGAGTCATTATTTTTGTAGATGTGAAATTCATGTTTTTTCTTTACTGATAATTCCCTGAGTTTGCCTTTTATTTCTTTTGTTTTTGCAGATCCCCTTAAATGTGACCAGGTGGGGTTTGCTGCAGAGGCACGTTGGTTCATTTTAATGTTGCTGTGCAGTGATGGCATCACTCTTGGTGGGTTGCGTTTATAAAGCCTGTTTTATAACACACATACATACATTTAGAACATTTAAAATCAATCTTGTGGTTTTCACGGCCAGTGAAATAAAAAATAAAATACATAACAATGTCGGGAAAATGATCCATGTGGACGCCATGAGGGTGTTGGTTTCAGTTTCAGCTGCTCCTTTGGGTTTAGGAGGCGGTGGTGCAGTTGTTGCTATTTCCATAAAAACAAATGCTGAGTTTTGTCGAGCTGTCAGAGAATATTTGACAGACCTCTTCTGTATTTCTACTGAGCCAATAGTCCCACATCATGCCTGAAGAATGATAACCACGTGATAATCTCCATGTCAAAAATAGGCCCCTGTTTTATGGGCACACTGGATGGTAAATACTCTATATGGTTTGTTTCTCTGGGCACCACCGGTTATTTCTCACAACAGGAAACGACAGCCTTAAACAATGTCTTGAGTATTGCACGTCATTCCTAATACCGGTTATATTCGACCTCCGCTGACAGCTGTATCATATCCTCAGATAACAGCTGCCCCGTCTCTCAGACTGGCATCAGACAGAATTAGACAAGTGACGGAGTACGAGGGCCATCTGGAGAGAGGATCTTATGATGTTACTGTGTAATTAACCTCAGACCACAGTAAACCTGTGGAAGACCCTGTGAAACACTCCCCTGCTTAGTGATACCACATCGCCTCCTTTCAGGCAGGAGGTGCCCTGGTGGCTCGTCTGTCCTGCCGAGGGCCCGAACAAAGAATGGAAACTGTCATCAGGACTTACAGGTAGAAACACAGTTCCACGTGTCCTCCATGACAGAATAGGTTGTTTACCGATGTAATCTAGCTATAAAGTATGCAATCACATGAGTCAACCCAAAGTTAGGACTTAGTGGGCCTCCACTGGGGTCTATTGTGGGCCAACATAACCATACCGGGGTACACAGTGGACATACACCTGGACTGGACTCGAGCATCATATTTCATATTTGAGATGAGTTCACTTATATTTGACGGGTTAGCGTTACCCGTTACTTAGCTTAGGTTTACTCGTTACTTAGCTTAGGGTTAGGGTTTCCCGTTACTTAGCTTAGAGTTAGGGTTACCCGTTACTTAGCTAAGTGTAAGGGTTACCCGTTACTTAGCTTAGGGTTAGGGTTACCCGTTACTTAGCTTAGGGTTAGGGTTACCCGTTACTTAGGTTAGAGTTAGGGTTACCTGTTACTTAGCTTAGGGTTAGGGTTACCCGTTACTTAGGTTAGAGTTAGGGTTACCTGTTACTTAGCTTAGGGTTAGGGTTACCCGTTACTTAGCTTAGGGTTAGGGTTACCCGTTACTTAGCTTAGGGTTAGGGTTACCCGTTACTTAGCTTAGGGTTAGGGTTACCCGTTACTTAGCTTAGGGTTAGGGTTACCCGTTACTTAGGTTAGAGTTAGGGTTACCTGTTACTTAGCTTAGAGTTAGGGTTACCCGTTACTTAGCTTAGGGTTAGGGTTACCCGTTACTTAGGTTAGAGTTAGGGTTACCTGTTACTTAGCTTAGAGTTAGGGTTACCCGTTACTTAGCTTAGGGTTAGGGTTACCCGTTACTTAGGTTAGAGTTAGGGTTACCTGTTACTTAGCTTAGAGTTAAGGTTACCCGTTACTTAGCCGCGTCTCGCTCAGTCCGACCTGCAGGTTTCTGTTCCAATCAAAGCAGCGGCTCCTGTCCATAATGAGTTCTTCCTTTCCAAACCTAGGTTGCTAATCAGTGAAATCAGCTGTTCTCAATGTCACATCGTTCGGCACTCTGTAATTAAACAACGTGTTGCAGCTGGCTTTGGCGTTAATCCACTAAAGTTATTGGGTGACACTTTTAACTGCCCTCAAATGTGAGAAATAGAGAAGAAGAGGAAGAGGAAGGTTAAAAAGTAGGTGAGTCTCTTCTTTTGAGGGTGTAAACGGACACCAGACACCTGCTGGGAGAGCTTTGTAGTCCAAACGAGGCGTCTGGTCAGAGGGGTGTCACGAGGAGGCTGGTGGCGTTTATGTTGAAGCTCATATGTTCATATCAACCGGCTTTATGGTCCCCAATTAGTAGATTTATAGAATTAAAAACATTGTGCTTTGCATGAGTATAAGTGTTGGAGCTAAAGTATAAAGCAAAAAGGAGTCATCAGAAGTCATTGTCTTCAGCGGCAGCGCCTTAGGTGGCCACTAGGTGTTGCTGCAAGCACCACAACAACTCTACTAGTAAAGATCCTATGAAGTCATAATCTATCATAACTATGACTTACTATCTCATAACTATGACTTACTATCTCATAACTAAGACTTAGTATCTCATAATTATGACTTACTATCTCATAACTATGACTTACTATCTCATAACTAAGACTTAGTATCTCATAATTATGACTTACTATCTCATAACTATGACTTACAATCTCATAATTATGATTTACAATCTCATAATTATGACTTAGTATCTCATCATTATGAGACACTGTTTATTACTTTCACTTCTTCCTCCACTGGTTTGTTTGTCTGACGCAGTCAACAGTAACAAAACTGAAAGAAAAGAATCAGTCAATTTAAGTTACTCCACTACATCCCAGAGTACTTCTAACTCTTCTACATCTCAGAGTACTTCTAACTCTTCTACATCTCAGAGTACTTCTAACTCTTCTACATCTCAGAGTACTTCTAACTCCTCTACATCTCAGATGTATGTGGTTCAGATGGTGGTTGCATCCAAACACACTATACCACCACTACTACTACTACTACTAGCGTCGGTGTTATGAATCAAACCCCATGTAAACATAAACATATAGTTATAAACGCTGCCACATGGTGAGGAAAGGCTACACGCTTCCCAGACCTGCCGTGCAGAACATTCCTGAGGCTCGAGTAGAGAACACCTACCCCCCCTCCCCCACTGCCACATTCCCAGCATGACTGCACCTCCATCATCCTCGCTGTCTGCACCTCCCTCAGATATTTCATCACCTCCCCCCTCATCTCTCTCTCCTATAGTCTGACCTGCTAAATGCGTTTAGCTTCATATTTTTTTATTCCGATATTTTGAGGTCTAACTTCTACAATCTGCATGAAAATGTTACTTCTTATTTTTTCCAGCGACGCGTCAATCTCCTCTCCTGACATGAATACACAGGAAACGACTAATTAGGTTGAGGCAACAAACTCTTTGCTAGGTTGATGGAAATATGGAAATACTTTGTTAGGTTTGGGCGAAAACACAACTTTTGTTGGGTCTGTCCACGGTGGACTGGTCTCTGCTGGAGGCCACACTGGAGTCAGAGCAGAAGGAGGTTCTGGTGAACCTGCATGATGTCATCTGGTTTCACCAGAATCCGACCCAGTGGCTCCGATGAGGATCTTTAAGAAGAACTCTATAGAACCAGACCATCTTCTCTCTGGTGGTCTGCTTACTGATGGAGGTCTAGAGAGGACCAGGACTACACTGAGGTAAATAGAGGACCCGGACTACACTGAGATCTATAGAGGACCAGGACAAAACTGAGGGCTATAGAGGACCAGGATTACAAAGAGGTCCATGGAGGACCAGGACTAGACTGAGGTCTATAAAAGACCAGGACTAGACTGAGGTCTATAGAGGACAGGACATGACTGAGGTCTATAGAGGACCAGGGCTAGGCTGAGGTCTATAGAGGAACAGGACTGGACTGGGGTCTATAGAGGACAGAATTAGACTGAGGTCTATAGATGACCAAGACTCAACTGAGGTCTATAGAGGACCAGGACTACACTGACACTGGTTCAGGGCCAGTTAGAAGTTCTTCAAAGTGACTTTAAGTATAGAAGTCAAATCAATCAGTGTATCAGAGTTACCGTTGACTTCCAACAATACTGTTCATTATTAAATGTGGTGATTTTGATTTGTAAAACCAGAGCCAATCATTCAATGAGAATACTCGTCTGCCTGATGCCTAAGAAGTAAAGTCCATCAAATGTCACCCGCGTTCAGAGGTGGAAGTTGTACTTTAACTTGAGCAAAAGTAGTAATACCACACTGTATAAATACATTGTTAGTACAAGTTTGACATTCAAATGTAAGTACAAAAGTATTCACATCAAAATATCCTGAAAGTACCAAAATCATATTGGATTTTAATTATTGATTAAATACGTTTCTAGTGTGGAAACCATTTTACAGGGATGGTTCAGACTTTTGGACTAGTTCCAGTAAGATTTGGCAGGATGAAGTGCCTTAAACCTGCTTTCTCTCTCAGAATAGACCGTTTTCTACTCATCTGACCACCAAAGTTCTTCTGTTACATGTCATCGTCATTTACACCAATTCATACATCAGCAGCCAACATGCAGGGTTTGGGGTCTTGGGATTGAACCGCCAATCTTCTGATTGAAGGACCACCCTGCTCTACTACCAGGGGGTTACTCCTCTGGTGGTATAGAAGTCTATGCTTCGTGTGTTAAAGCTGCATTCTCTCTCCTGACCACCAGGGGGAGACTCCTCTGGTTGTATAGAAGTCTAAGCTTCATGTGTTAAAGCTGCATTCTCTCTCCTGACCACCAGGGAGTGACTCCTCTGGTTGTATAGAAGTCTATGCTTCATGTGTTAAAGCTGCATTCTCTCTCCTGACCACCAGGGGGCGACTCCTCTGGTTGTATAGAAGGCTATGCTTCATGTGTTAGAGCTGCATTCTCTCCACTGACCACCAGGGGGCGACTCTGGTTGTATAGAAGTCTATGCTTCATGTGTTAAAGCTGCATTCTCTCTCCTGACCACCAGGGGGCGACTCCTCTGGTTGTATAGAAGTCTATGCTTCACGTGTTAAAGTTGCATTCTCTCTCCTGACCACCAGGGGGCGACTCCTCTGGTTGTATAGAAGTCTATGCTTCATGTGTTAAAGCTGCATTCTCTCTCCTGACCACCAGGGGGTGACTCCTCTGGTTGTATAGAAGTCTATATAAATGACTCTACTTCTCTCTTGATGTATTCCCTCAGTAAACATTGTAAACATAAGTTTATGTCTCAATCTCTAGTTTCAAGTCTTCTTCAATACAGCATGATGTTCATTTAGTAAATTATGCTCATTTAGAGTCAAACAGACCATAAAGCATTTCATGTACTGGTGCACGCATTATGGAATTTTTTGGCCTACTGTGAATTGCTAAATATGTGTGTGGCGGGGGCGTGGTCAGCGCACCTGCGACGCATGAGAGAGAGGCGCGCTCATTAGAGACAGCCGCTCTCATTAGTGGGAGCGGCTGGTTCTGATGAGCGCGGGGAAGGTGTGCGGCTATATAGAGCCGCACAGTGGGGTGCACGGGGTGGTTGGTGCGGGTGACATGTGCGCAGAGTGTCTGCGGCTAAATAAAGCGTGTTGAACCCGAAGCGCAGCGTGTCAGTGATTACTGTTCGAGCCATGGACGCGGGGGTAGGGAGAACCCCTGCCACAGTGGCGCCCAACGTGGGGCCCGCGAGGACCCCGGACGAATGGATGGCATGGCTCGAGCAGCGGGCGGAGAAGCCCACGCCGAGGGGACCGAGTAGGAGCCCGATGGTGGGCGCCGGGATGGCGCTCGGGCAGGAGGAGGTCCAGGCGGGGGGGCGGACCAAAGCCCGGAAGCGGCGCGGCGCTGGGGCCGCGGCGACACCTGTGGCGGCACTGGCGGAGGACGAGGCCCTGAGGGACCTGTTCGTGAGGCTGGCGGGGCCCCCTGCGGGACCGGAGGAGGAGACAGAGGTCGAGAAGCGACTCGGCGCCAGGACCGTGGCGCATACGGAACTGGCGCCGCCGGTCCAGTCCGGGGGGGAGACCGTGCCGCCACCGCCGACCCCGGAACAGCACCGGCAGCAGCTCCGCGCAGCCCAGCGGGAGCCAGGAGAGCTGCTGCTGGCCTTCGCCCGGCGGCTGCGTCGGAAAACTGAGCAGTGGCTGCAGCCGGGAGGAAAGGGAGACGTCGCGGACGTCGTGGACCAGGTGGCCAAGGAACAATTCTTGGCAGGGCTGCCGGTCCAGATGGCCGACTGGGTCCGTGAGTGGCGGCCGGCGACACTGATCGGGGCCGTCGCGAGGGCAGAAGACTATCAGCGCCGGGAGCCGAAGGGCGGCACGGCAGCGGACCTGGCCCGGCCGGTCATGGCGGCCCCGGGGCAGCCAGTGCCGGCGGCGCGGAAGGCCGCGTTCACGCAGACGGCCCGGGACGGGGTGAGGCGGGGAAAGGTGACCGCCTCAACGCAGACGGACGCGGCGAGACGGAGGATCGCGACAGCGACGCAGACGGGCCCGGAGGCGACAACGCGGAGCACCGGGACCACGGCGACGCAGACGGTCCCGGAAGCGACGACGCAGAGGACCGAGAGCACGGCGACGCAGACGGTCCCGGAAGCGACGGCGCGGCGGACCGAGACGGCGGCAACGCAGACGGGCCCGGAGGCGGCGGCGCGGCGGACCGAGAGCGCGGCGACGCAGACGGTCCCGGAGGCGGCGGCGCGGCGGTCCCAGAGCGCAGCGACGCAGACGGCGTCGCACACGTCGACGCGGGCGCCGGCGGCCGTGGGGGCCCGGACGGAGTCAGACCCGGGGAGCCGGAGGAAACCGGGCCCGGGAAGACGGAAGGCGCCGGGGCCGACGACCGACGGCGAGGCAGCGCGACGGTCCAGGGCCCGGCCGGGGCCGTGGCGGAGGGCGCCGGGGAACCAGGCCAGGGAGTGGCCGGAACTACGGGCGGTTCCCAGGCGCCGCGACGAGACCTGGCCGGACTACTGGCGGACCGTGCCGGCCGAGGAGCCAAGCTGTTGGACGTGCGGCCAGAGGGGACACGTCCAACAAGACTGCGACCTCATGGAGGTGGACCACGCGATCCGGGTCGGGAGGACCTGGCGCAGCGGACCGGGGCCCGGGAGGGCCAGGGAGGCGCCGACCGGTCGGGACCCCCTGACCGCCCAGCCAGGGGCGGGGAGGCGCGGAGGGGGCAGTCGGCGGCGGCTGCGGGAAGAGGTGGCGCGGCTGAGGAGCCGGCTGCGCAGCGCCGACGACGACCGGCAGCGGGCCCAGGCGACCGTCCGGCAGCTGGGGAGGAGACTCCGGGCCGAGCGAGAGGCTCGGACCTGGGCGGAGGCCCAGCTGGCCGAGGGACGGTCGGGGGGGGGGGGATACACGTAGGTTGGTGTTTCCCTAAACTTCTCTCTCTTGTGTTGCAGGTTGCCGCGGCGGACGGAGGGTGAGAGCCGGTTTTGCCCCGGGGGGGGGGGCCGGCGAAGGTCGCGAGGGACCTGCCTCCCGGGGCGCTCGATCGCCCTCCGGCCGGGCCATGACCCGCGCCCGGGCCCCCCCCGGATGGAGGATGCCAACGCCCGGACCACCCGTTGGCATCGGGCGGAAACGCAAGTTAATTCCATGGTGGTCCATAGGTCGGGGGTGCAGATGGTCGGGGCTGACTCCCGCTCCCGCTCCCAGTGGGAGGGAGGGGGGGGGGAGTTGGTTAGGCCGGTGGCTCCCCGGCCTAAATCGGGCGGTGGGGGTATGTGGCGGGGGCGTGGTCAGCGCACCTGCGACGCATGAGAGAGAGGCGCGCTCATTAGAGACAGCCGCTCTCATTAGTGGGAGCGGCTGGTTCTGATGAGCGCGGGGAAGGTGTGCGGCTATATAGAGCCGCACAGTGGGGTGCACGGGGTGGTTGGTGCGGGTGACATGTGCGCAGAGTGTCTGCGGCTAAATAAAGCGTGTTGAACCCGAAGCGCAGCGTGTCAGTGATTACTGTTCGAGCCATGGACGCGGGGGTAGTGAGAACCCCTGCCACAATGTGGCATACTTAATAGTTTGGTAGTGTCGCCCCTGAAATGCACGCGTTGTTGGATGTTCAGCAGGTATGTTGTATGTGAGCAGTCATAAACCAAAGTTTTGAAAATATTGAGCAGCTGGTGCCGCTCGAGGACACATCAGGGATGACCAAAGTCGGTAAGAGTGATCCTCTGGGGAACATGGACGTCCGTACCAAACGTTATGGAAATCCAACCAATCGCTGGTGAGGTATTCTCGTCTGGAGGCTATAAAATGACTCTATTGGTTGTTAGACAATACAAACATCTTCACCTGACCCCTAACCAAATATGTTTATATATATTTTAAACCCTCTGATCCATAAACATGTTTGGTTTTTGCTCTTTATGTTCTGCAGGAAGCATCTGTGTTCAGGAATATTTAGCAATTAAGTAAGAATGCTTTTTATGAGCGAGCCTCGAGGTAACGTTATCCGCATGGAAAATCCTCCTGACCACCTCAGTTCATGCCACATACTTTCATAGCGCGAGTGTTAATATGAGAGGGCCTGTTGCAGCCAGAGAAAGGTCTGGAAGCCTTTCTGATGGGTCCACAACCCAAGATGAAACGCTAACCAGGCCAGCCGGCCGATTACGGGCTATTTATAGAAGCAGAAATGTGAGCTTGCTCAGCACTTCTTTTATTTAGAGCAACAGTTAAAAGCGATATCAAAGTGTCCCCGGTGGTTTGTTGCCTTCTGCAAGGGTTCGTCTATCGAGTAGGAACCTTTTTCAAAATAGTCCAGAAAACGCGTTTGATTAGACGACTTTGCTTTTACGGTCGGATGATCGAAAATAAACAAAAAAACGTCTTCTAGATTACGGTAGTTCTCTGTAAAATGAAATGTGTGTTAATTATAGTATGAAATCTGGCCCTCATGCAGACGTTAGCAACAATTTAAACTGTTCGACGGCGTTAAAGCTCCTCGTTAGCTCGCCGGCAGCTGTGCAGGCGGAGGATCAAACCAGCACAGCTGAGACGGAGCCCGGGGGTTCGATCTCTCGGCAACTTTAAAGGACGAGTCTTTATTTTGCGAGGAATGTAATCAGTGATGAAACGTTTCTGACGTAAACGCTGAGACACATTGAGTCCTGCAGGAGGTCCGCTCACGGATCTGGATGTAGATTCATAGTGAGGATGCAAAAAACTCTCAAGTTTCACCAAAAGAAGTTTTGATCCATATTTAGGATTTAGTTACATTTTCATCCGTATTTTCCCGACGAGCCCAAACCCCCAGAAATACCCTGGAGGGAGGCTTTATGGCCTTTTCCTCCTTTAATAGAGCCCCCTGAGCGAAGGAGTCCTAAAAAGAAGGAGGCTCCTCCTCCTCCTCCTCCTCCTCCTCCTCCTCCTCCTCCTCCTCCTCGGTGACGCCTCAAGGACTCACGTTGGCAGCCGACGATGAAGATATTTCAGGAGCTTGCTGGCCGATTGGTCCGAGGAGCTCCATCTCCGGTATATAAACCCTCCGGGATGAGCTGCTCCCACTCCGCCTCCTCCTCCTCTCAGGTGAGACCAGCTCCTCGTCCTTCCTCCTCCTCTTCCTCTCTTGCGAAGCTCGTAAACGGATACAACAGATATGTTTGGTGGGGGGGGGGGGGGGGGGGGGGGGGGATGAAGAGCGCTGCAGGCGGGTTTGAGCTGTCAGGTGATGTATTTGACTTCATGTTCAGGTTGTGAGTCGCTCGCTCGGCTTTCTGGAGCTTTTGGGAAGTTTTGGGAAGTTTTGGGAAGTTTTGGGAAGTTTTTGATGGATTCCTGAACACGAAGCTTCTGGATTGGACGTTTGTTTGTTTTGTTGATCTTTTGGATTTGAGAGAAAACGAGTGTTGTGTTTGAGAGTTTGGAGTCGAATGAAGCTTCAGAGCGATGAGACGAGAGCCAAATGACTCAATGATCTCTTATTTACTCACAATATGATTATTCATGTGTTCACAGGTTATGGATGTGAGCTCTGAGTGAGAGAGCATAAAGAAATGTCAACGATTTGTTAGAATAAAGCGTTTTTTGTTTTATGATGTGACAGTTTGGAGGTTTTGTCTGTGGATCAATCAAAACATATATATATATATATATATTATTCTTAAAACCAGCCTGTTCTGATGATGTCAGAATTATTCTGACTTATTGAGATGATAAAAACTAAAACCTTGAATTATTTATAGTTGAAAAAATAACTTGAAATCTGATTCTTCATGCAGTCTGATTCTTCATGCAGTCTGATTTGTTTGTGCAGTGTGTTTGTGTGTGTGTGTGTGTCTCTTTGTAAGTGTGTGCATGTGTGCATGTGTGTGTGTGTGTGTCTGTGTGTGTATGTGCATGTGTGTGTGTGTGTGCGTGTGTGCGGCGTGCTGCACATTCCGTCTCCCTTAAAGGAGTTGAAGTGTTGCCTCCCGGGGGACCGGCGGTCTGAACCCCGTAGACGAGTCATATTTAATAAGCAGAGCTGGATGATAACATTGTTTATTCTCTTCTTCTTCTTCTTCTTCTTCTTCTTCTTCTTCTTCTTCTTCTTCTTCTTCTGTGTTTCAGTGTCTTTCAAACAGGTTTTGAAGAAAAGAAACCGCCATCATGTCTGAGTAAGTGTCACTTCTGCATTATTGATTATTAATATTTAGAGAGAAAACAAACCTTTTATTTAAAAACATATTTTTCTGTAAATATTTCTTGAGAAAAATGAGCCTGTGTTAAATTATTATATTTAAGTTCAGAAGTATGGCAGTAAAACAAACTTGAGTACCAGAAGTAAAGTTTCTGGTTTCATGGTAAAAATATGTATTCGTCTGAATCAGAAAACGAAAGACAGAAAGAGGAAAGAAAAGGAAGATGGATGGAAAGAGAAAGAGAGACGAAAGAAGGAAGGAAAGAGGAATCAAGGATGAAGGGAAGTCTGAGACAAGGAAAGGATGGATGTAAAAAGAAAAAAGGGGATAAAGAGACTAGGAAGGAAGGAAGGAAGGAAGGAAGGAAGGAAGGAAGGAAGGAAGGAAGGAAGGGCAGAGACTCTTGTATGTGTTCAGATTATTACGCCATTGAGGCAGATTTCTTATTTATGATAGAGGACTGTTAATAAACTAGTGAAGGAAAAAGAGAGAAGGGAGGAAGAGAGGAAAGGAACGAGAGAAGGGATGAAAGATGTAGAATACAAATGTTTAGTAAACAAAATAAACGCCCCAACATGAAACATTAATACATTTTTAAAAAACAAACATATTTTATTAAACGTTAATAAATCTAGTGATTTTAAAAAGATAAACAAGGATGTTGTTCTAATATAAACGCATCATTGTTGTTGAAGTTCTGACTCTTAACGGTGCACTGCGGCCTCTTGTGGCTGAACTCGGTACTGCAACAACAAACCTTCATCCTCGTGAGACAGTTAAATCCGGCGATGAGGTCGTCGTTGTTTAACTCGTTGTTTCTGACCTCCGCAGGAAGAAGATGACCTCGAGCCGCCGGCATCACCTGAAGGTACGCGGGTCACTTCCTGTCCATCCAATCTGATTGACAGGTGTTCCCAGGAATTGTTTCACAGGAAGTGTTTCCCAGGAAGTGTTTCACAGGAAGTGTTTCACTGGAAGGAATGCCGGGAAGTCAAAAACGGATATGAAGTCTTATTATGGAGTTTTTATTTGAGATCCGTCATTTTTAAAACATTGATTGTGATTTTTCTGGAAGATATTATATTAATGCAACGGTTATTGATCAGTAATCATAACAGCAGTCAGCTGACTCAAGCAAGACCCAAAATATCCACCGGACCCATTTCAGAATAATATAATCTTTATCTTATTGTAATTATTGTTGCGTTATTAATGCGTTCATCACTTTAATGTTGCAGCTAAAGGTGGAGCTCATTTAAATTACTTAATATACTGCGAGTAGTTTTATCTGTGATAATACATCAACATTCATTTTTTATATTGTGTATAAATAATACAAATACTGAACACTCCTCCTCTTTCTCCTCCTCTTCCATCTCCTCTTTTCCTCCTCCTCCTCTTCTCCTCCTCCTCCTCCTCCTCCTCCTCCTCCTCCTCCTCCTCCTCCTCCTCCTCCTCCTCCTCCTCCTCCTCTCCTCCTCTCCTCCTCTCCTCCTCCTCCTCCTCCTCTCCTCTCCTCTCCTCTCCTCCTCTTCCTCCTCTCCTCCTCTCCTCCTCCTCTCCTGCTCTCCTCCTCTTCCTACTCCTCCTCCTCTTTTCCTCCTCCTCCTCTCCTCCTCTTCCTCTCCTCCTCCTCTCCTCCTCCTCTCCTCCTCTTCCTCCTCTCCTCCTCCTCCTCCTCCTGCAGAGTGTGATGCTCCAGATCGCGGCGACGTGGATTGAAGAGGAGAAGAAGGAGATCATGGCTGCTAAGGCGGCCTACATGTCAGAGAACTGCCCGGCGGCCAACAAGAGCGGTGACCAGGCCGCCCTCATGGTGAGCATCAAAACATAACGAGTTATTATAGAATTATCCAAAACGCTGCCACAGTGTATCCAAAATATGACGCATCATTTCTACGTTCAAGAGTATTTTATATATCAAGAATGTCTCTCGATATACAAACCCACGTGTTTGATGTCTTCAAAAGAAACCTTATGTTTCGACATCTGAGATATGTTTATGCATATGAGATATGTTTATGCATATGAGATATGTTTAGACATATGAGATATGTTTAGACATATGAGATATATTTAGACATATGAGATATGTTTAGGCATATAAGATATGTTTAGGCATATGAGATATGTTTAGGCATATGAGATATGTTTATGTATATGAGATATGTTTAGACGTATGAGATATGTTTAAACATATGAGATATGTTTAGACATATGAGATATGTTTAGGCATATGAGATATGTTTAGACATATGAGATATGTTTATGTATATGAAATATGTTTAGACGTATGAGATATGTTTAAACATATGAGATATGTTTATGTATATGAGATATGTTTAGACATATGAGATATGTTTAGGCATATGAGATATGTTTATGCATATGAGATATGTTTAGACGTATGAGATATGTTTAAACATATGAGATATGTTTAGACATATGAGAAATTGTACCTTCTTGATTCTTGTTGTTCTGATTCTTGTTTGTAACCGTAGAATGCACTTATTGTAAGTCGCTTTGGATAAAAGCGTCAGCTAAATTAAATGTAATGTAATGTAATGTGTTTAGGCATATGAGATATGCTTATGTATATGAGATATGTTTAGGCGTATGAGATATGTTTAGACATATGAGATATGTTTAGACGTATGAGATATGTTTATGTATATGAGATATGTTTAGGCGTATGAGATATGTTTATGTATATGAGATATGTTTATGTATATGAGATATGCTTATGTATATGAGATATGTTTAGGCGTATGAGATATGTTTAGACATATGAGATATGTTTAGACGTATGAGATATGTTTATGTATATGAGATATGTTTAGGCGTATGAGATATGTTTATGTATATGAGATATGTTTATGTATATGAGATATGTTTAGGCGTATGAGATATGTTTAAACATATGAGATATGTTTAGACGTATGAGATATGTTTATGTATATGAGATATGTTTAGGCATATGAGATATGTCTAAACATATGAGATATGTTTAGACATATGAGATATGTTTAGACATAAGAGATATGTTTTGACATGAAATATGTTTTAACATTTGAGATATGTTTGAACGTACAAGATATGTTTGGACATTTGAGATATGTTTAGACATACGAAATATTTTTAGACATATAACATTTGGACATATAATATATGTTTGGACATATGAAATATGTTTTGACATAGAATATATGCTTGGACATAAGATATATTTTGACATACGAGATATATTTGGACATAAAAGATATGTTAAACATATGAGATATGTTTAGACATATGCGATATGTTTCACATATGAGATATATTTAGACATATGAGATATGTTTAGACGTATGAGATATGTTTAGACATATGAGATATGTTTAGACATATGAGATATGTTTAGACATATGAGATATGTTTTTACATGAAATATGTTTTAACATTTGAGATATGTTTGAACGTACAAGATATGTTTGGACATATGAAATATGTTTTGACATTTGAGATATGTTTAGACATACGAAATATTTGTAGACATATAAGATATATTTGGACATATAATATATGTTTGAACATATGAAATATGTTTTGACATAGAATATATGCTTGGACATAAGATATATTTTGACATACGAGATATATTTGGACATAAAAGATATGTTTAGACATATGAGATATGTTTAGACATATGAGATATGTTTGACATATGAGATATGTTTGACATATGAGATATGTTTAGACATATGAGATATGTTTAGACATTTGAGATATGTTTGACATATGAGATATGTTTAGACGTATGAGATATGTCTAAACATATGAGATATGTTTAGACATATGAGATATGTTTAGACATAAGAGATATGTTTTGACATGAAATATGTTTTAACATTTGAGATATGTTTGAACGTACAAGATATGTTTGGACATTTGAGATATGTTTAGACATACGAAATATTTTTAGACATATAACATTTGGACATATAATATATGTTTGGACATATGAAATATGTTTTGACATAGAATATATGCTTGGACATAAGATATATTTTGACATACGAGATATATTTGGACATAAAAGATATGTTAAACATATGAGATATGTTTAGACATATGCGATATGTTTCACATATGAGATATATTTAGACATATGAGATATGTTTAGACGTATGAGATATGTTTAGACATATGAGATATGTTTAGACATATGAGATATGTTTAGACATATGAGATATGTTTTTACATGAAATATGTTTTAACATTTGAGATATGTTTGAACGTACAAGATATGTTTGGACATATGAAATATGTTTTGACATTTGAGATATGTTTAGACATACGAAATATTTGTAGACATATAAGATATATTTGGACATATAATATATGTTTGAACATATGAAATATGTTTTGACATAGAATATATGCTTGGACATAAGATATATTTTGACATACGAGATATATTTGGACATAAAAGATATGTTTAGACATATGAGATATGTTTAGACATATGAGATATGTTTGACATATGAGATATGTTTGACATATGAGATATGTTTAGACATATGAGATATGTTTAGACATTTGAGATATGTTTGACATATGAGATATGTTTAGACGTATGAGATATGTTTAAACATATGAGATATGTTTAGACATATGAGAAATTGTACCTTCTTGATTCTTGTTGTTCTGATTCTTGTTTGTAACCGTAGAATGCACTTATTGTAAGTCGCTTTGGATAAAAGCGTCAGCTAAATGAAATGTAATGTAATGTAATGTGTTTAGGCATATGAGATATGCTTATGTATATGAGATATGTTTAGGCGTATGAGATATGTTTAGACATATGAGATATGTTTAGACGTATGAGATATGTTTATGTATATGAGATATGTTTAGGCGTATGAGATATGTTTATGTATATGAGATATGTTTATGTATATGAGATATGCTTATGTATATGAGATATGTTTAGGCGTATGAGATATGTTTAGACATATGAGATATGTTTAGACGTATGAGATATGTTTATGTATATGAGATATGTTTAGGCGTATGAGATATGTTTATGTATATGAGATATGTTTATGTATATGAGATATGTTTAGGCGTATGAGATATGTTTAAACATATGAGATATGTTTAGACGTATGAGATATGTTTATGTATATGAGATATGTTTAGGCATATGAGATATGTCTAAACATATGAGATATGTTTAGACATATGAGATATGTTTAGACATAAGAGATATGTTTTGACATGAAATATGTTTTAACATTTGAGATATGTTTGAACGTACAAGATATGTTTGGACATTTGAGATATGTTTAGACATACGAAATATTTTTAGACATATAACATTTGGACATATAATATATGTTTGGACATATGAAATATGTTTTGACATAGAATATATGCTTGGACATAAGATATATTTTGACATACGAGATATATTTGGACATAAAAGATATGTTAAACATATGAGATATGTTTAGACATATGCGATATGTTTCACATATGAGATATATTTAGACATATGAGATATGTTTAGACGTATGAGATATGTTTAGACATATGAGATATGTTTAGACATATGAGATATGTTTTTACATGAAATATGTTTTAACATTTGAGATATGTTTGAACGTACAAGATATGTTTGGACATATGAAATATGTTTTGACATTTGAGATATGTTTAGACATACGAAATATTTGTAGACATATAAGATATATTCGGACATATAATATATGTTTGAACATATGAAATATGTTTTGACATAGAATATATGCTTGGACATAAGATATATTTTGACATACGAGATATATTTGGACATAAAAGATATGTTTAGACATATGAGATATGTTTAGACATATGAGATATGTTTGACATATGAGATATGTTTGACATATGAGATATGTTTAGACATATGAGATATGTTTAGACATTTGAGATATGTTTGACATATGAGATATGTTTAGGCATATGAGATATGTTTGACATATGAGATATGTATAGACATATGAGATATGTTTGACATATGAGATATGTTTAGACATATGAGATATGTTTAGGCATATGAAATATGTTCGGAGATGAAAGACGTGGAGGTTCGTGATTAAAAGTAAACGTCATGTTTGTTTTGTCTTCAGGAAACCTGTAAAAAGATGGCTGCTGTCATCGACAAAATTGATGAAGAACGATACGACTTGGAGTCCAAAGTGGGCAAAGCTGATAAAGAGGTAGAGTTCCTGCTGCGCCTCGTCTGCATGTGGAGGACGACTGATTTATATTATATATATATATATGTCTATTTTATAATATATTATATATTATATTATATATTATATCAGACGGGTCTTATCTTCATCACCAACGCTAATCACCAAGAATGTCATGATGTCGTTCATCAAATTAGACAAATTCATCAAATTCATCAGGACCTGAGCTCCAGTAAAATAAGCTGTTTTGAAATGCTACCTAGCATAATGCTACAAACACACACAATGTCTCAAAGGAAGCTGCAGGTTTTGAGTCTTCTCTCACGCGATGAGTAAAACAAAGACCTGTGTCACCTCTTGTCCTCGGTCGCTCTCAGATTCAAGAACTGAAGATCAAAGTGGTGGACCTGGCCGGGGTGAAGAAACCGGCTCTGAAGAGAGTCCGCATGTCGGCCGATGCCATGCTGAAGGCTCTGCTGGGCTCCAAGCACACGGTCAACATGGACCTGAGGGCCAACCTGAAGCAGGTCAAGAAGGAGGTCAAGGAGGAGGTGAGTCTTTAAAATACATATTTCATCCATAAAGTCATCATTCAGCCCTCAGAAGAAGAATTATGATGCTTTATTAGAGGACAGGTACTCAGATTATGCATTACATAATGAGGGACATGTAGTTAAAGTATAACAAGTATATATGTTATATCATTAGATAATAATATTAATGACTCATTTCATTATTGTTGTTGCTATTTATTGTCTTGGGTGGGCCTCATTTTTTAACAATTAACCATTGATTATTTTATTATGGATTAATCTGCTGATTATTTAGTAAATATCGTGAATATATTGAGAAATGTTCTCACTATGATCCAAAGTGTCCAAACCTCCAAATTATTATAAAAATATTAACAGCGATTTTTTTTTTGGAGAAAATGTGAAAATATAAAGAATTGTGTGAGAAATGACGCAGAGCAGAAGTTGGAATACAAATAGTTTTCGACAAACAATAAAGTCAAAATCTATAACTGAAAACAAACTTTTCATAACAGATGTTTGTATTTATTTTCCTCTGCAGCCGATTGAAGCCGCTGGCGACTGGCGTAAGAACATCGAGGACAAGGCCGACAGGAAGAAGATGTTCGAGACTTCCTAGAGACGCCTGCCGCCGGCCGTTAGAACTTTTTTATGGAATTTATGGAATTTTTAATTGAATTGAAAGAGCATTTTTTGTTTCATTAAAACTGTGAGTTTCAGCTCGGCCTGTTATTGTACTTTTGTAAAGGAGTGGTTTAGTCTCTCGCTCTAATATTAGTCCTTTATTCTGAAAGGGGGACTTCCTGTTTCCTCGAGGTTTACTTTAAGACTACTTCCTGCTTCTTGTGGTTTTTGGTAATAAACGTGTTTTCTTCTTCCATCTCTCGTCATCGTGAACATTCACATAAACATTTAAACATTTAAGACATTTAAATCATTTAAAACATTTAAAACATTTAAAACATTTAAATCATTTAAATCATTATAAACATTTAAGACATTTAAGACATTTACAACATTTAGACAACATGTGTTTCTACGCCTCTCCGTGTTCAGCGAGTTGTGAAAAGTGAATTCTGACTTCACAGATTGTTTCTTATTTTCAATAAACTCAACCAAAAGATTTGTCTGCGATAAACTCAACGGCCTCTTACTATCTCCTTTCCAGAGCTTTTGCCACTTGTTTTATTTTACATTTTAATTAGTAATTAGCCAAAAACACGATGTAATAATATTCTGTATAATATAACTAAGGTGTTTAACCATCTCCTACATTTAATAATTATTATATTTATTTTATATATTTCTTAGGAGTTAAACATGTCATGACTTCCGACATATGGAAAAAATATTCCTCAACAATTTAATTTGTCTCTTCCTGTAACATTATTAACCAGCATATGAACATTTAACTGTCTTATTAAACAATATTGTATTTGTATATAAGTCAGACGTTATATTGTCTCTTATGAAAACATCTTTCATATTATTAGAGTTTATTACTATTTAGTCTCATTATTTAGTTGAATCATGTTATAAACTGCTTGGTGTTAAGGTGTTGTTGCCTTCATCCACCACAAGGTGTCAGCAGAGGACTTCCTGTTTCACCTTCTATATATATATATATGTATTAGTATTTCCTAATGGACAATATTGATCAGAGATGGACTCCAGCTGAAGGTGAGCGTCACCACTTTTTCTTTAATAATTGTGTTTCTCTAACATATTGTTGTATTCAGCATGAAGTTATTGATCTTTATATTAAATATTTTATTTCTGCCTGCTGTGTTTTCAGATCTGAATGGCAGCAGCAACACAGAAGGTGAGTCTCCAAAGTTTTTATCTTTATCTTTTATGTACCCAACATATTCCAGGTGCTTTATCTAAATATGTATATTTCATGCATCCTTCTAATTCCACTGTACTGTTTCTGCTTTTGTACTGCATCAAACAAACGCAGGACTTTCACCCAGGAGACCTGTGTTCAGGTCCTGTGTAACACATTTATGTTTCATAACAAATATTCACGTTTACAAGTAATCGTTAATCGCTGTTTCTTTATTAATTTAATTAATTAATTTACAGCTTTTGTCTCAGACAGATGTTGTTAAATTAGCCTTAAAAACACAAACATGTCAAATCAGAACTGTAAAGGCTTTTATTTTTGTACATTTTTCTTTCTTAGGATTATTGTAAAAATATTTTGTACATTTATAATAATAATATTATTATTTAATTGTATTTATAACATTATTGTTATTATTAGCAATAATAATAATACAGGTTGTTGATATTCAACTTATCAAAACAAAATTACAAAGTGCTCTACAAAACAAATAGTGAACAGAAATTCTTGACAAATAAATAAATGAATAAAAACTATTTAAAAACAGTCAACATTGAGCTGCATGTGAACAAGTCTGATGAAACAATGCATCATAATCAATAAAACAAACGTTTAGAGAATGTCTATAAAAGACTTTACATATATATATAAATATATATATATATATATATATATATAACAAAAGTTCACACATATAAACACACATATATTTAAATATATATATATATATATATATGTGTGTTTATATGTGTGAACTTTTGTTCATTAATAATGTCGTTAAAAAGTCTTCAGCTCCTTTTTCCAAACATGTCGTTGTTTAGAGAATCGTCGTAAAGATATGAATGATGAATATCTTTATTGAACTATATTTTCTCTTTTCCCTGACGAGGACGAGGCTGATTTATGAGGCGAGTGGTCAGAGGATGAAGGTATTTCAGGATCCGGGGCCTCGTGGCCGTAACCAGCAGAGCGTTGCTTATAAAGCGCCGCGCTCACTTCCCGTCTCCGGTCCTCCGCCAGCATCTCCTCGTCATCGTCACTGCGAAGGTGAGACGCTCTTCCTTTGTGGGTTCTAAGTGGAGCTGAACCTTTTCTCAGCCGGGGTTTCGTTCTGTTCGTGTTCAGCTTATAATCATAATTGAAATAACATGTTTTAGTCTGAAACGTTGAAAAAAGAGCTTTTTTGTGCAAATGATGTGCTTATTAATATCAGTGAAATATCGCGCTTAACCCTCATTGCTCACCGTTGCTGTGTCTACTGTGTAGCATGTAAGTCTCTTTGGATAAAAGGGTCAGATAAATGAAATCTCTCCACCTGAAGAAGCGTTTGGTTTTCGGCTCCTTCAGGTCGCCTCCTCTCCACGACCGCCGAGGGAAAAATACTCTGAATATCCGATTACTGATAAATACTGAATATCATATTTCTGCTGATCTTTCAGACCGAGCCGGTCAGTCAGGAAACATCAAATCCATTTTCAGAATTCCTTAGTGGGGCTTGACTGCTGACAAGACAACAGCTGTAATAACAAAAACAACCACAATATTAATAATTATAATAATAATCACAGTAAAAACAATAGGAGCAGGAAAGCTTTTTAAAATCTGCTTCCTGTGAATGTTAAATGTTGCTGTTTAATCAGCTGATATTAAATATGTGAAAATATGAATGGAGTTTGGTTTGAATCTTGTTTTGACCAGAAACTTCTCCCGTTACTGCTCATAAACAAATCACCATGAATGTCACCGTTGACCTCTGACCCCCGGCCAGGATTAGCTCTGACCTGACGCAGATATGGCCCCCGGGTCCCCCGGAGGCTGCTGAGGGGCCCCCAGATCCCCCAGAACCCATCAGAGCCCCCCAGAGCCCCCAGAGCTCTCCAGAGCCCTCCAGATTATCTTTTATTATCTATATTATCTATTATTATTCAATATTTAGTTATTTTACAGGGAAAATAGAAAGTTAAACAAAAACATGTTATATTATTATTATATATTCTATAATTAATTAAGTGGAATATACATTTGTAGGTTTTAGATAAAATGTTTTTGGACAATAATTAAATTGATAATGAGATTGAAATTATTTTGGTTCAGTTTATAAACAAATACTTGTTTTATAGCATTTCCTGATTTGTATGTTATTGTTCATCTGTTGATAAAACAACATTATACGGTTTTGATTGGTTTTACTTCATTTTTCTTATAATTTTCAGTCTGAAATTAAAAAGAAGTCAAGATGTCTGAGTGAGTATTCCTAATAATAATAATTTACCAATATTCAATATTTCATCAGCCTGGACGTGGTTATTAATACTTTTCTTTATGATTAAAGGGGAAAGAAGATGACGTCGAGCCGCAGGCATCATCTCAAGGTGAGATTCATAATTTTTTTTGGGGCGACTGTTGCTCAGTGGTTAGCAAGTCAGTCTTTCAACCAGAGGACCGGGGTTCAAACCCCGCCTCAGCCAGTCCATGTCGTTGTGTCCCTGAGCAAGACACTTAACCCCCAGTTGCTCCCCGGGCGCTTCACGAGGCTGCCCACTGCTCCTTAAAGGATGGGTCAAATGCAGAGGATACATTTCCCCACTGTGGGACTAATAAAGGGGTTTCTTCTTCTTCTTCTTCTTTTCATAATCAGGAAAAAACTAAGAATAAATAAAGATGACGTGTGCCCACATGTTGACAACGTTATGAGACAACGATTTATGAACAATGAGTTATGAGACAATGAGTTATGAGACAACGAGTTATGAGACAACGAGTTATGAGACAACGAGTTATGAGACAACAAGTTATGAGACAACGAGTTATGAGACAACGAGTTATGAGACAACAAGTTATGAGACAACAAGTTATGAGACAACGAGTTGGTACAAGTCTCTTTGTAGTTGGCTTGTGTCTCTTTGTGTTAGTTCAGTTTCTTCCCGGTCGTTTTGAGTCACTTCCTGGTTTGAACGTGTCTCTTTAAGGGACACTTTGCAGGCCTGTGGGGCCCCTGGCTTCGGGCCCCTGGCTTCGGGCCCCTGGCTTCGGGCCCCTGACTTCGGGCCCCTGACTTCGGGCCCCTGACTTCGGGCCCCTGGCCGGCTCACTAATCCCTCCATGTCGGTCCTGCAGAGTATCATCCTGCAGATCGCTGCCACCTGGCTGGAACAGGAAGCCGGTGAAAACGTGGCCCTCAAAGAAGCGTACATGGCGGAGAAATGCCCCGCCCCCGACATGAGCGGTGACCAGGCGTCTCTGATGGTAAAACAAAGCCTACGCGCTGTACTCTGAGCCCACTGCCGAGCGGGAGAGATGACTTTGTTTCCTCTTTTCCTTCCAACAGGAAATCTGCAAAAAGCTGCACCAGGCCCTCGACAAGATCGACGAGGAGCGATACGACACGGAGGCCAAAGTGCAGAAGTCCGACAAAGAGGTCGAGAAAAAGTGTTCATCGCCGAATGCAACAATGTTGCAGCTTAACGACGTTATGCTCTGATCCTAATAACAGATGATTTATTAGTTGATTATTGTTCTAATAATCTGAATCTGCAAAGTAACCAAAGCTTTAAAATAAATATGATGCGTTCAGGTGTAATCTAGTAAAATGTAGTGTTGGTGACAAACTAGAATAATGCAGATGTGTTCACATGAATATAAAATAGATATTAGAGATGACTTATGAGCTGTTTTACTTCCTAGAGCTCATTATTACACGTCATAAACATTCTACACTGTGTTTTTATATAGAAAATACTATAAATTATAAAGTAAAAGATTACATTTTAGTATTTGATGGTTTACTGACTTCAGATCTGTTAAAATGATTGTAAATAAATGTTCTGGATCCTCGTGGACCAGCTGCTGTACATCCATATGATCTGTATCTCGTAATATGGATCATCACTGGTCAGAGATATGAAAGTCATATTCGTCATTGTTTCCATGGCGTCGTACTTGAGTACATTGACGTGTTTCTGCCTCCAGATCGACGACCTGAAGATGAAGGTGGTGGAGCTGGCCGGCGTGAAGAAGCCGGCCCTGAAGAAGGTCCGCATGTCGGCCGACAGCATGCTGCAGGCTCTGCTGGGGGGGAAGCACAAGGTGACCATGGACCTGAGGGCCAACCTGAAGCAGGTCAAGAAGGAGGTCAAGGAGGAGGTGAGTCTCGCCGCCTTGTCATGGTCGTATAAACATGGCTGCCGCCGCCGCCGCGTCACTGAGCTCAATCTGTCCGTCCTGCAGGCCGGAGAGGCCGTCGGCGACTGGCGTAAGAACATCGAGGACAAAGCCGACAGGAAGAAGATGTTCGAGACTTCCTAGAGACTTCCTAGAGACTTCCACTTCCTCCTTGTTGCTTCTCATCGTTTTCATGGAGAAACTCGTTCCATTAAATGTTTTTTTTGCAACAAGGCAATGATGTCACATGCAGTTCTTTAAGAGGTTGTTTTGCTGAGATTTTTTACTGAATGAGTTTTATTTTGAAAATCACGTTACATTTTCTTGGTTTTCTCAGCATCTTGTTGACCTGATTCTTAAAGTCTGACACAGAAATAGAGAATCAGAGGAGCGAGCAGCAGAAGTCGTTTTTTAAATATATTTTATAATATTAAATTATAATAATAATAATAATACATATTTGGTGTTGTGTTCAGGACAAACCACCAGATGTCAGCAGAGAGCCTCTCTCGCTCTCTCCCTCCCACTCGCTCCCTCTCTCTCTCTCTCTCGTTCTCTCCCTCCCTCTCTCTCTCTCGTTCTCTCCCTCTCTCTCATCCTCATTAAAAAGTGGCGTCTTGTTAGGTATTTTAAATCTCTCCTCCTGAGTGAAGCTGCAGCAGCATGACGTTCTCCTGATGTTCTCCTGACGTTCTCTTGATGTTCTCCTGACGTTTTCCTGACGTTCTCTTGATGTTCTCCTGACGTTCTCTGATGTTCTCCTGACGTTTTCTTGATGTTCTCCTGACGTTCTCCTGACGTTCTCTTGATGTTCTCCTGACATTCTCCTGACATTCTCTTGATGTTCTCCTGACGTTCTCCTGATGTTCTCCTGACGTTCTCTTGATGTTCTCCTGACGTTCTCCTGACGTTCTCTTGATGTTCTCCTGACGTTCTCTGATGTTCTCCTGACGTTTTCTTGATGTTCTCCTGACGTTCTCCTGACGTTCTCTTGATGTTCTCCTGACATTCTCCTGACATTCTCTTGATGTTCTCCTGACGTTCTCCTGACGTTCTCCTGATGTTCTCCTGACGTTCTCCTGATGTTCTCCTGACGTTCTCTTGATGTTCTCCTGATGTTCTCCTGATGTTCTCCTGATGTTCTCCTGACGTTCTCCTGACGTTCTCCTGACGTTCTCCTGACAGTGAGTTTTTTTAATCTCTTTTCACTTTGATGGAATTCTTCCACTTCTTCAAGAACAGAAACACATTTATTCACCTTGAAGTTAATATTCATAACTTTACGTCTGTTATTGCTGCACCGTTGCATCTAAGTCAAAAATCATACCGAAAAATGACCAAAAATCATTTTAATATCATAGAATTCAAAAGAGTCAAAAGACGATATTTCAGGAAGAAATTAAGAAACAGTGAAACTAACGTCAACATTTCACATCTGTTTTAACTCAATGTTTAAAAAAACTTTAATTAATTGACAGATTTGTTCAACAAAATAAACAGAATGAAATATGATATAGATCATTGTGGAGTCCTCTTCTAAAACATGAAGTTAAACTTGTATTTACGTTTATTTATGAATGTCAAAACTTCAAATCAACTTTACATTTTTTGCTTTAAACTGAAAAATATATTTGTTAAATCTGTAAAAAAAAATATATATAATTATTATTAAACTTTTAAAAATATCACAACGTCCATATGACGTTAATCTGATAAAATCAAAGTTTTAATGTTTCATTCTTTTTAGTAGAAAGAAGGAATTTACTAAAAACTGTAACCTCATTTATATAACTTTACTCTTTCATTATATATTCTGAGGGTTTATGCAGAGGGGTGTATTAACAAAAACATGGATGAAATAGATTTGTTATGTCTGATTTATGGCGTGAAACAAAGACATATTTGTGAATGTGTGAACACGTGCACATGTTTATGAAGTAGTTTTAATGTCTGCATTGTGACTCAGGAACAATGCTCTCTCTCCGGGGAGGAAACCCGATAGCGGCCGCTCGGCGTCCGCTCGGCGAGGGAGAACTTTACGAGGTTCCTCGCCGGAGTCTCTGGTATTTCTGGAGCCCGGCGGCTGCCATTGGTCTGAGGGCTCTGCTACCATAAAGAGGACTCGCCCACTGCTGAGTCAGCGCTTCACACCCTATATACCCTGTTTCATCCCTACTGTTAGGACTTGGCAGCCTCTCCCTCTTCTTCTTCACTCCGTCTTCCTCCTCGTCGTCAGCAGGTGAGTCTCTGCAGGTGAAGCCTCAGGCTGCAGGTTGACCTCTGACCTCTGAGCTGCGTTTGAGAACGTTTGTTGTGAAAGCGAAAGGTTTGGTTCTGAGCCCGCGGGTCTGACCCCCGATGGTCTTCACACCCGCACGGTGTCGGGTCAGTTGTTTAAGTCTTTTTGTGAAGCTATTTTATTTTGTGAGTCTTTTGGAAATTATTATGATTATTATGTTGTGTTGTTTGCTTGTAGTTGTTCAGACTTTTATCTAAACACTAGTAATTAGTGCACTAATTGTAATTACCTGGATATTAAGGACCCAATTACATATTTCATTATAAATTCTCCCCATAAAAGCCCTTCCAGCAGGGTTTTGTTATAAATCAGATTAATTTGTATAAATCATAAGTGGCTTTTTGTTTGTCGTAATTAGAAGAAATGATTTCTTTGTGATGAG
The DNA here is from genome assembly GCA_023566465.1 of Cottus gobio. Lineage (NCBI taxonomy): Eukaryota > Metazoa > Chordata > Actinopteri > Perciformes > Cottidae > Cottus > Cottus gobio. The sequence continues at coordinate 1,161,223 of CM042223.1, forward strand.
GATTTTAGATTTTAAAGAGTCGTCTCTCTTGGACTCAGTGTTCGAGGTGAGAAAGAAGCTTTGAGGCGGTGCAGGTTCTCCTCACAAGGAGGACCCGGGACCCGGGAGGTCCTCGTTCTCCTCCTCTGGTGGCATTTCGTGACCAGAAGTTACATTCCTGGCGAAAATGTCTTGAGGGGGCGTCGACATCCGACCCCTCAGGTCCAGAATTAGCCAGTTTGTGAGCGATAGTGAAGCGGATCCCGTTTCTGCTGCTGGAGGTCGAAGGGGTCGCGATCAATAACTCTGATTTACTGTCTGTCTGCAGCAGGCCGAGACCAGCAGCATGTCTGAGTGAGTACTCCTCCTGCTCCTCTTCCTCCTGCTGTTCCTCCTCCTCCTCCTGCTCCTCTTCCTCCTGCTGTTCCTCCTCCTCCTCCTGCTCCTCTTCCTCCTGCTCCTCTTCCTCCTACTGTTCCTCCTCCTGCTCCTTTTCCTCCTGCTCCTATTCTTCCTGCTCCTGCTCCTCTTCCTCCTACTGTTCCTCCTGCTGCTCTTCCTCCTGCTGTTCCTCCTCCTGCTCCTTTTCCTCCTGCTCCTATTCTTCCTGCTCCTGCTCCTCTTCCTCCTGCTCCTCGTCCTCCTCATCCTTTTTCTTCTTCTTCTTCTTCCTCCTCCTCTTCCTCCTTCTCCTCCTCCTCCTTTTTCTTCTTCTTCCTCTTCCTTCTTCTTCTCCTCCTCCTCTTCCTCCTCTCCCTCTCCCTCCTTCTCCTTCTCCTCCTCTTCCTCCTCCTCCTCCTCCTCCTCCTCCTCCTCCTCCTCCTCCTCCTCCTCTCCATCCTCTCCCTCCTCCTTCTTTTTCTTCCTCCTCCTTCTTCTTCTTCTTCTTCTCCTCCTCCTTCTCTTCCTCCTCCTCCTCCTCCTCCTCCTCCTCTCCATCCTCTCCCTCCTCCTTCTTTTTCTTCCTCCTCCTTCTTCTTCTTCTTCTCCTCCTCCTTCTCTTCCTCCTCCTCCTCTTCCTCCTCTCCCACCTCCTCCATGTTTCAAAAGCATCACATTTAAACAGTTTCACTTCTCTATGTATTTATATTTTATTTTCATTCAGGAGTTTATTATCTTTTTTTATCAGATACATTTTTTAAATCTTTGTCTATATTTTTCTATTGTCTTAAAAAGACGGAAACAAAGTAAAAAATAATAATCAGAAAACAGAAAACAATGAAATGGTTTAAATGTATCTCTTCATTCTGACTCATCATCATCATCATCATCATCATCATCATCCTCTTCTTCATCGTCTTCATCGTCATGTCTCGCAGCTGTTGGTCAGAATGTCTGAACATGTGACGGCTTCAGATGACAGCAGCTGTAGAGAAACACGAGTCTCTTTTATATTCTATATTTATGAATACAATTTTAAATATGTTCGCACCTCTCAGAAGGTTAATGTTCTCTCACCCGCTGAGATTAGAGTCTTAACTTAAACTGTTCACCAGGAGTTCAGGATGTTATGATGATTATTTGACTGTTTGAAATATGTAAGATATGTGAACTGCATGAATTCCCAATTTTTGCATCTTTTCATTTACCTTTATTTACATTATGTGTTCATATGGAAGATTAGGACACACCCACAATGACAAAGGCACCAACAGATGTTTATTCATTAAAAATAATAGTAAAATAGTTTTAATAAAGATAAGAAATTAGCAAAATTAATCATACAAAAATAAAAAAATGAATTTCTTAAGTAAAGAAAATATTTGTCAGTTATTTTATTTCTCTAGATATGAGTTTCTGGAAACGGTGTTTATTTACTCACTTTTTTGCTTATCATAAAGGTGCATATTATTGTTCTTTAATTAGTTAGCTTAGCATAAAGCGTGGAAGCAGGCAGGAAACAGCTCTAAGGCTCACTTATTAATTGATTATATATTCCGTTTATTTATTTAATCCACACAAAACCTAAACTGTAAAATGATAATTATCGGTTTATAGGTAACCAGTCCTGTAAATAATGATGTTATTGTTTTTTTTGTTTTTAATTATATATAATGTGTTAATTAGGCGGCCATTAGATTCAAGTAGAATACAATGAGCAGAGCAATACAAACATTCAGGCGCCCTCATGTGGCGTAAAAGTGAACTGCAGAGAAAAATGTTACGTCTAAGACAATCGAGACAGTCGCACCTGAGGGTCCCAGGAGATTATGAGGCTAGCTGTTCCCCCTCGTTTCCACTCTTTATGCTAGGCTAATGCTATGCTAGGCTAATGCTAGGCCAGGCTAATGCTAGGCTAGGCTAATGTTAATCTCTTGTGTCTCAGGGTAAAGAAAATGACGTCCAGCCGCCGGCATCACCTGAAGGTGAGACTGACTCCTCCTCCTCCTCCTCCTCCTCCTCCTCCTCCTCCTCCTCCTCCTCCTCCTCCTCCTCCTCCTCCTCCTCCTCCGGTGCTTCGTGCTGAACCTTTAATCGACGCTCCTTCGTGTCTCCTCCTCAGAGCATGATGCTGCAGATCGCCGCCGGCTGGATCGAGCAGGAGAAGAAAGAACTGGTGGCGGCGAAGGAGGCGTACATGTCCGATAACTGCCCCGCCCCCGTTATGAGCGGCGACCAGGCCACCCTCATGGTGCGGACCCAAATACTCATACAGTATAAGTACTAATACCACACTGTAAGCGTACTGAGCCATAGTATAAGTACTAATACCACACTGTAATAATGAGTCACTGAGTCACTTACACCAGTAGTATTCTTAGACTAACGTCAAGGATCCTAGTTTTGCTTCTATCAATGCAAAATAAATAATAAGACGTCATAAGACGATCCTTGTTTTGTAAAATCTTCCCTTCAACAGATCAGAAGGGTGTCGTAGAAACACTGAAGTCAAGTTGTTGTTGGTTCTGTGCATCAACAGGAACTCTGTAAGAAGCTCCATCAGGCCATCGACAAGATCGACGAGGCGAGGTACGACGCCGAGTCCAAAGTCAGCAAGACCGACGGCGAGGTGAGACCCACGAGGAGCTGACCCGCTTGAGATGGAACGGGTCAGGGAATTATCCAAATATCCAAAAATCTAAATATCTAACTATCTATATAACCTTGAGGAGCAAGATGGTGACGGACAAACAACAAAGTGCCGTTGGACAAAATGTAAGATAGTGACAGACAAAAACCAAGATGGCGATGCTGATGGACAAAAACTAGATGGTGACCGACAAAAAAGTGCTGAGCGGCAAGTTTGGAGTGAGAACCGCTCAAGGACAATAGTAAAAAACATATTGCTGCTCTTAATTGGTATATATTATAATTCTCGTATAACGCTCGTCGGGTCCACAGTCTTTACTTGTATTCTAACGTTATAGTAGTTAACACGTCTTTATACTCAATGAGAACAGATCCTGTTGTGTTCAGTTAATAAAATCAGCTGCTTTATGGAAACTAAATTGATCTTTTGTATATTCAGCATCAGAAGTCTGTTTCACGCGTCGTGATGGTTTCTTCTGCCTCCAGATCGACGACCTGAAGCTGAAGGTGGTGGAGCTGGCCGGCGTGAAGAAGCCGGCCCTGAAGAAGGTCCGCATGTCGGCCGACGCCATGCTGCAGGCTCTGCTGGGGGGGAAGCACAAGGTGACCATGGACCTGAGGGCCAACCTGAAGCAGGTCAAGAAGGAGGTCAAGGAGGAGGTGGGGAATCACAGTCGACATTCACTCCTCTTCAACATGAACGCATCATGTGTCAGCTGATCGTAATGTTCTGGTGTTGTCTCCTGTGATAATATTAGATTATTAATACTGATGCACCAGTGACTACGTTTACATGCATCAAATATTTCATTTTTGGCTGTTATTTCCGAAAAAGACAAACTGTTTACATGACTCACAAAAATAATCCCATTGACATAAAGGCATACATACTCTAAAAACTAAGTATTTCATCATCTTTATTAAACATAACTAAATATTTCATCATCTTTATTAAACATAACAAAGTATTTCATCATCTTTATTAAACATAACTAAATATTTCATCATCTTTATTAAACATAACTAAGTATTTCATCTTTTATTAAACATAACTAAGTATTTCATCTTCTTTATTCAACATAACTAAGTATTTCATCTTTTATTAAACATAACTAAGTATTTCATCTTCTTTATTAAACATAACTAAGTATTTCATCTTTTATTAAACATAACTAAGTATTTCATCTTTTATTAAACATAACTAAGTATTTCATCTTTTATTAAACATAACTAAGTATTTAATCTTCTTTATTCAACATAACTAAGTATTTAATCTTTTATTAACATAACTAAGTATTTCATCTTCTTTATTCAACATAACTAAGTATTTAATCTTTTATTAACATAACTAAGTATTTCATCTTCTTTATTGAACATAACTAAGTATTTCATCTTCTTTATTAAACATAACTAAGTATTTCATCTTTTATTAAACATAACTAAGTATTTCATATTTTATTAAACATAACTAAGTATTTCATCTTCTTTATTAAACATAACTAAGTATTTCATCTTTTATTCAACATAACTAAGTATTTCATATTTTATTAAACATAACTAAGTATTTCATCTTTTATTAAACATAACTAAGTATTTCATCTTTTATTAAACATAACTAAGTATTTCATCTTTTATTCAACATAACTAAGTATTTCATGTTTTATTAAACATAACTAAGTATTTCATCTTTTATTAAACATAACTAAGTATTTCATCTTTTATTAAACATAACTAAGTATTTCATCTTCTTTATTAAACATAACTAAGTATTTCATCTTCTTTATTAAACATAACTAAGTATTTCATCTTTTATTAAACATAACTAAGTATTTCATCTTCTTTATTGAACATAACTAAGTATTTCATCTTCTTTATTGAACATAACTAAGTATTTCATCTTTTATTGAACATAACTAAGTATTTCATCTTTTATTAAACATAACTAAGTATTTCATCTTTTATTGAACATAACTAAGTATTTCATCTTTTATTAAACATAACTAAGTATTTCATCTTTTATTAAACATAACTAAGTATTTCATCTTTTATTAAACTTAACTAAGTATTTCTGAATAAGCAGGTTTAACTTGCTGATTGTTTTAATACTTAAGTAATTTAATAAAATGTGTTAACCCATGAAATGCCCCCTGTGGTGACGTTGTGGTCGTCTCTCTGTCTGCAGTCGACAGAGGCCGGCGACTGGCGTAAGAACATTGAGGACAAGGCCGACAGGAAGAAGATGTTCGAGACTTCCTAGAAAGCTCCTGAAGTGTCTCTGTTCCACCACGGGGACGACAGCTAAGACACTTTTTGTTGTTGTTGTTGTTGTTGTTTTGGTTGTTTTTTGTGATACCGAGGGACCGAGCTGAGACGAAGTAATGTCAATATGGACGCAGTTAAAATGTCTAACAGAAAAACATAATTTAAAAAATTTACAGGTTTCCACGGAGTCATTAGAAATAAATGTTTTGAAATAAGGATTAATTTGTCTGTTTTGTTTATCTGCATTTTGTTTTCACACCAAACAGAAACTTACAGTTTTACAATATTCTGACTTTAGCGTCAATCTTAACTAGGATAAAATTAACTTTGTGTTCAAAGTATGAGAATCTGTTAGAGTTTGTTACACGAGATAAGTGAAAAACGTTCATCGTTGCCTAAGAAATAAATCTAGTAAGTGGACCTTAAGTTTGGTTCTTTTTTGTCTTTTCCTTTGCAGAAGTAGAAATAAAACAATTGTTCAAAGAATCAAATAGTTAATAAAATCTTTCTCAGGACAGTTTAAGAGTTGTTTTGTGTGCCAATAGTATAAATAAAAGTCAGACATTTTTTAGGAATTACGTTAATTTGCTTTGTTTCTGAGTGAGATGAGAAGATGGATATCACATGTCACGTGTTTAGCATAAGGATTGTGAGCAGGAAATAAAACTCAATAACTAAAATGTTATAAAACAAAATCGATGGTTTTTGAGGACAACAATCTTTTGAAATAATAGTTCTTTGAAAAGAGCCGAGCTAGCAGTTTCCACCTGCTTCCAGTCCTTATGCTAAGCTAGGCTAACCACGTCCTGTCTGGAACTCTGTACCATCACACCGACATGAGATCCATCCGAGCTTCTCACTTCCCATGTGGAACGATCCCTTCTAAAGAAGATAGAATAAGGGAAACTTCTGCACTAGAATCTGCCAAAAAAACACTTGATTCCATACATTTCTTGAAACAGCTGATTTTATCTGTAACAACACAAAACAATGAAGGAATATTTCCAATTGAAGTGACGGCCCAGCTGTTAAAAACCAGCCTTTTATTTCATGTTTTTATTATGTTTCTGTGCAATAAACCTGCATCTTAATTTACGTATTTTATTTTTACACAGGACTTTCACCCAGGAGACAACTGTTTGAGTCCCGTGGGATACCAATAGTAACTTTCTTATTTGACCCAAAACAAGTATTTTTGGTTCAGAAACATTGAGATTCAACGCTGTACGTGGTTTGCAGAAGCGTACAGCGTACGTTAAAAACGTTGAAATAACTTTAGAAAACGTTGCTAAAGTCGCACCTAATGGCCCAATGTGAAGGATATAGTGACATCTGGTGGTGAGGAGACAGATTGCAACCAACTGATAGCCCTCTACCCCTTCCTCCCTCTCCTACGGTGGCCTTTAAGTGACCAAAAAGAGGTGAAAGTCAGTGTTTTTTCGGTTCTGGGCTATGTAGAACATGGCGATGTTTTCTTTTGTTACATTTCTTCTAAATGCTACACGCCGGCCCTTTAAGGGATATCTTCAGGTGGAAAACAGAAAGATGTTTTTCTAGCTCTGGTTCCAAGAACCCTGGGAGGTTAGGTAGGGCCGTCCCCTGACTCCCTCGTGTGAATCTGCATCTTGAGGCTTGAAGTCGACTCAGTGTGTGTGTGTGTGTGTGTGTGTCTGTGTGGGGTGAGGGGGTGGGGGGCTGGGGGGTCTGGTGTATTTCAGGAGCTCGTCGGCCCATTGGTCTGCCCGGGAATCCATTTCCATAAAGAGGATCTGAGCGTTTTGCTGAGGCATCGCAACCCACCATATAAACCCTTTTTCTCTTTTCACTGTGAGAGTTTGCCAGTGTCTCCTTTTCATCCACAAGTGTGTCGTGGTTCTCTTCTTCTTCTTCTTCTTCTTCCTCTCAATAGGTGAGACATTCTATATTTTGTCACTGCTTTTTGTGAGCTTCTCAGAGAGCAGCATCTTTTCTTTATTTCTCCAGAGCATTACATTACATTACATTACATTTCATTTAGCTGACGCTTTTATCCAAAGCGACTTACAATAAGTGCATTCTACCGTTTACAACAAGAATCAGAACAAGAATCACGAAGGTACAATTTCGACAAAAGGTTCGACTACAAAGTGCTATCAGTAAGAGCCGTTTCAGTGCTACTATAGTGCTACTTCCTTTATTCAAGGTATAGTCGGAAAAGATGTGTTTTTAGTTTGTGACGGAAGATGTAGAGACTTTCTGCTGTTCTGATGTCAATGGGGAGCTCATTCCACCATCGAGGAGCCAGGACAGAGAACAGTCGAGACTTTGTGGAGTGTTTAGCTCTCAGTGACGGAGCTACAAGGCGATTGGCAGAAGCCGAGCGGAGCGCACGAGTTGGGGTGTAAGGTTTTACCATGTCCTGGATGTAGACTGGACCAGATCTGTTCGTAGCACGGTATGCCAGTACCAGTGTTTTGATCAGCCACGACATCATCCACCAGACTGTTTGTAAAAACTCTGGTTTATGAGGTGGAGATCGTACCGGTTCGGTTCTCCACCTTTGACCTTCCCGACATCCCAAACTCGCTTTCTGCACGTTTGACCTTTTCCTGACAGACCTGAATTTATGGAAGCCGTTCAGCTGTGTCGTGTTTTATGGTCCTGAAGCTGTTTGCGGCTCGCCGTTAGAAAGTCAAGTCTGCAACCTGTGGCACTGAAATACCAGCTTGTCATTATGGTGACTGAATTATTGTCGAAACGTTATTCTATGAGAAGGGTTTGGAGCGAGACAAATATCACGTCTTTTTGAATTAGAGCAAATTAATTAGTTTGAATCACGGAGCTACAAGTCTGAAATGGGACGTGAACATGTTGTTTTAAAGCTTGTTGGATTTATTTTATGACAACTGGTTAGTCATTTTAAATTCATGCTTTTTAATAGAGATTATTAATCTAATTAATAAGTGCACGTATTTGTCTGCAGGACCGAGCAGCTGCTTGTTTACCATTTCTTGGATGTTATGTCTTTTATTTTTAGGGTCAAATTTAAGAAACTCAGAAAAAAATGGAAATTGTATAACCTTTAAAAATGGTAAAAAAAACAAAACACGGTCAAAAGAATAAAAAAAAGCTTTTAAATGTGAACTTTATTGATCGTTGCCAGTGTTCTAACATTCAAGGTAACTTAAAGGTGCCGGAGATGAAGTTAAGTTAACAATATTCCAGCGAAGAATTTCTTTAAATTAACTCTTCACCCAAACCGCTCGTAAACCGTCGAGACGCGACATCGGACCCCGACCGTCCCAGTTTAGTTCAGTCGACGTCTCTGCTCTTCAGCTGTGGATTCGGATCGCGTTACGGCACAAATATGCAGAACATGCTGATGTCAGAGAACCTCACCGGTATCCTGATCTGAGGCAAATGTGTCCTCACCGTCTTCTCTTCTGTGTGTGTGCGTGTGTGTGTGTGTGTGTGTGTGTATGTGTGTGTCTTCATGCAGGTTGTGGACCTTAAAACAACTCCAAGATGTCTGAGTAAGTCTGAACAACTTCCTCTCGGATCAGATCCTCCAGGTTTAGATCAGGTTAAATCTGCCTCATTTCAAGATTCTGACTCAAAATCAATTAAAGTACTTAAAGTGGACAAACATTTATAGATTTTTTGTCTCTATAACTCGTCTTCTTTCAGCTAGAAGAAAGAAAACATTTATTTTACTACTTTGTTTATTTACGTCTGTATATTTCTTTCTAAATTATCCTAAAGTTACCATTACATAATTACATAACATTTCATAACACTTGTAATACAATAAATCCTCCTCTGACAGTGATGAAGTGGTGACGTTTCATGGTGACATCATGAGGTCATGTTCACCTGTAGAGTCTCCAGAATGTGTAAATGTCACTAGAACACCATGGCGCCCCATATGGGGGCAGAACCCCTAAAACTGAGTAGAAAGTGGCTGAGAATACCAAATTCGCAAAGATACGCATAATAATATCATTTTTGTCCAGCAAAAGTAAAGAAAATTGGCTTACTTATGGCTGAAATATGAATATTCCGGCCCTTCCTGGTACCTACCGATAGCTCTGGCCACGTAGCCACCGGATGTTGTGAAGCGAGGTGGATTCAAGTACACCCGGAGAAGTCATGGAGCTTTCAGTGGCGGCCGAGTTGTCAAGATGAATAAGTCATCAAGATGGATAAGTCACTTGTCCTGAGAAAAGCATGATTGATGATGATGATGATGATCTGACTTCCTCCCAAACAGTAAAAAGATGACTTCCAGCCGCAGGCATCACCTGAAGGTACCTGTTTTTAATTAAAACGAGGACTCTCATTGCAACAATTCTTGAGTCGTCGGCGTGTGAAACGATACAAAAATAATGCGGTCTGTCCCACAGAGTCTGATCCTGGGTATCGCTCAGAAATGGCTGGATCAGGAGAAGGCAGAAGACATAGCGGCCAAACAGGCCTACATGGCCGAAAACTGCCCCCCGGCCGTGACCACCGGAGACCAGACTGCCCTGATAGTGAGACCAGGAAACACCATCACAACCACAGAAAACACCATCACAACCACAGGAAACACCATCACAACCACAGGAAACACCATCACAACCACAGGAAACACAATCACAACCACAGGAAACACAATCACAACCACAGGAAACACCATCACAACCACAGGAAACACAATCACAACCACAGGAAACACAATCACAACCACAGGAAACACAATCACAACCACAGGAAACACCATCACAACCACAGGAAACACCATCACAACCACAGGAAACACAATCACAACCACAGAAAACACAATCACAAGCACAAGAAACACCATCACAACCACAGAAAACACCATCACAACCACAGAAAACACCATCACAACCACAGGAAACACAATCACAAGCACAAGAAACACCATCACAACCACAGGAAACACCATCACAAGCACAGGAAACACTATCACAACCACAGGAAACACCATCACAAGCACAGGAAACACTATCACAACCACAGGAAACACCATCACAACCACAGGAAACACCATCACAAGCACAGGAAACACTATCACAACCACAGGAAACACCATCACAACCACAGGAAACACCATCACAAGCACAGGAAACACTATCACAACCACAGGAAACACCATCACAACCACAGGAAACACCATAACCTAGTATTTAAAGGGGAATGCCACTGTATCTTCAGATCGTAGTTGATATTTATCCCATGTAAGCTCACCTTCTTATGTACAGCACCTGTACACAGAACTACAGGTATACAGCTGGGTGTACTAGTACATAACATGAGAACTGTGTGTATCGGCTTCCTTCAACAGGAATGCTGCAAGAAGCTGAACGCGATCATCGAGCGGATCGACGAGGAGAGGTACGACATCGTGTCCAAAGTGGAGAAGGCCGACAAAGAGGTAATGACATCATGAACTAAAGCTACGCCCAATGACATCATGAACTACAGCTACGCCCAATGACATCATGAACTAAAGCTACGCCCAATGACATCATGAACTACAGCTACGCCCAATGACATCATGAACTACAGCTACGCCCAATGACATCATGAACTACAGCTACGCCCAAGGACATCACAAACTGAAGCTACGCCCAATGACATCATGAACTACAGCTACGCCCAATGACATCATGAACTACAGCTACGCCCAAGGACATCACAAACTGAAGCTACGCCCAATGACATCATGAACTACAGCTACGCCCAATGACATCATGAACTACAGCTACGCCCAATGACATCATGAACTAAAGCTACGCCCAATGACATCATGAACTAAAGCTACGCCCAATGACATCATGAACTAAAGCTACGCCCAATGACATCATGAACTAAAGCTACGCCCAATGACATCATGAACTACAGCTACGCCCAATGACATCATGAACTAAAGCTACGCCCAATGACATCATGAACTAAAGCTACGCCCAATGACATCATGAACTAAAGCTACGCCCAATGACATCATGAACTAAAGCTACGCCCAATGACATCATGAACTAAAGCTACGCCCAATGACATCATGAACTACAGCTACGCCCAATGACATCATGAACTAAAGCTACGCCCAATGACATCATGAACTAAAGCTACGCCCAATGACATCATGAACTAAAGCTACGCCCAATGACATCATGGACTAAAGCTACGCCCAATGACATCATGAACTAAAGCTACGCCCAATGACATCATGAACTAAAGCTAGAATAAGCTAACTAACAACATGACCACAACAACATGCCTTTGGGTTCTGGTCTTTTTTTCACATCTTGATCACTTGTCAATAGAAAGATGTAGTTTTATTGGTTGATTCTGTCTCACAGCAGCAGCTCACCCAGAGTGTTTCCTTCTGCTCTCAGATTGAAGACCTGAGGATCAAAGTGGTGGACCTGAGAGGAGTCAAGAAGCCGGCCCTGAGGAAGGTCCGCATGTCGGCCGACACCATGCTGAAGGCTCTGCTGGGCTCCAAGCACACGGTCAACATGGACCTGAGGGCCAACCTGAAGCAGGTCAAGAAGGAGGTCAAGGAGGAGGTGAGTCTTTAAAATACATATTTCATCCATAAAGTCATCATTCAGCCCTCAGATGAAGAATTGAAAGTACGAAGACAATACTGCATTACCTTGAAAAGGTTCACGTCTTCATTTTGTTGCTCAAATCTTTTTGGACAAAACATTTTTCTTATTGTGTGATACAGGTTGGAATACAAAATTAGTTTTCTACAAACAATAAAGTCAAAATCTATAACGTCTGAAGACAAACTTGATTACGATGGAAATAACTTTTCATAACAGCTGTTTGTTGTTTGTTTCCTCTGCAGCCGACAGAAGCCGCCGGTGACTGGCGTAAGAACATCGAGGATAAGGCCGACAGGAAGAAGATGTTCGAGACTTCCTAGAGACTTCCTAGAGACTCCGCCCACTGCTCATCTTTCTGTTTTTATGAACTCCACGTGTCTTATTTGTGTTGGTTTGAACCGGACGGCGCTGAACGGCAGCAGCTTGGCAAGTCTGAGAGGAGTCGCTCTGCGTTGGAGGATTTCGTTTTTTTGTGTGTTTGTCTAGATGGAGGTGGGAGGAGGAGGTTCACACACCGACACACAACGCCAAGTCTTAAACTCCACACATCCAGGGACACATTCACACCAAACATGTTGAAGAGAAACAATAAACTCAAATGTGGAAGAAAAGACGTCTCGGTGTCTTTATTGCATTGTTGGATTTGAGAGAAATGCACCGTAAAAAGAAAATGTTTAATCCGAATCCGACACTGTGAAGAATAATATTATCATAATTTACATTCTCTTATTACTCAAACACAAAAGTCAGAATATGGAATTTCATGGAAACATGACTTACTGGATTTGTTTGAATTAATTCATAATTATTTTGTTATTATGATTTGTCGACAAATATCATTATATGAGTAATCAACTCACTGATGAAATGTAATTATTCTATAGTTTACATTTAACTCCTATGAATATATTATATAGTCATCGATTCTGTGAAGAAGAAAAAAATACATATTTTTAGAAAGTTGTACAACACCTTCATTTGACTTCCATACAGTTGATAATGGACACAAATGACCCGACAGGAAGAGAAATGGCAGCTAAGATATACAATTATTATAATTTGTATTAGTACCTTCATGAAAGCTACCAACAAAACACTGAATGCGTCTTTTATTCCTCATTAGTAATAATGATGATTATGATGATAATAAAAACAATGAGGATGATGTATGAATAATGCTCTCCCTATAAAATAACAAAAGCTATAAGTAAATGTAGACGGAGCGGTGAAAATATAAATATATACACACAATGACAAAAATATAAACAAGGGTGGCATCATAGTTCACAATAATGATTGAGTTCATAAGGGGAATTTAAGTCTGTGTGAGGCTCTTGCATCAACGTTCAGTTTATTCTTTTTGATATTCATGCATGCAAAGCATTTATCAGAGCATTGCAGTTTGACTTATTGACAAAACAATTGTCCAAAACAATATGAAAACAGAATGTAGAACTTTATCAGTCTGCACACACAACACAAATATTCATCATCAACACATAAAGGAACACTTCATCCTTCAGTTCATCATAAACATTCATCATCAACTCATAAAGGAACACTTCATCCTTCAGTTTATCATAAACATTCATCATCACATAAAGGAACACTTCATCCTTCAGTTTATCATAAACATTCATCATCTCATAAAGGAACACTTCATCTTTCAGTTTATCATAAACATGCATCATCTCATAAAGGAACACTTCATCCTTCAGTTTATCATAAACATTCATCATCAACTCATAAAGGAACACTTCATCCTTCAGTTTATCATAAACATTCATCATCACATAAAGGAACACTTCATCCTTCAGTTTATCATAAACATTCATCATCTCATAAAGGAACACTTCATCCTCCAGTTTATCATAAACATGCATCATCTCATAAAGGAACACTTCATCCTTCAGTTTATCATAAACATTCATCATCATCACATAAAGGAACACTTCATCCTTCAGTTTATCATAAACATGCATCATCTCATAAAGGAACACTTCATCTTTCAGTTTATCATAAACATGCATCATCTCATAAAGGAACACTTCATCCTTCAGTTTATCATAAACATTCATCATCACCACATAAAGGAACACTTCATCCTTCAGTTTATCATAAACATTCATCATCACATAAAGGAACACTTCATCCTTCAGTTTATCATAAACATTCATCATCACATAAAGGAACACTTCATCCTTCAGTTTATCATAAACATTCATCATCACATAAAGGAACACTTCATCCTTCAGTTTATCATAAACATTCATCATCACATAAAGGAACACTTCATCCTTCAGTTTATCATAAACATTCATCATCTCATAAAGGAACACTTCATCCTTCAGTTTATCATAAACATTCATCATCATCACATAAAGGAACACTTCATCCTTCAGTTTATCATAAACATTCATCATCACATAAAGGAACACTTCATCCTTCAGTTTATCATAAACATTCATCATCATCACATAAAGGAACACTTCATCCTTCAGTTTATCATAAAATTCATCATCAACTGTTTTAAGATATTTACACACACACACACACACACACACACACACACACACACACACACACACACACACACGGGGGCGACTGTGGCTCAGTGGTTAGCAAGTCAGTCTTTCAATCAGAAGGTCGGTGGTTCAAACCCCGGCTCAGCCAGTCCACGTCGTTGTGTCCTTGAGCAAGACACTTAACCCTCATTGCTCACCGTTGCTGTGTCTACGGTCTACTGTATATCATGTAAGTCTCTTTGGATAAAAGCGTCAGCTAAATGTAATGTAACACACACACGCACTCCTTGTACGGTCCCCTGAGCGCTGCCTCCCAGGGCCCGAGGCTCCGGGGCCTCTAAGGTTTCCTCAGTTTCTAACTTTATCCCGTTGCTCTGCGGGGTGGTGGTGGTGGTGGGGAGAGGGGAGAGGGGGGAGGGGGCAGGGCTTCGTTCCCTCTGAGGTTTAAATTTCAAACACAATCCTATTAATACATAAATAAGATCATATTTTAGAGCTGTTAGCAGTTATTATAAAAAGCTTGAAAAGAAACGGTGGAAATACATTTTACATCTTTTGGTTTGACAAATAACATAATAAATATATAGATGTGATTTATTTACATGATCTATGTTTTTAATACATAATAATAATGTTATATTTTACCACATTATGCCCGTTATTCTTAACAATAAATCATGATCTAATTACTACATATATAATAAAACATGTATGTAGGAAGTATTCTGATACAACATTTGTCTGGTTTGTGTTGAACAAATATCTGAACATTAAATAATTATATAAACAAAACCTTTTATTTATTATGAATTTAAAACCACAGATTTCTGAGTGCAGCTCAAACTGCTTCATTAGGTTAAAGTTACAGGTGGAAGCATTTAGTTTAATTATCTGTAAAAGAACTCAGAGAATCAATCAAAGTACATTTACCAAGTACTTCTACTTCACTGGAGTATTCCCATGTTCTCATGTACTCCACTACATCTCAGAGATAAATATTGAACTATTGAATATTGTACTTTATACTGTATTATATCTCAGAGGTACATATAGTACTTCTTACTGTACTACATCTCAGAGGTACATATAGTACTTCTTACTGTACTACATCTCAGAGGTACATATAGTACTTCTTACTGTACATCATCAGACCTCAGATCAGATATTTGAGTTCTTGACCACTAGGTGGCGCGTTTGTTCAGTTTTTCTGCTCAGGTTGACTTTAGAGGATGATCTCAGTGCAATAGATTATATATTATATATATAGATTATATAGTATATATTATAGATTATAGATTATATATGTAGATTATATATATATATATATATATATATATATATATATATATATATATATATATATATATATATATATATATATATATATATATATATCTGCAGCTTCCTGATGTTTCCGTGTGCGAGGTCGTCTCATGCAGAGTGAGTAAAGAACAATAGGTTGAAAGCTGCGTTACCGTAAGAACTGGTTCAGAAACTTGGACCTGAATCCTCCTAAAATAAAACATAACGAGAGCTGAGAGTTCAAACACAATCCTATTTTGTTATTTGATATTTGATATTTGATTTGGATCCAGACAGAACTCTGTGTCTGGATCACGAACATGCCGATCCAGTTACCTGATAAATAATTCAGGTGCTCGACCACTAACGACTCATCTGAAACATCAGAACACCGGCGGAGTTGCTCCGGTCCACCGATCGCCACCTGGACGCCGTTCAAGTCACGTGACCTGTTTCCACCTGAAGGAGGTTCATAATTTACTCTGTTTATGTTTTCTGCTCAGTGAACAGAACGTTAAACCAACATATAACATGTTATATTATTTGATATGTGTGTTACGTAACCCCATGCCGCTGCAGAGACCAGGCTGTATGAAAACACGTTTTATGGCCACAAACCAAAGTGTAGGACACCTTGAAATATGACCTGCTGGTGGTCAGCTGGGTTCATCCTCTGGGAACAACCTTCATGGTGATCAAGTTGTGAAGCTGCAAAACCACGGAAAGTTGGAAGGATTTCTTAATTGTGTGAAGTGTGTTTTCCCAACTTCCGATCTCAATGCATCCAAAAGCCTCTGCTCAGGACTCCGGTGGACGATGGAGAAGGTCGTGAGGTCGGCGCTCGGCTTCAGAGGAACTCGGACAGCTGTGCAAAGTGAAGAAGCTTTGACAGACATTTTAATTGTTTCATCTTTGTGTTTTATTGCAACTTGTACTGGAACCAGTTTGCTGAATCCCAGTGGAGGTGTGTGGTGTTCACCTCCCACAGAGTAGCACTTTTTGTAAGAGAGTATTCCTACGCTGTAGTATTACTACTTAAGTAAAGTAAAGGACAGGAGTACTTCTTCCACTTCTGATTATCTCCAGTATTTCACGAGTTTCCGCCATATACAAAAAAATACTGCACATGCAGACGTGAAAAACCAAACGTTGTGTCCTGACCGGTTTCATCACGGGTCCGGTGTCAGCGGATCTTTGCTGCCATGGCAACCGGTCTTTATTTACCGCCTCAGGCAGGAAACAACAAAGTGATCGTGTTGTTGAAGAAAGCGGCATAAATTAAGTGAGTTAATGTCGATGTGTTTAAAGGACACATATCTCTCTTTTCCCTGTTGGATCATCCGAAGCTGCACAATGAGACTCTGTTGTCCCTTAAACATTAATATGATGAACACATTAATGCATCAATAACAAGAGGAAACCTCCAGGTCTGAGGAGTTCTGGTTGTATAGAAGTCTATGCTTCATGTGTTAAAGCTGCATTCTCTCTCCTGACCACCAGGGGGCGACTCCTCTGGTTGTATAGAAGTCTATGCTTCATGTGTTAAAGCTGCATTCACTCTCCTGACCACCAGGGGGCGACTCCTCTGGTTGTATAGAAGTATATGCTTCATGTGTTAAAGCTGCATTCTCTCTCCTGACCACCAGGGGGCGACTCCTCTGGTTGTATAGAAGTCTATGCTTCATGTGTTAAAGCTGCATTCTCTCTCCTGACCACCAGGGGGCGACTCCTCTGGTTGTATAGAAGTCTATGCTTGATATGTTAAAGCTGCATTCTCTCTACTGACCACCAGGGGGCGACTCCTCTGGTTGTATAGAAGTCTATGCTATTTCTTTACTCTATTACAGATTTCTTATTTTTTGTGAAACTTCTTGGACTCCGTATGTTTATACTGTACTGTAAAAACTAGCTCTTTTACCTTTTAGACAGAAGAAGAAATTACAATTTAACTTCCTGCATTTAATTCATTATTCAAGTAAAAGTACAAAAATATAAATTTTGGATGAGCAAAAATGTTAAAGTGTTAGTTTAATAGTTCTCCTGAAAAATGTCCCAAGTTATACATGACATAGAGAAAAGAAGAAGTTCTGATACCCAAAATAATTTTATAAAATAATGTTCTGTCTCTTTGGGCTTCACACTGTTATTGAAGAAAAAACACATAAAGTTTATAACTGATAACACATTAAACACAGTTAGTAGCTTTGTCTGTAAATTGTAGTATAAAGTAGCTGAAAATGGAAATATTCAAGTACATTACTTAAATTTACTTAGTTAAATAAATAATAAATGTACTTAATTACATAAATAATAAATGTACATAGTTACTTTCCGACCAACAACACGTCGTACAAACGTTTCTTTAAAGCATGATGAGAGATTTATATTGTGATTTATTAAGAACAAACTTCTCATGTGATCACAGGAATAAAAAGAGCATCTCTCCTCTATGAAATATTTCTCTCCTCAGATTTCAGAGTCTTAAAATCGAAGTGTTTCTGCACAACCGAGCGGTGATTTAACAGAAAGAAACCTCTCGGCTCTCTGCAGCGCTCTGATTGGACGCCTGAGCGCCGCTGATAGCAGAAACACAAACGGTCCGTTTGCTTTGACCTGAGACAGAAAGAGAGATGTTTGTTCTGCAGGAGATGAAGCAGAACAAAGGTTCTGCAGAACAAAGGTTCTGCAGAACAGGGAGGCAGCAAATCAAACGTTATGGTATCAACAGATCTATAAGGAGGATTGATCATTCATTCTATATAACCTTCATCTTTACAGGAAGAATTTAGTGGTGTTTTTTCATGAAATTAGGACTTAATTATTATAATATTACAGCTTAATTCTCATAACATTATGACTTTATTCTCATAAAATCTCTTAATTTAACTTTCATGAAGTATTAATTGTATTCTTGCGACTTTTATTCTCATAAGATTACTACTTTGTTTCCAGTTACGACTTTATTCTTTATTCTGTTATAGTTACGTTATTCTAATAACATTACGACTTTATTCTGTTATAGTTATGTTATTCTGATAACATTACGACTTTATTCTGTTATAGTTACGTTATTCTAATAACATTATGACTTTATTGTGATATAGTTACGTTATTCTAATAACATTACAACTTTATTCTGTTATAGTTACGTTATTCTAATAACATTACGACTTTATTCTGTTATAGTTATGTTATTCTAATAACATTACGACTTTATTCTGTTATAGTTACGTTATTCTTATAACATTACAACTTTATTCTGTTATAGTTACGTTATTCTTATAACATTACAACTTTATTCTGTTATAGTTACGTTATTCTAATAACATTATGACTTTATTCTGTTATAGTTACGTTATTCTAATAACATTATGACTTTATTGTGTTATAGTTACGTTATTCTAATAACATTACGACTTTATTCTGTTATAGTTATGTTATTCTAATAACATTACGACTTTATTCTGTTATAGTTATGTTATTCTAATAACATTACGACTTTATTCTGTTATAGTTACATTATTCTAATAACATTACGACTTTATTCTGTTATAGTTACGTTATTCTAATAACATTACGACTTTATTCTGTTATAGTTATGTTATTCTAATAACATTACGACTTTATTCTGTTATAGTTACGTTATTCTTATAACATTACAACTTTATTCTGTTATAGTTACGTTATTCTTATAACATTACAACTTTATTCTGTTATAGTTACGTTATTCTAATAACATTATGACTTTATTCTGTTATAGTTACGTTATTCTAATAACATTATGACTTTATTGTGTTATAGTTACGTTATTCTAATAACATTACGACTTTATTCTGTTATAGTTATGTTATTCTAATAACATTACGACTTTATTCTGTTATAGTTACATTATTCTAATAACATTACGACTTTATTCTGTTATAGTTACGTTATTCTAATAACATTACAACTTTATTCTGTTATAGTTATGTTATTCTAATAACATTACGACTTTATTCTGTTATAGTTACGTTATTCTAATAACATTATGACTTTATTGTGATATAGTTCAGCTCAACGTTTGTGTTCTGTTGGTTTTAGAGCGTCTGGGTGTTGCAGGTTGTGTTCAGGTCGACCAGTGTTTGCTGGAAACCGCAGCTCTTTTTTATGAGAACGAGCAAGAAGAGGTAGAGGGAAGGGGGGGGGGGGGGGCGTCCCAGCCATGAATTCCCTTCCCAGAATGCCCTTTTGTCTGACGTGCCACCGAGCAAGACTTACCAACACTCCAGGGGTGAATGGTGATGAGTGGGTTTATTATGCCAGTGCTGAGGGCTGCAGGCTTCAGGGGTCTCGGGGGCTTCAAGGGCTTCAGGGCCTCAGAGGCACTATATTTAACAATTTGTACAATATCACACAAACAAATATAGTTTTTTTGTGTTTCCCTAAAGTCCAGCAACATAAAATACTTAAGAAACTTTAAGAAACAATGGTACAATATTTATATAATTATATATTAATATATTTAGGCTCAGATAGGTTTATTAAAGAAGACGTTTTTTTAGGGGTGAACAAAGAAACTTAAAATACGAAGAATAAAAATGTATAAAACGTAACTCAAAATAATTATATTTCTAGTAAAAATCTAAAATAGTTGTTCTTGAAGACCTGTCTTTACTTTACTTTCTTACATCAAATTGAATTATTCATTTTGCTACATTTGTCAAAAGTTTTTATTAAAGCTTTTATTTTGACAAAATGGAGATAAATAACCAGAATCTGTCTTCTGATAATCTGCTGCTCTGGCAAAGAGCGGGAGATTGAAACGTTGACGAGGAGACGGTTATTGTTCAGTAGTGGATTATTCTTTTTGGAGGGGGGGGGGGGGTCTTCCTCCTCGGGGAAGAAGACCACATGACCCGGCAGAACAGAGGGGCAGCGAATAAAGAAACAGAGAGAGATGTCGGGCCTCTGAGCTCCTCAATGAAAGCCACATGTAGGACAGAGAGTGTGTGTGTGTGGTGTGTGTGTGTGTGTGTGTGTGTGTGTGTGTGTGTGTGTGTGTGTGTGTGTGTGACTAAAAACCCAGCCTCCAAAAGAGGAGGGAGTCTCTCTGAGCACCGCTGACATTCCCCACCAGCATTGTAGTGTGTGTGTGTGTGTGTGTGAAACCAGTAGAAGAGTCTTAACAGTGAAACACACACACTCACTCATCAGTGTGAGCTCTGGGCTTCGGTGCGGCTGCAGGACAGAAAGCTGCTCCGTGTCGACTTGTAGACGGAACAGAAGAAGAAGAAGAAGAAGAAGAAGAAGAAGAAGAAGAAGAAGAAGAAGAAGAAGAAGAAGAAGAAGAAGAAACGAGGCCAACATGTCCAACGCTCTGCTGAGGAGGAACTCCAGCAAACAGGGTTTACAGAACCTGATGAGGTACGTGATCGATCTGCTGTTCACACAAAGAGGAAGTTAATGTTCAAACGCTTCAGTTACACATTATTATTTATTATATTCATCTGGAGCAGAAACCAGCGGAGGGTAAAGAGGAGCGCTCTCATGTGTTTGAGTGGTTCGTCTTAATGGGAACAGTGGGATTACTGGTGTGTTTTGGGTCACGCAGGGTTTTGGGGGTGTGGGTGGGGGTGTGGGGGGTGTGAGGGGATTTGAATCGACTTACCTCCACTCACGTGAAATAATCATAACAAAAGAGCGATATTAATAATCCATTTCGAGCTCGTAATCTTGATTGTTTCTCTAAATGTATTAGCGGTTAAAATAAATGAAGGCGGCTGGACGCCCGAGGGCGGTTTCTCTGAGAGGGGAAGCGGTGGCGGCGACCCGGGTCAGAGGTGAAGGGTCACCGGAGTCGGTCCTTTGTTTCTCGGCTCTTTCTTCGCATCCTGTGTGGTTTGATGAGATAAGAGCAAAGATAAGAAGATAAGAGGCTCACGGGGATTTCTCTGCGTGTCCACGGTGGAGAGCAGTCTGCGCTGTGATTGGTCGCCGTAGAAGTCGTCCAACAACAACAACACGGTGGACCCTCATATTGGGGTTTGTGATGTCTTACAAAAAGTGAAAGCAACGCGCCTCAGTTCTGCTCTTTACATGAACAATGTCCTTCAAAGTAAACTTCCTCTTCACAGGAAAGAACTTAGAAAAGAGTGTTTGGGTTAAAACCAACACACCAAAGGTGTTACTGAAGGTCTGGTGTTGTAACGTTGTTACGTTGTTACATTGTTACATTGTTACATTGTTACGTTGTTACGTTGTTACATTGTTACGTTGTTACATTGTTACGTTGTTACATTGTTACGTTGTTTTATTGTTACGTTGTTACATTGTTACGTTGTTACATTGTTACATTGTTACGTTGTTACATTGTTACGTTGTTACGTTGTTACATTGTTACGTTGTTACATTGTTACGTTGTTACGTTGTTACGTTGTTACGTTGTTACGTTGTTACATTGTTACGTTGTTACATTGTTACGTTGTTACATTGTTACGTTGTTACATTGTTACGTTGTTACATTGTTACGTTGTTACGTTGTTACGTTGTTACGTTGTTACATTGTTACGTTGTTACGTTGTTACGTTGTTACATTGTTACGTTGTTACGTTGTTACATTGTTACGTTGTTACATTGTTACGTTGTTACATTGTTACGTTGTTACGTTGTTACGTTGTTACGTTGTTACATTGTTACGTTGTTACATTGTTACGTTGTTACATTGTTACGTTATTTACATTTTGCTGAGTGTACGTATTTATTTTAAGCCCGACCACGATGTTTTTCCTCAACATAAATAAGTGGTTTTGTTGCCTAAACACAACTGTGGCAGATTATTGAGTATGAAAGTATCATAAAAGTTTGTTTGCCACAGAGATTATTTTATTTAATGATCCAAGAGAACCAGTGATCTGTTCCCCAAACATCAACAACCCCACTTAACAACCCTCTGACTTTATTACTCGCAGCAAGTCCATATTTCATATTCATGTTAAAAGCCTTCAGATCTTGAGGATTCCTCTCAAACTAGTGGTGAGTTTCCATCTCTTGACAGCAGATACCAGCTGGAGGAGGCGGAGTCTCGCGGTGAGTCAGTAAACGAGCAGATGGCGTCGGTCTGGAGGATGGCGGTGTCATCACTCCTAAAACATGACGCGCTCGAGCGTCCATCATCATCCGGGTGATTCATTCTGTTTGATCCAGCTGGTTTCCAGATGCTGAGACTCGTTTCATTACACGTTTATTAGAAAACTATTATTATACTTTATGGTTTTTACTCCACAGCTTTCTGCTCATTATATAAACATATTTTGAGGTCGTGGCCACATGACCAGTTTTGTTGGAACAGCAACAGCTTTGTTGTTGAAGGATAAAAAGAACATTTAGTAAAATACTGGAGCAGGAATATGAATCCAGAAACATCAGATATAATGAAACGCTTTCCCGATCAATCAATACTAATTACGTTTTCTAGTATTAGTACTTAAACTGCAGTAAAGCAGTACTTCTACCACCCTGATACTTCTGGATCTGCAGCGAGTATCATGGCGGCGGGTCAAGGCTGTTTTTAATCAGCTCTCTGTGGGTGATGTCATCCAGGAGGCATAACTGCTGCGACCTCTGACCCCCGGCTCCCCCACACATGGCCGGGTGTCCTCGGTGTTTACGATACGCGGAGATAAGAGGCTGAGGAATGTTGGGGGGGGGGCTAGTTAGCTGATGACTGATGGGAGCCCCTCCCACCCCCCACCACCAGCTGGTTGTCTGCATTAGGACGGAGGGAAAGTAAACAGAGTGGGGCTTCCTGTTTCCAGGAGTCCTATCTGTGAGAGCCTGATGTCAACAGAAACTGTTGGTTCCCCGGAGAACGTTGAAGCAGATAAATGGTTCTAAAAGGTTCCGTTTCTACGTTAAAAACCTGCAACGCTAAACGTTAGCAGAGAGTTAGCAACTCTATGCTACGTTAGCAACTCTATGCTACGCTAGCTACTGAAGGTTTATTGAATACATTTCAATAATTGTAACAAAGAATAAAGACTCACCTTCAACATGCTTATTATACGACACATTATTACTAACGTAATACACTAACTAAGTGCATCAAACCTTCTACGCTTGGCAGGAAGCTGAATGGTTTCCCAGCTCGGAGGGAACCTCCCTCCTCTTCACCTTCAATTGTATCATCCTAAAAGAAAATGAAGCGTCGGTTCAAATCGAATACGCAGTTTGTTTCTTTTGGACTCCTTTGGACTTGTCGTCCTGTGCGACGAGGTCATTCGTGTTTGTCAGATCGATCTGATGTTGGGGCGACTGTGGCTCAGTGGTTAGCAAGTCAGTCTTTCAATCAGAGGGTCGGTGGTTCAAACCCCATGTCGTTGTGTCCTTGAGCAAGACACTTAACCCTCATTGCTCACCGTTGCTGTGTCTACGGTCTACTGTATATCATGTAAGTCTCTTTGGATAAAAGCGTCAGCTAAATGTAATGTAATGTTGGAACAGCTGCACGCCTCTTCCTGTGCTTCACATCAGACTAACCTGCAGGGTTCCCTCAGCCGGCCGGCAAAGAGCTGATATACGGACTTACTTATGTGTGACGAAGAGGGAAGACCTCCAGCGGGAGGCTGGGCTTCACTTGGCTGAGACTCTCTCTGGTCCAGAGTTCAGGTTCAGGCTGCTCAGACTGCCCTGACACACATCTGTCATACCTGAAATCAAATTAATCAAACTATTACCAATAAACTGACCACAATTGTGACATTCGGCACAATTTCCCCTTTGTTAAGCCCCGCCCCTTGAACAGAGTGGCCAATCACAGTGTCGGAAAAAGGTAATTCCTGGAATTGCTGATTCAAATTTGAATTTGAAGTACCGCTATTGCTGAAATAAAAGAAATCAACGAATATTAAAAATGTACCTGATGAGGAGATAAAAAAGAAAAAACACCAAGAGACTAAAGTTATTACAATTTATGCCAAAAATAAACATGAACGTCTGAACCAAACTTCTTGTCAATAATAGTTGAGATGTTTTGCTTCTGGTGCCGCTGGAGGATGTCCAAAATCAGAAGGGCTCGTCATCTGGGAACCACGGAAGTCTCTTTGACGTTTATTGGGCAATCAATCAAACAGTTGAGACATTTCAACCTCCTGGTGACGCTGGAGGAATAAGTCAGAGGATGAGGGGTTCGTCACCTGGAACCACGGATGTCTGCATGAGTCAGCCACAGCTGGACCTGCTGCTGCTCACCGTGTCCTGTGCAGCAGCAGCAGAAGCTGAGCGACAGCACTTTGACTGATTTGTCGTCTCTTCGCCGTGAGAGTGATCCGGCGCTCCGACGAGCCTCGACACGCCGGTGACTTCACTTCACAAGCGTCTTCCCACCGTCCTCGTCTGTCCGCCGGCTGAAAGCGAGCCGTGTTATTATCGTGTTATTATCATGTCATTATTGTGTCATTCACCGAGTCGACGCTCCGCTGACGGCATGCATGCTCACAAGAGACCGGATAATACTTTTAACCTTAATCCTTCCTTCAGTCTCGCTCCGCCGAGACGTCGCCGCACAATAAAGGCCGAACAAGTGCAGACAGACGAGGCCCACAGTGGTGCAGGTGGAGGAGGTGGAGGAGGAGGTGCAGCTCTTTTATCTGCTTTGTGTGTCGGGTTTCTGATGTCGGTCACAGAACTGAATTATTAAAAAATCTGCTGGCAACCAGAACACTGGAAGACTGTTTGTTACTTAAAGAAACAGGATTCTCAAAGTCAGATGAGAAGAGAGCTAGCCTAGGGCTAGCCTAGCTTAGCACGAAGACAGGAAGCAGGGGGGACTGCTAGCCTAGCTTAGCACAAAGACAGGAAGCAGGGGGGACTGCTAGCCTAGCTTAGCACAAAGACAGAAAGCAGGGGGACTGCTAGCCTAGCTTAGCACAAAGACTGGAAGCAGGGGGGACTGCTAGCCTAGCTTAGTATAAAGACAGGAAGCGGGTGGAAATTACTAGTTTAGCATCCATTAAAATAAAAATTAAAAATAATATATATATATATATATATATATTATATACATCTAATATAAAAGTAATTTCTAGAGCTGAAACGATTAATCAATCGACAGTGAATTCATTGGAAACTTTTTTGTTCATTGATTAATAGTTCTCTATTTTTTAAGCAGAAGTTATAAATATTCTCTGGTTTCAGCGTCTTTATTAATAATATCAGTATTTTTCTTTTCTTTGATAGTAAATTGAATATTTTTGTGTTTTGGACTCAAACGAGTGTAAAAACTTTCTTCATCACAGTTCAATCATATCTTGTTGTTTCCAAACATCTTTTTTCAGGCGAAAAGTGACTTTGTTTGCTTAAACCTAACCGTTTGAACCAGCGGGGCTCGAGGGCACCTGGGGGAGTCTTACTGGTGTTGGGGGAGCGGCGTGTTCAGGCCGGCCTCGGGTGTCGGGTTACGAACAGACCACATGAAACCACATGAAACAGAAGTGAGAGTGTTCTGAGCATGACGTCGTCCTCTCGGGTTTTATACGATGACTAGACCGAGGTCTGTAGAGGACCAGGACTACACTGATGTCTGTAGAGGACCAGGACTACACTGATGTCTGTAGAGGACCAGGACTACACTGATGTCTGTAGAGGACCAGGACTACACTGAGTTCTGTAGAGGACCAGGACTACACTGAGGTCTATAGAGGACCAGGACTACACTGAGGTCTATAGAGGACCAGGACTACACTGAGTTCTGTAGAGGACCAGGACTACACTGAGATCTATAGAGGACCAGGACTACACTGAGTTCTGTAGAGGACCAGGACTACACTGAGGTCTACAGAGGACCAGGACTACACTGAGGTCTACAGAGGACCAGGACTAACTTGAGACTGGTTCAGGACCAGATAAAGGTTCCTCACTTTACTTCTTCCGCGACTAAACAAATCTGAAATGTATCTTACCTGAGAAGAAGCTCTTATTTTGAAAAGTCAGCTGTCTCCGTAGATGCACATCCCGTCCTCCATCAGAGGGTTTCTGACCCTCATCCAGCTGCTCGCCGGCCTCTCCACCTCTGTCCCTCAGTCACTTCCTCTCTGCTCGTCAGGAAGGATGGAGACACCCGGAGGAGGAGGAAGAGGAGGAAGTGATGCTGACTCTGACAAAGAGTGGCAGCTTATCAGCAGCAGACCTCTGGTTCAACACCGTCAGTGTAGACCGCAATGAAAGGTGCCCAGAGGGTCAGAGGTCACCTTCACCCCCCGGTAAAGAAAGTGGAGGACCAGATGGAGCCATTAGGGATCTGTTGGGGACTCAGAAGTCAAATGTGAGTCCAGTAACTGGACACCTGAACCTCCAGATGGATCCCTTTGAGCCGTTAGTCCTGAAACAGGATCAACATCAACCGTAACGTCACCTCCAGCCTCATTTTAACCCAAACTAAAATATTTTCCTGACTCCGTAGTTTTGTTGCCTAAAACTCTAAAAGTTGTTTCCTCTGAAGTAGGAAGTTTATTTTGAAAAGACTGCATGAATGTAACGAGCTGGTCGTGTTGCAGCTGTTTGTGGTCACTAACAGGTTCTGATGGTTTTTAAAAGTATTTCCTGTTTCTTCTTCTGCTTCATAAACTGTTCTTACATCATTTATGCACTTACAATAATTGATACGCTGTAAGTTGTGGATATTACAGGAAATTAATTTGTATGCAATTCATGTCACAAAAAAACTACTAACCCGAACCTTGATCTTTAACTCTGATTTGACTGATTTGCATGATGTAAAACCGCTTCTTGCTGCAGGCTGACGGCTCAGAGGAGCGTGGAGGACGCCGAGGAGGTGGAGAGGGAGCAGCGGCGGAGAGCTCGGGAGGCGACGCGGTGTTCCAACGGCGGCTCGCAGCCCGGAGAGTCGTCACCGGAGGACGGGACGCTGGCAGAGGACGGCATGTACGTACAGACCAAACCTGTCCTCTGGTTGTATAGAAGTCTATGCTTCATGTGTTAAAGCTGCATTCTCTCTCCTGACCACCAGGGGCGACTCCTCTGGTTGTATAGAAGTCTATGCTTCATGTGTTAAAGCTGCATTCTCTCTCCTGACCACCAGGGGGCGACTCCTCTGGTTGTATAGAAGTCTATGCTTCATGTGTTAAAGCTACATTATCTCTCATGACCACCAAGGGGCGACTCCTCTGGTTGTATAGAAGTCTATGCTTCATGTGTTAAAGCTGCATTCTCTCTCCTGACCACCAGGGGGCGACTCCTCTGGTTGTATAGAAGTATATGCTTCATGTGTTAAAGCTGCATTCTCTCTCCTGACCACCAGGGGGCAACTCCTCTGGTTGTATAGAAGTCTCTGCTTCATGTGTTAAAGCTGCATTCTCTCTCCTGACCACCAGGGGGCGACTCCTCTGGTTGTATAGAAGTCTATGCTTCATGTGTTAAAGCTGCATTCTCTCTCCTGACCACCAGGGGGCAACTCCTCTGGTTGTATAGAAGTCTCTGCTTCATGTGTTAAAGCGGGATGTTAATGAGGATCTCATGGTTTCTCTCTGTCGCCGTTAAACATTCCAACGTCAAACGTAACGTAATTCCACGTCGATGTAATCGTGTGAACTCAGGAAGTCATTAAGTGCACAACATCATTCACTCACTCGCCTCACGTCCAGCGACTTCCTGTCCGAGCTGCTAACGACGTGACGACTGGCAGCTTTCACAGAGTTTGTCGTCACGTTGCCCAGCGGTGAAACCCGAAGCTTCTCGTTGCCCGTTGCTCGGCCTGCGCAGGTTTCCCCTAAAACGATGTTTCCACTGAGAGAGAAGCTGCAACCGGCCTCAGCCCCCCGCTGACATGAGGACGAACACGCAGCTGCTTTCTCATGACGCGACCGCAGAGGAATGTTTACTGCGGAGCGTCTCCCGCCGTGTCAAAGCTTGCAGCCGACTTTAAGTTTAATGACAGTTTTCTCCTCCATCACATCACAGGGATCAGTTGGTTTCAGGCCACGAAGGCTCAGCTGCAGCCTGTAATTGAAAGCTTTTCCGTATGAGACGCGGCCGTGATGTAAGGCTGGGTTGAAATCCCCTTTTGCTGCATGATTTTCTGTATCCAAGGGGGTCAGAGGTCAAGTTCTGGCAGAGTTTGAACCAGACGAAGTCTATTCTTCCTGTGTTAAAGCTGAATTATCTCTCCTGACCACCAGGGGGTGACTCCTCTGGTTGTATAGAAGTCTATGCTTCTTGTGTTAAAGCTGCATTCTCTCTCCTGACCACCAGGGGGCGACTCCTCTGGTTGTATAGAAGTCTATGCTTCATGTGTTAAAGCTGCATTCTCTCTCCTGACCACCAGGGGGCGATTCCTCTGGTTGTATAGAAGTCTATGCTTCATGTGTTAAAGCTGCATTCTCTCTCTACAGACCACCAGGGGGCGACTCCTCTGGTTGTATAGAAGTCTATGCTTCATGTGTTAAAGCTGAATTCTCTCTCCTGACCATCAGGGGGCAACTCCTCTGGTTGTATAGAAGTCTATGCTTCATGTGTTAAAGCTGAATTCTCTCTCCTGACCACTAGGGGGCGACTCCTCTGGTTGTATAGAAGTCTATGCTTCATGTGTTAAAGCTGCATTATCTCTCTTGACCACCAGGCGGCGACTCCTCTGGTTGTATAGAAGTCTATGCTTCATGTGTTAAAGCTGCATTCTCTCTCCTGACCACCAGGGGGCGACTCCTCTGGTTGTATAGAAGTCTATGCTTCATGTGTTAAAGCTGAATTCTCTCTCCTGACCACCAGGTGGCGACTCCTCTGGTTGTATAGAAGTCTATGCTTCATGTGTTAAAGCTGAATTCTCTCTCCTGACCACCAGGTGGCGACTCCTCTGGTTGTATAGAAGTCTATGCTTCATGTGTTAAAGCTGCATTCTCTCTCCTGACCACCAGGTGGCGACTCCTCTGGTTGTATAGAAGTTTATGCTTCATGTGTTAAAGCTGCATTCTATCTCCTGACTACCAGGGGTCGAGTTTCTATCAAAACAAAAAGGAAGAACCTGTGGGGACTATTTTCTCGCCCCGTGTGGCTCAATGATGTGTTTTTAATGGAGCTCTATGGCACAAACACAATACTTGTCAGTCGATGTTTTTGGGAGGAAAATAAGGTAAAGCCTGACGGATGTGTCTCGACCTCGACTCACTCACCGCAGCTCAGGAATCCGTCCAGGTGTCACAGACACGGAGACGTCGCTGCTCGTTAAGGCTGATCAGTTGCCGAGAGACTCCCATCATGCAGCGGGGGGGCCGCATCTTAATCATCTGGGGAATGCTGAGTGAATTCCTTTCTGCCAGCTCTCGGAAACACAAAACACACTTTCATTACTTTGACCCAGCGTGGGAAGCAGCTGGAGACGTTGTGCTAATTGTTGAGAATGTGTCCAATAATAAGTTCACTTCATCAACACTTGACTAATGTTCAACACTTAAATTAAAGGTCAAACGTTATATAAAATAGGTTTGGGTTGTTCTGCGTGTTACTGTGTTTTTTCCTTTAAGATCAGATCAACGTAGATCGGTACTGAACCGCCACAGAGGAGCTACAGGTTTAAATATGTGAGCAGTAAATGTTCCAGATAGGAAATGAGCTTCTGGTCCAAAATGGATTAGTTCTATGAAAAGATTGTGTTTTGAGATGAAATCATAGACCGTAAATAAGAAGTGAGCGCAGTCATTGTGTCGAGTTTGGCAATTCCGTCACTATATTTGGACTGAGGAGGATGTAGAGACGCCGTATACGTCTCTTATGTCGACCTGTCAATCACCTCGTAGCCCCGCCCTAAACCACCCCCTGCTTTATGGTCTGTTTGACTCTAAATGAGCATAATTTACTAAATGAACATCATGCTGTATTGAAGAAGACTTGAAACTAGAGATTGAGACATAAACTCATGTTTACAATGTTTACTGAGGGAATACATCAAGAGAGAAGTAGAGTCATTTATATAGACTTCTATACAACCAGAGGAGTCGCCCCCTGGTGGTCAGGAGAGAGAATGCAGCTTTAATACATGAAGCATATACTTCTATACAACCAGAGGAGTCGCCCCCTGGTGGTCAGGAGAGAGAATGCAGCTTTAATACATGAAGCATAGACTTCTATACAACCAGAGGAGTCGCCCCCTGGTGGTCAGGAGAGAGAATGCAGCTTTAACACATGAAGCATAGACTTCTATACAACCAGAGGAGTCGGACCCTGGTGGTCAGGAGAGATAATGCAGCTTGTTTTTGTAACTTTGAGACCTTGACCACCTGCTCCTCGTCCTCAGGTACGACGGGGACCTGAAGCCGAGCAGCTCTCTGGCTCTGGAGGAGGACGAGGGCTTCAGCGACTGGACTCAGCGTCGAGAGAGACGGAGGCAGCAGCGCCTGCAGGAGCTCAGCCACGGAGGCGAGGAGGACGAGGACGAAGAGGAGGACACGATAAACAAAGCCGTTCCCATGAAGAACGTCCAGACCTCGGTCTCGTCCTCCGGCCGACTCCAGAGACAGGAGTGCCTGAAAGAAGACAAGGCCGGGGTGGAGATGGAGAGGAGGAAGGAGCGTGAGGAGAAGGCGATTCGAGCTGAGCGGGCGAGGAGGGAGAAAGAAAGGGAGGAAGAGGAGGACAAGAGGATGAGAGAGGAGGCGATGAACAGGAGGAAGGAGGAGATTCAAAGGCCGAATACAGAGGTACGAGTTTGTCTCTGAACAACTGTGATTTTTTAAGTTTTAGTTCATTCTAGACACGTCTGAAGTCTCTAATCATTCAAAAGAAGACTCGGTCAAGTTATAAGATACAAGTCCAAGTTAGTCATTTGACTCTAAAACATTAGAGACAAGTCTGAGTCGATCATCAAGGAATCAAGTTATTCACGAAAGGTCTAGATCAAAGGTCTAGATCAAAGGTCTAGATCAATCTCAAACTAGTCCAGTTATTGTAGTTTGAGACGGGTCCAAGTCAAGTCTAAAGGTCTTTAGAACGAGTCAAACACAAGTCAGAGTCCAGTCTGAAAACATTTAAAACATGTCAAAGTCAAGTGTCAAAATATTATAAGTATATTTATAAGTAAATAGAGGAAGGTCCAGGCCAAGTCATTCATGTCAAGTCAGAGTCAATCTTCTTAGTCCTTTGAGTTGAATTAAAGACACATCAGAGTAAATAATGAAGGCATTCGATAGAGTTCTCAAATCAAGTCTCATGACCTTCAGGGTGAGTCAGAGTCGAGTCTCAAGGCTCAAGAGAGGACTTGGTTATATTTTAAGTCAAGTTCCAGTTACTAAGACAGGTCTTGTTTTAAGAAATGTGATAAGTCAGAGTAAATCTTTGTCAGAGAAGTCCGTAGTCCTTTGAGACGAGTCAAAGACAAGTCGGTGTCAAGGATGAAGTCATTCAAAACAAGTCAAGTGTCAAAGTATTAGAGACGAGTCAGACTAAAGTTCTAGTCCTTTTAGACGAGTCAGAGTTAAGCCTCAAGGCACTTTCAAATCAACTCCAAGGCCTTCAAGACAAGCCTGAGTGACGTTTGATAGAATATCTGAGACAAATAAAGTCTAATGTTACTCAAGACAAGTCATCGTCGAGTCTCAAGTTGTTTGAGACAAGTTTGAGTGAAGTCGAGTCATTTCAGAAAAGACTAGGTCGTATTTCAAGTTATTTTACACAAGTCAAAGTGAAAGTCTTTCTTTTGTTTTTTCTGATCAAATTACGAGTCAACATTCAGGTCTTTATTGTCTGTGGTTGCTGACTTCAAAGTACACAAAATGTTTGAAAAGAACATCTGTTGAACTCTTCAGGTGGAGAAAAGAAAAGAGGTTAAGATCTCCTACACGTCCAAGGTTTTTCTTCACCAAGAGCCGAAACACGGCAACGCCAACGGAGACGCGACCAAAGAGGAAGTGAAGTCGTACAAGATCAACAAGACAAAAAGGTCCACCAGGTGTGTTTTATGGCGATGGATTACACAGAACTTCTTTGACTACCACTATCAGGGGTGTCCACATAGTTTTGGCCATACGGTTTCCGGTACATTCAAAGTGAGAACAGAAGATTTGAATATCTAAAAAACCTCCCCGGCCTTTCTAGCAGAGCCGTGGAGCCGGAGGAGGCGGAGACCATCCTGGAGACGGAGCAGCGCCTGGAGAAGATCCGGCAGAGCCTCCAGCAGAAGGAGAGCCAGGAGCTGGAGGAACTGAAGAGGAAGAGGGAGGAGAGGCGTCAAGCCCGGGTGGGAGAGGAGCGCCGGAGGGAGGAGGAGGAGCTGCAACGGCTGGCCAAAGAGGAGGTGAGCAGCCTCGTCAAAGGCTTCAATGTTGGATATTTAGATGGAACTATTTCTTTGAACGACCTTTTAACGAACTCCATTTCCCATAAGCGCTAGACTGCTATGGCTCAGATTATACTAACCCTAACCCAACAACGTAACAATGCAACAACGTAACCCAACAACGCAACCCAACAACGCAACGCAACAACGCAACCCAACAACGCAACGCAACAACGTAACGCAACAACGTAACGCAACAACGTAACGCAACATCGTAACGCAACAACGTAACGCAACAACGTAACACAACAACGTAACGCAACAACGCAACGCAACAACAACGTAACGCAACAACGCAACCCAACAACGCAACGCAACAACGCAACCCAACAACGCAACGCAACAACGCAACGCAACAACGCAATGCAACAACGTAACGCAACAACGTAACACAACAATGTAACGCAACAACGTAACACAACAACGTAACACAACAACGTAACGCAACAACGTAACACAACAACGTAACACAACAACGTAACACAACAACGTAACACAACAACGTAACACAACAACGTAACGTAACGGCGGAACAACGTAACAATGTTACGTTACAACATACCAATGTACCGCAACAATACTTGTTATACTTATTACTATTATCCTACCACGTATTGGTGGATTCATATACTTCTCACTTGCTCGTTCCTCTGACAGAATGGAAAAACTTTGACATTCAACTTGTCTGTGTTTTCTTTGCAGAAACGTACAACAACATTATTTTTATAAGAAGATAATTCATCCTCTAGTTTATGTTTAGAGGTTGATGCAGAACTGTGGAGTTTAACAGTGTTTGTGCTGCAACTCGCAGGAGGAGAGGAGGCGCATGAAGGAGGACATTGAGAGGAGGAGGATGGAGGCAGCAGAGAGGATGAAGAGCCGGAGTACATCCAGCGTGGACGGAGACGAGATCTTCAGTCCCTTCAGTCCCAAAACTCCCACTCACAAGGTAAATACCACTTTTGTATATATATCTAGATATATATATATATCTCTAGATACAGTTTTGGATTTAAAACTGTGATGGTTTTAAATCCAGCTGATGACGTCACATCTCACGGACTTCGTGGCTTCACAAGGACTCGTGAAGACATGAAGTCTGGTTAACGGACAGATTACTCATTGACGTGTGCAGAATGATGTCACTTTTGTAAACAACATGTGTTATCTCCACAGCTGATGGGTTCAGGCTCAGCTCGTAAGTTGCATGTGTGTGTGTGTGTGTGCGTGTGTGCGTGCGTGTACGTGTGTGTGCGTGTGCGTGTGTGCGTGCGTGTGCGTGTGTGTGCGCGTGTGTGCGTGTGTGCGCGTGTGTGCGTGTGTGTGTGTGCGTGTGTGTGTGTGTGTGTGTTTGAAAAGCATGTTGTGAACTCACTGATCTTGTGTGAGTTTGATTCGTGGACAGGGACCTCCCCACATGTGGCTGTGTTGTCCTTCACTAATGAACATTTATATTATAATGTATCTTCTTAGTCCTTTTATGATGCACATTCAAGATTTAAAGTAAACTAAACTGTTCTATATTTGCATATTTGATAAATGTGTTTGATGGAAACGTTCACGTGCATGACACTGCATGTTCTGCACCTTTTTGCTCTTTAGCTCATTGAACTGCAGCCTGTAACGAACGTCTTCTTCTTCTTTTTCAGATCTCAGAGAGGACGGAGTCGCTGAACCGCTCGCTGAAGAAGAGGTGAACGTCTTCATCAAATATATATATTTGTATATGTATATCTGACCCTGAACCAGTTTGAACTGTTTCCTGTTGTCTCATCGTATCAGTAACAGCTTTAAGAAGACGCAGACGCTCGTCCTGCTGCCGAAGATCGACGACAAGCTGGAGCAGTACACACACGCTGTGGAGGTCAGCTCACACACACACACACACACACACACACACACACACACACACACACACACACACACACTTCCTGTCTTCATGCTAAGCTAACAGGCTGCTGCTTGTAATCTCATATTTAACGGACGTCAACATGAGAGAGAGGAACACATCGGATGTGTTTCCTCTGAACACTCAGCTGGTGATCTTTTGGACTCATAGTTTGAAACCCAGCTGAAGGTTAACGAGCTGCGCCGACCTTCATGCTGCCGAGGTCACGTGACCCCGGCAGCACCTGGGCGATGACATCACAGCCCTCTGTTGTTGTCTCAGACTGATTTATGCTAAGTTTGAATACATAATTAATATATGAGAGTGTAATTATCTTCTCTATTCTCCGGGGACAATCAGCTTAAAACATGAAATCTACAAGGTCACATTACAACTTTACGGTACAGTGACACACGTTGTTTACGGTTGTTGTTGTTGTTGTTGTGCAGAACTCCCAGGAGGTCCGGGCAGTGAAGGCATCACTGACCGACCTGCCCAGCTCACCTGAGGTCGTCACCTCCAAGAAAAACCTGTTTGAGGCCGGTGAAGCCTGGAGCCAGAGTCCCACCAAGGGAGCCAGCTGCAAGGTAAGACCCGCCCCCGATGGGTTAATATCTGAGAGAAAACAGAAATCACCTTCATTTGGAAGACAGCTAAAATAAATAATGTGTTTTACCGTTAACCCGACGAGATGTTAGGGCATCACAATGATTTAGTTTTCTTTTACTGGCATCTTTGGGCTTCCATAATTTTAACCGAAACCTTTTCTGAACCAGGACGTTGAGGGGCTGAAGGTGGGCGTGGCCAACCGGATCACCCAATGGGTGAAGGGGCCGTCTGACGGCAGCAGACAGTCGCCCTGCAGACCGACAGTGAGTCACCAGCACGACAGGGAGATAAACGAGTATAAAGAAGTTGAAAGTAGTGACATGTTGTAATAATAATAATAATAACAATTATTATTATTATTATTATATATGTATAATAATCACTGCACAATGAGTACTTCTACTACTCGTACTTTAAGTATGTTTTTTAAATTTCTGGTGGTTTCTGATTTAACACCACTGATTGGCTGTGAAGTGTTGTGTTCAGGTGCAGCTTAAAAGTCAGTTATGTGAGGCTTCCCTCTTGTGGAGAAACAAGAAACAACATTTAAAAACAAAAGTCTTCCTCTGCTTTAACTTTGAAGGATTTATCTTTAATTTGAGATATAGTTAATTTATTAAATAAAGTTGACCAGATATATTTTATGTATTTTTATTTATATATTTTATGTATATCTTGCGTGTTACTA
The DNA here is from genome assembly GCA_023566465.1 of Cottus gobio. Lineage (NCBI taxonomy): Eukaryota > Metazoa > Chordata > Actinopteri > Perciformes > Cottidae > Cottus > Cottus gobio. Next base: position 1,197,422 of record CM042223.1, read on the forward strand.
CAAAAGGTGAAGACAGAAGCTCTGAGACTTTAAATGAAGAGCATCTTGTATTTTCTATCTGTACTCAAACAGCGTAACCCTCCACTGCCATTATAATACACAGAAGACTAAAATAAATACATGCTTATAATGTCAAATTGATGTTTAGGTCAATTTGAATATTTAATGAAATTCATGAATTGGGAAATCCTTTAAAATAGAAACAAATTAATTTGGAAATAATTATGAATTTAAAAAAATCCTGAATTAAAAAAATAAACAATTTGTCAAATAAACACTTTTTTATATTTCTGTTTATATTTGTTTATTTTTAAATGAAAATGTTAGGCTTTTATTTATTTATTCATTAATTGATTGTGTCATTTACTTCTTCATTTTTTTGTTATAATCTCAGTTTTAATCCTCCAGGTTGATGCTATACTATGCTAGGATAAGCTATGCTAAACTAAGCTAAGCTAAGCTAAACTAAGCTAAGCTAAGCTAACTATACCATCCTGACTTCAGCTTTGTACAAACACAAAGACGTCGACAGGAAATAAAAGTGAGGGTTGTATTGATTATTGATCGATCTATCAGGAGGTGAGACCCGGAGGTGTGATGCAGAAGAAGAACATGTGGGAGGGCCTTGGTGGTGAGACAGGACGGGGCGGCCAGAGAGCCAAGGTGAGCGCGCACACACACACACACACACACACACACACACACACACACACACACACACACACACACACACACACACACACACACACACACACACACACACACACACACACACACACACACACACACGGATGGATGGACGATGTTACAGGATGACAAATAAACATGATAATCCATCTTCTCTCCTTTTAGTCGGCTGATGGTAAAAAGTACAAATTTGTTGTCACTGGTCACGGAAAATATGAAAAGATGTCGAAGGACGGAGAGAACGGAGGAGGAGAATTCGCTGACGGAGATTCTGGTAAGATTATGAATAAGTGTTTAGTTTTCATCCCTATATGAAAACACTTCAACATGATGTTGTTCCCCTCGTGGGGTTTGGTGGTCACATGCTTCATGAACGTTCCTATAATCAAAGAGTCATCATAAACTTTTCATCCTCCTAATATTTGAGGAGGAAAAACTGTTTGAATCAAAAGTAAAGTGGCCCATAGATGGAATATGAGTTTATTATATTTACTATATTACTGTAATATAACTGGTGAGAGCAAACAGGTATCGCTTTATTTTAGTGGATGTTCTAAAAATAGAAAACCATATGAAAAGAAAAATTCAAAAGTATTTTTTTATATAACAAAAATAAACAAGAATATAAGACAATTAGGCTGCACGGTGGTGTAGTGGCTAGCACTGTCGCCTCACAGCAAGAGGGGCCGGGGTTCAGATCCCGGTCTGGGCGGGCCTTCTGTGTGGAGTTTGCATGTTCTCCCCGTGTCAGCGTGGGTTCTCTCCGGGTTCTCCGGCTTCCTCCCACAGTCCAAAGACATGCATGTTAGGTTAATTGGACTCTAAATTGCCCATAGGTGTGAATGTGAGTGTGAATGGTTGTCTGTCTATATGTGAGCCCTGGATAGACTGGCGACTTATCCAGGGTGTACCCTGCCTTCGCCCAATGACAGCTGGGATCGGCTCCAGTGCCCCGCGACCCTAAAGAGGATAAGCGGTTCAGATGATGGATGGATGGATGGATGGATAAGACAATTATTTTGGGTATTATAAGTTTTCTGAAAATATTATTCTTAAATATCCAATTGATTATCCTATTAAATAAAATTTGGTGTTTAAATATGTAAATTAGGCATTATGTAATGGTGAATTTAGATGTAAACAACATAATAATAAAATAAATGTTTTCTTTCCTCTAGAATGAAAGAAGACGAGTTATGGAAGAAAAACATAAACTTTTGTTTTGTTGACAGATGAATGTAAACTGTCATATAAATGTTGGGACTAGTTTAGTGTAGTGAGATTTGTTTTTTCTAGTTTTTAAGTCCAACAGTTTTAGCTACAAAAGAAATGAGGAAATCTAAAATATTTCATTACATTACATTACATTACATTACATTTCATTTAGCTGACGCTTTTATCCAAAGCGACTTACAATAAGTGCATTCTACGGTTACATACAAGAATCAGAACAAGAATCAAGAAGGTACAATTTCGACAAAAAGTTCAACTACAAAGTGCTATCAGTAAGAGCCGTTTCAGTGCTACTATAGTGCTACATCCTTTATTCAAGGTATAGTCGGAAAAGATGTGTTTTTAGTTTGCGACGGAAGATGTAGAGACTTCCTGCTGTTCTGATGTCAATGGGGAGCTCATTCCACCATCGAGGAGCCAGGACAGAGAACAGTCGAGACTTTGTTGAGTGTTTAATCCGACATCAAATCAAATTAAACTAAAAAATGAAAGTTCAGGTCCATATGAATAAATTAAAAATGTTCCTCTAGCTTTTGTGTTCAAACATTAGAAACTAATTAAATCAAGACGAAGGAAACTTGTTTTTTTATTTGTGCGTAAATTAACTTCATCACACGCATTAGAAACCATTAGAAACATAGAAGGAAAAAAATACATACAAAAATGAAACTAGAAGAATAAACTTTCCTGTTTTTTCCACACATTTTTCATTCTATTTTTAAATTGGAGAAGTTTTAGTCCTCGTTTTTATATTTTTATGTATGTATATATTATATTAAGTATGTATTTCATATTTTATTTGGGCGAACATAACGCTACTTTCTGCTAAGATTCCCACAATGCAATGTGCTGCATTTGATGTCGACATGGAAAATGACAAAAATCTCAATGTATTGCTCATTATTAAGAAGTGTTGATTAGCTCCAGGGAGCATTTCATATCTATTCCATATCTCTGAAACCAGTGAGATTGTGTGCATGCTTTATATATTCATCTGTTTGTGTAGAAATTGCCAATCTAACTCTCTTTTGTGTCTAACTGACATTGCCTTTCTTCTTTAATTGCACATATTATTAACAGGAATAAGGTCAAATTAATACGCTGCCAATCTGTTATTTTATTGTGACTTTAAGAAACAAAACAATAATCATCCACGGGCTAAAAAGAATATTTAAAAAAGATCACGTTATTCTCTACTTACGAGGATTTTCGCCCTGAGGCGAGTAGCACCATTATGAACAAAAACAAATGTTCCTCTAGCACCAATAAAAACACAGACATTTAAAGAAATATGCATTATTCTCTAGAAATGTACTTTCTTCACAAGAATCAAATATTTCAATCCTTGAATCTGTATTTTATAGTGAACGATGTATTTATGTGATGAAGGAAACGAGAAGCTCAAGTTTTTACTGAAAACATAAACACTTTAATCTGAATGTGACGTCTGAATGACTTTAAGACAAATGTAGCCGCCTCTCTCTCTTGCAGCTAAACCACAAACACAACATTTAACGTCCAGACAACCAGTCGCACAAATGCAACACAAAGCGTTTGTCAAGTATAAAGTTCAACGTCGACTTTTCTACGAACACAAACGTCATTCAATAACACGGAGACCTTCTGCAACTGTACATTGAACATTTATCGTAACTTCTTTTACTTTACATTTTCGTCTTGGCACTTAATAACACTTAATATGATATATATTTTATATATATAATATTTTATATAATATATATATAATATATTTTATATAATATATATATAATATATAAAATATATATAATATGTATATATATAATATATAAAATATTATATATATATAATATTTTAAATATATATATAATATGTATATGTATATATATGTATATATATATATATATATATATATATATATATATATATATATATATTAGCTTAAGTAGCGGCGAACCCCCTTGCTGTTCTATTAAAGTCTTTTGGCTCCTCCTCTTTACCTTTGCGACCTATCAGACCCATTTCAAAAACAGTTGAAATCTTGGTCACCGGCCTCGACGCCGCCTCTTTGAGCCTTTTAGCGTCAAACTTGGGACTAAAAAGCAAGATGGGCAGCCGGTGGGCGAACGAAGGGATCTCTTTCGACTCGTCCTTTTGCAACTCGTCCTTCGCCTCCTCGCTTCTGTTCATCTCGATCTGGTGCATGATGTTCTCTTTGGTGGAGAACATTTGGAAGAGGACGGCGTTCCACATCTTCGCTGCCACGGGAGCGTCTTTGGTTTGGTTCTCGTCCGGATCTTCGTGCCCAGCGGGGGCCTTCTCTGCGGCCTTCTCGTTGGCCTTCTCGGCGGCCTTCTGCACCTCTCTCGGTTCTGGCCCGGGGGCCTCTTTCTGGGAGCCTATCTCTGGAAACTTGGGCTCCTCCTGCTCCACAACCATGTGCTTTTTGAGTCGGGACCAACCGCTCAATTTGGATTTCACGCCCTTTGGCTTTTGTATGACCTTGAGAAGCGGCTCGGCCGGGAGGGATTCATCGCCTTCCTTTTTCTCAGGAGCAGATTTAACTGCCGGAGTTGATTCCGCTTTCTTATCCTTGAATTGACTTCCTGTTGACTCAACTGCAGACGTTGTGACAGGAAATGCGGGCGCTGCAGGGCTTTGCTTGGAGCCTCCGGCTTTATCCTCGGCGGCGGCAGTTTTTGGCTCAATTACAGATTTCGTGACTTTATCTTTGCCCAAAAGCTTTCTTACGGCCTTTAGAGGATCCTGGTCGTCACTTTCTGTTGGAGGATGTTTGGCTTCTGCAAGTTTCGTTTTTGGTTTGGCGACTTCTGGAACTTGTGTTCCTGCTTTCGGTCTCTCTTTCCCCTCTGCCGTTGAAGGCGGAGCCTTCGGTGTTTCTCGAATCAACAGTTGTTCTTGTTTTTCTGCAACCCGACTGGATGCCGTACTTGTCTCTTGTGTTGACGTTGTTCCTGAGGTGTCAGAAGCTTGTGAAACAATGATAGTAGGGATTGAAGGGGTGATTGCATCTTTTGTATCCTCCACACAGGGTTTACCTACATCTTTGGGGGTTTCTTTGGGTTTAGACACCTGGGACGTCTCCACAGATGGTTCTTGGCTTGTTGTCTTACATTCTGCTGGTTCCTCTTTTGTAGCTTGAACCTCCTCCTTGGAACCGGAGATACCAAATGCTGGAGAGTACGTTCTTATTCCGCCGTGAGCCGCATATTCAGCCGGTGTCAGTCCACGGTAGCCGGACTTTGACTTTTGAGCCACTTGGATTGGGGTTTTAGGTCTCTGAAAGGCTACAGGGGATACTCCAATAGGTGGTGTCCCATATGTTGGTGTCTTTGGTCTTTTAAAGCCAGGTGACGTGGTCATAAGTCGGGATGCTTCGTATGTTGGAGTCTTGGGCCTCAGATTGTTGTAAGAAGTCACTACCGCTGTTTTCAACTCAGACGTTGGAGTTTCAGGTCCTTGAGAGCCAGCTGGAGGAGTTGCTCTTGTCAGATCGGGCTCTGATTTGGACTTTGTGATGCTTTGTTGGATTGTTTTTACAGCATGAGGGATTTCCGAATGAATGTCCCCATTCAGCATTGTTCCAGTAGGCTTAGGTTCAGCAGTCTTGACACTTTGGGAAGCAGACAAACCGCCAGCAGAAACCGTTTGGGGCGTTCTTGACCTCTCTGGTTCTACTGTGATTGGCGACACCGCAAACAAGAGAGGGTTGGGTTTTGAGACTTCAAAGACAGGCGTTGTAGCTCGAGACAAGTGGTATGCCGGGGTTCTAGGCCGTCCTGCTGAAGCTCTCAATGTTTGATAGTCAAATGTTGGTGTTTTAACTCTGATTTCAGCTGATGGGGTTGTTCTTTTTATTTCAGCTGTTGGGGTGGCTCTTTTTATTTCAGCTGTTGGGGTGGCTGTTTTGATTTCAACTGTTGGGGTGGCTGTTTTGATTTCAACTGTTGGTGTTATGATAGTATTCAACCCTGAAGTTGGTGTTTTCCTCTGGGGATCCGTGTCCATTAAAGGTAGCTGAGCCGTCGGTGTCGTACCTCTTCTGACCTCAGGTGCTGAAGTCAAATTTAGTTTTATTTCTACTGGTGTTTTACTTTGAGGTACTGTGCTGCCAATAGCAGTTAATCCAGCTGTGTCGTACACCGGCGTGGTCCTGGATGACTCGTAGAACGACGTGCTCGCTGTGTACATCCTAATTTGAGGAACATCAAACATCGGTTTGGGTGATCTTGAATGTTCTGTTGCTCTGAACGTTGGCCGTGGACTTTTAGATTTGCCGTGAGGGGTCAAGACAACGAGAGGACGGACCACAGCTCGACCCCGTGTTGCTGGATATGGAGTTGGACCCAGACTTTTTGTCTTTGGGGTTTCTCCAGCATGAGTTTCAGCAAAGGTGCTAGAAGCTGGCCTTTTCACCTCAGCAGCTGGTTCTGTTGCTTCAGGCACTAAAGGGGCTGGCAGAGATATTTTGGGCACCACCAACTCTGCAACTGGCCCCGGAGCTGGTGCGTTCCCAGGAAGGTGGGTCGATTCAGAATATGAGGAAACCGTGGTAGCATGGTGCGAGTACGAGAACGACGGGGTCGCCACCGTCTGCGACAAGAACCTCACCCTCTGCGGGTAAGGGGACGCCACGTGCTGATACAGCGGCCTGACGGTGAACCGCGGCGGCTGCTGGACGGCGTACAGGCCGAAAGGCACCTCTGGAGTCTTGGGCGGGGTGGAGTGGTCGCTGCGCTCCAGGTCGGGGCTCGCTTCGTTCACCGGGGAAAGGCTGCAGCGGAAAAGCGCGGCGGGCTGCGACGCCTGAGCGGAGGCCTTTTTCTTGGCGGTTCTCTTGAGGAGCTTCTGAAGCCGAACATTGTCCTTTCCAGGCTTTGGCAGCAGGGGCGGGGGGTAATGCTGGGAGAGCAGGCCCGGCTGGGCGACAGCACCATATGCGACCGCCATGAGCGCTTCAGCCCCCTGTGGAGGGAAACAACAACGACTGTCAGAAGCCTTTCATAGCAGGTCACGACAAAGCATTCGTAGACGGAATGTAACACGTTCAGGCGGAGATCTCTGGGATAAGCCTGTACTAATATACATTAGTATTATTTAAAATGTATAGTATTTGCATATCACGTTAGCAGAAGTTTCGAAAGGTCTTTTGAACCTTTTTTACATTACAATTCATTTAGCTGACGCTTTTATCCAAAGCGACTTAAATGCTATACAACGAAGACACAGCAAGGACACAACGACATGGACTAGTGGTACCGGGGATCGAACCACCGATCATCTGATTGAAAGACAGACCTGCTAACCACTGATCCACAGTCGCCCACTTTTCCGCAGTCCTGCAGCCTTTTAGTGGGTTAAAAGTTCCTTTTCTATCTTCAGAGGTTTTGTTTTAGATGAAATTGGTTTATTGTTGATTGTGATTCATATTAAAGACGTGAATCTTCAGCAGTGACTTCAACCTGAACAAGAAGCCCCAGATAAAATAGTGAGCCAATAAAACCCTAACCCATTCTAATTGTTTTAATCCTGCGCCCTCTTTCCTATCAAATCAAACATCTGACCCTAACCGATACCTCCATTGGGAAACATCCCATAATGTGTTAAAAGGAAATGCAACAGTACTCTAGTAAAAGGCTGCAAATCTACATGGATAAAACCTTTATGAACTCTGCTGTTTGTTCAGGTATTAAAACCTAAAACGTGACAAAATGAATAAAACTAACTAAATATCTGATATCTGCATATTTAACTATTTTCTTTCTGTCTTTTGCAGATTTATATAACGATGATTATTGAGGAGGCGCCGTCTCTTCAGGTCCGTCAGAAGACAGCAAGACTCAATATTTCATTTATATCCAATAAATCATTTTTACTCGGTTGGACGACTGCAAACCAACAAGTGCAAAAGATTTGATCATCAAATGTCTACATTGGTTCAATTTCCTCTTTGTATTTTCTGATATTCAGTTTTTATTATGATGTATATATCTGAGCTGTAATGTCTCTGTATTCTTCAGTGTTTGGCTGAACCTTATTATCCAGCTGATCCTTGATGATGAAGGGAACCCTAAAAGTCTTTTGAATGTTCATAGTCGATGGATCACGGTTTAGTTTTATTGTCTGTTCTGCACTTAAACTTTTGGCTGAAGAACAATCTGAAGGGTTGATTTCTGGAGAGATGTTGTGTGACATAAACACTGATGATAATCATAACACTGAGAGGATGAACGCTGACTCACTTGCTGCAGCCCTGAAATAGATTACATTGATTTGGTCTCTGTTACATTTCAACGACATTCATCACCTGATCTATACAATCAAACCATTTCCTGTGTATGTTTTTATCAGCTTTGTCTCTGCAGATGTTTCTCACTTTTAATATCAATGTACTGAGATTTCTCATTGTATGTGTTTTTAATCCCTTTTCTTAAATAAATTTAAATAATTTTCTAATGTAGCTTTGCCCTCCATTTTGTTTGATTATGCATTTAACCATCAACTGCATCCAAAACACAACCTTATGTCTGAAATGTTCAATAATGTTTTCACTGGAGAAAAATGGCTCATCTGGCTGATTAAGCATCAAAAGCATTGGTGGAGGTTCGTGGTCCCTGGAGGACGAGTTCTAATAATCTTGGTGACCTACTGAACTTTCCCGTAGCGCCGCTATCGGCCGAATGACAAACAAGTTCAGAAGTGATCTGGTGAAGCAGCAGCAGACTCCAGCTGAACGCCTCCTGGGGGATGTTTCCGCCTCACAGCTGATCCTGTGAAGCTTTGCACTCGTCCTAATTTTAGTTTGAAAGGCAGAGAGGCGTCGCGGCCAATCGCCTGCTTCGCTTTTTAAAGCCTCCCAGCGTTTTACAGGCTTCACTTTCCCCGAAAACATCAATAAATCAGAGATTTTGTGTAAAATATCAGGTGGAGCATCAGAAACGTGAGAGGAGCATAAGACGAGGGTAAAAGATATCACTGTCTGCGTCTTCTTACAGGTCTATATTGTTTTTGTTGTTGTTGTTTGGACAGCTGTGCATGTATTTAAGGTCTTAAGTCCCAACGTGTGCAGCAACACCAGAGTTATGATCCATGCTCAAAGTTTATGATATAACGAAGGTTCAAAGTTTAATTTTGGATGACAATGTCCAACAAATGGTAAGAACATGTACATTTGTAAAAATCATATATCATCATATATATATGATGATACAGCTCATATATAGTACAGAAGGAACATTTTGGTGATTTATGTATTAGAGCTTGACTGGGAGTGGAGCTAAAAACATGAAGTTTGTGCTCAAAGAAAAGTCATTAAAAACTAATGGTTCATCCTTTGGGAGCTTGAATATGGTTGGAAAGTTTTATATATCTTTTATATTTTTTAATATTTGTTTTTAAAGAGGTAACATGTTTTATCTTTATTAAATGTGGTTGTTTAATGTACTTAGTCGACTTCTCTGTGAGTCTATGGGTTCATAAGCGTTTATAAGCGTTTTTAAGCATTTTAAGCGTTTATAAGTGTTTATAAGTGTTTATAAGCTTGTATACGTGTTTATAAGTGTTTATAAGCTTGCATATGCGTTTATAAGCGTTTATAAGTGTTTATAAGCTTGTATATGCGTTTATAAGCGTTTATAAGTGTTTATAAGCTTGTATATGCGTTTATAAGCGTTTATAAGTGTTTATAAGCTTGCATATGCGTTTATAAGCGTTTATAAGTGTTTATAAGCTTGTATAAGCGTTTATAAGCGTTTATATGCGTTTATAAGCATTTATAAGCGTTTATAAGTGTTTATAAGCTTGTATAAGCGTTTATAAGCGTTTATATGCGTTTATAAGCATTTATAAGCGTTTATTAGCGTTTATCTCCGTCAGAGTCCTCTTGCGTCCCTTCCCACATGAATCCACTCATTTAGATGTGTGTATATATATTTGCTGTGGAGGGAAAGTGAATGCAGAGCATGTGACCTCATGACATCACAACCCCGGCGACACCGGATAGGGCGCCGGAAACATTGAGAAAATCACACAAGAGGAAGAGGAGATATCATTAAAAGGATGGAGAAACTAAGAAATTTGGTGGAACATTTCTGTTTTTCTTTATATCCCCCCCCCCCCCACACCCCCGTCGTTTTTGTTAAAAATAACATCAGTGCAATCAGGATTCAGATACGTTTGTGATAACAACTGACCATGCAGGCTGCACAAAAACAACTGTTTAATATCCTCATTTTATTATGTGTCACCTCAGAGAACCCCCCCCCCCCCCCCCCCCCCCCCCCAGAATCTGCTGCCATCTGACACATGAGAGCCCAGTCCTCCTTTTAAGGCTCTGGTGGGTTCGGTATGTGGAGCGCCTTCAGGTTCAAAAGAGGAAAGGGTAATAATAGCCGTGTAAGAAAAAACCAAGCGGGTGCACAATGGCCTCCTTAAGTGAATGAATCCCCCCAAAAGAAGACGAGTTACAGGACGTCGCCACACACACACACACACACACACACACACCACACACACTGTTTTTAGATGCAAAGAGAAGGAAACCTACCAGGTAAAAACACTTGTTGCCGATGTTCAAAGTGCTCCAGGCAGGTTCCCCTTGACAGAGCAGGAGAGAACATTCATGTTCAATGTAGAATATCAAACTTTATTCTTCATAATTACACAGCAGGAAGATTACAGCTCAAAGATAAAGAAACAGTCGCGCTTCATTCCAGATAAATGACGAATGCGAAGCTAACAATTAGCTCAGAGAAAACCACCCCAGCACATGTCAGATCTCTGGCTGCAGAGGTCGGGGGGAGGAGGGGGGCAGCGAGGGGAGGGGGGGAGGGTCTGCCTTCGACAGCAGCGCCCCCCTACGCTGCTAACAGCTCCCCTGCGCTCCACCTGCAGAATAAAAAGGTGGAATAACGGCGTGTTTACCTGTGCGACTGCTGCTCGGGGGCGGCCGGCCCGGCTGCTGCCTGCTTGTCCCAGCCCGGAGTGTCAGAGCGGCAGGTTCATGTTGAGTGAGCCCAACTCGACCCCCCCCCCCCCCCCCCTCCTCCCCCCCCTACAAAATGGAAGGAACGGACGCCATGACAGTCCAGAAATAAACTCTGAGCCCCGTGAGCTGCTCAGAGTGACAGCCGGGTCGAGGCGAGGCACAACGCGGACAGGGAACCTTAGGTTTCACCACCTCAGGGCTCTAAAAGTAGAGGTCCAGGGCCACCGGGGGCCGGAGAGGATGCACTGGGGATCCAGCAGGGGGGAGTTGTCTAAACCTAACTGTTGGTTTAGTCGTCTAAACCTAACTGTTGGTTTAGTCGTCTAAACCTAACTGTTGGTTTAGTCGTCTAAACCTAACTGTTGGTTTAGTCGTCTAAACCTAACTGTTGGTTTAGTCGATTAAACCTAACTGTTGGTTTAGTCGTCTAAACCTAACTGTTGGTTTAGTCGATTAAACCCAACTGTTGGTTTAGTCGTCTAAACCCAACTGTTGGTTTAGTCGTCTAAACCCAACTGTTGGTTTAGTCGATTAAACCCAACTGTTGGTTTAGTCGATTAAACCCAACTGTTGGTTTAGTCGTCTAAATCCAACTGTTGGTTTAGTCGTCTAAACCCAACTGTTGGTTTAGTCGTCTAAACCCAACTGTTGGTTTAGTCGATTAAACCCAACTGTTGGTTTAGTCGATTAAACCCAACTGTTGGTTTAGTCGTCTAAATCCAACTGTTGGTTTAGTCGTCTAAACCCAACTGTTGGTTTAGTCGTCTAAACCCAACTGTTGGTTTAGTCGTCTAAACCCAACTGTTGGTTTAGTCGTCTAAACCCAACTGTTGGTTTAGTCGTCTAAACCCAACTGTTGGTTTAGTCGTCTAAACCCAACTGTTGGTTTAGTCGATTAAACCCAACTGTTGGTTTAGTCGTCTAAACCCAACTGTTGGTTTAGTCGATTAAACCCAACTGTTGGTTTAGTCGTCTAAATCCAACTGTTGGTTTAGTCGTCTAAACCCAACTGTTGGTTTAGTCGTCTAAACCCAACTGTTGGTTTAGTCGTCTAAACCCAACTGTTGGTTTAGTCGTCTAAACCCAACTGTTGGTTTAGTCGTCTAAACCCAACTGTTGGTTTAGTCCAAACCTAACTTTCATTTTCAATGGGAAGTCATCCCCAAAAAGTAATTGTATTTGAGTAAAAGCATATAAATATTAGCAGTGAACCAATGTGTGTGTGTGTGTGTCTCTGCAAAAAGGTGTTACATTATGGAGCCTTCAAGGTCCAGAAAGGTTATGTATTAATACATTTTAAGCATACAAGACAATTTTATTAGGACAAGATTAAAACTTCACAAGTCACAAAGAATTTAAAAATAAATTTGGGGGCCAATTCATTTTTTTAAGAAATTCATTTTCGATGCACAGTTATTTGATTTCTCACTAAATCAACTCCGTAATCAAACCACGGTCTTGATTTCGTGAAATTGTTGAAATTTCCACCATCCATTCTTTTATGACTTTCAAAGGGGACTTTATGGCTTCTAGGTTCCTTTAAGGGGGTTCCACTAAAACCTGTTATCCACCAGAACCCGTCAGTCATTGACACCGAGGGATCCAAGGTCCAGAACTCCTTGCAGGGGACCCGGGAGGCATGCAGAGGGCTGTCCTGTTGATCCAGGGCCTCCTGAGGGACCGTTCACACGCTGAGTCTGAAAACTAAAGGCAGCCGGCGTCATCCTCTTATCCTTTCATCCTTTCATCCGAGGGGCTTGCGAGGTTGCGCTCCAGTCGTGCCTGCCAGTCCTAAGCGACCACGACCTGCATGCTGCGGCGGCATGACGATGGAGTTGTGGCCATTTATCAGTAATCCTCACTGACTAAGCAAAACAAAGACAAATGGATTTTACAGCACTGTAAATCCCTCACAGTAGCTTCACTCCTCCCTGGATGGAAAGGGTGGAGCGCCGTGTGTCTCGGTCCTTAAGGGGGTTATTGGGACCCTTGAAAGTGGACCCTTGTGGTGCTGGGTTGCCGGTTGGATGCTGGGCCCAAACTACGAGTTTGTAATAAAGATCAACTCGTAGAGGCATTGGACCGGTGTACCGAGGGAGTCCCTGAGTTCTTTGACAAATAGTCCTTTTGTAGCTCCTCGTAGGCGGTTATGAGGTCCTGGAGATGTTCAGGTCCTCTCTTTAAGGATCCTTCATGCAAGGAGGGTTTCCTAATGGGCCATTGAACATCTCCTGCACATGTATGGGGAGTCCTTTAATAGTCCTCTAGGTGATTTATGGGGTTCTTGTGGGGTTCAGGAGAGCTTTTATGAGCCTGTATGTGATTTCCAGGTGTCCTGAAGGGGAGTTTAAGGGTCTTTTGAGGTTTATTTGGCAGCTCTGGACCAGGTCGCTCCTTAATGGGGCTCAAACTGTGTTTGAGGAGGTGTGAGGGTCCTCAGTGGTTTGTCTTTGGACTGCAGGTCGACTGTGAAGCAGCAACAACTCAATCAAACCGCAGCTCTTTGTCTATTTGTGTTCGAACACATTGGACACACCCACAAAGCACTTTTCTGTCATTGCAGCGCCCTCTGCAGGAAGATCAGAGCATCGCTCTGGATCCTGAGACGGTCGAGACCGGCACTATAATCACAGATCCTGCTTGTAAATCAAGTCGAGGAGTTTGATGAATGATTCGTGCTGCAGCTGGTTTGGACTCGTTTAGAACTGAAAGACATTAGCAACCGATCCGACTGATCCTCATCTATTGGTGCATGGAGGAAGATTAGAGTTGATTAATTAATTCATTAAATGGGGCCCAAAAATGAACTAGCAAAGATTTCACATGTTAAATAACTAAAAGACACAGATACATACATATAGTATTACAGATATTGTGTGGAAAGTCAAAAGCATTCAGCACAAATTTACACCAATTATTCTCACTTAAGGGTTTGATTTCATCTCATTGGAGCGTTTTGTTCCTCTCGTTTGTCCTTTTTGTCCTAAACTGAGGCCGATAACAGGAGAGTGACCCGTAATTATAATAATAATAATGATAATAATAATAATAATAATGTTTCTGCTTGTTTTTTAATAGTCTGAAGTATATCTAGGGATTTCTTCTGCACTTCTCAGTGAGTCAAAGACAACGACACCAGATGATCAACGTTTACAGCTCGGAGACCCGTTCTTCAGGTTCCTCCTCCCGCGTTGTGTTTATGTCCCAACTTCAGGATCACCACCTGCCTCGCTGCCTGACGTCGTCCTCTCGGCCTCACTTGAAATGTGCTTGCCTTAAAATGCAGCTGCCCCAGAATAGCAACCTGGGGGGGGGTCTTGGCGGCCCCCCTTCTCCAAACTTGAGCCTCCCACCTTAGCATTCGACCCTTCCATCTCCTTATTGAGTGCCAGCGGAGGGGGGGGGGCCTCAAGTCGTGGCCCTCGAACCCACGGCCTCGCCCCCAGGACGTCCGTCCACCAATGGGGAGGCCGAGCGGATCGCGTGTCACTATAACAGAAGGACATAATCCGCGCGGTAAGTTTGCAGAACCTTACAGCTAGTCTCAGCCAGCGGGGAGCTCACTTCTTTCAGCTTTTCTGAGGTAAGAGAGTGAGAGAGTGAGAGAGTGAGTGTGTGAGTGTGTGAGTGTGTGTGTGTGTGTGTGTGTGTGTGTGTGTGTGTGTGTGTGTGTGTGTGTGTGTGTGTGTGTGGCAGAAGAGGATGCTCAAGTGCAATGTCCCCCAAAGAAGAGTCCACATGTTACAATCACTGCCACGACGAGATGCTGCCGCCGAGCCGGTTGAGTGGTTCGGTTTCGACACCTTGTGGCTCTAAAATGTGATCTTTTATTGAAGTGTGTAATCTTGTTAAAATATGACACAATTCATCGGGTTTCAAACCGCCTTCGGAGGGCTTCTGTTGTTGTTTCCTTGATGGTTTTGGTCCGAGTCCAGAGACCCGGCGGAGGTTCATACCTGAAGGATTTACAGACGGCTTAAAGCTCTTGAAGCAGCTTTCCGCTTCAGGAGACAGAAGACGATCCTAATGAGTTATGCAACATCAGCGGCGCTGAATGGTGTTGTTATTTCTGACATAAGTCAGGGGGGAGGGGGGGAAGGGGGGGGGGCTTTGTTGTGCTTTGCCAGCTGATACGTTTCATATTGTTAGCCGACATTGATGAAGCTGTAAATTGGCCGTGGCATGTGTACATCCAAGCTGTGAGGATGAACACTTTAACATCTTGAACGGGAGCCAAAAAAAAAAGAAAAAACACAAATTTGGAATTTACGAGGAAGCCTTCAGCGTCTGACCTTTGACCTTCAGGCGGCTCTCTGGGTTTATTTTAATTCCTGAGCAAAAGGGGCCTCGGTCAGCGGGGAGCCTCGGGAGTGTGAGTGAAGGAACCATGTGAGGGCGAGGCCGCCGGATAAGGAGAGGAAGTCTGGGTGGAGGTCCAGGGGAAGGAACCCAATCTTCCGTGGTCCCCCCCCCCGCCCCCCCTCCTGAAACCGGATCCGGGAAACTGGGCAGCTGTCAGTTGGAAATAGTTGTGATGTCGGGACACATTCGTGGCCGTCCGCACACTAATTTGACTAAGAGGCGACTAATCTGACATCTAATCGCCCGATCGATGACATCATGAAGTCGTTCGGGTCGCGTCGGTTCAGATCCGTCTGGACTGTGATTATAGAGACGGTTTCCCAGAGGAGCGCTTCTAAAGATAAAAAAGTCTTTAACGCCTCCGCTGCAGAGGGGTGGGGAACCTTTACCCCCCACAAACTCCTCCATCAGCAGTGGAAATCAGGCCGATGGCACAAACGCTAAGTTTGGCTCCTTCTCACTTATCGCCCGAGAAGCAGATTCAGGGCCGAGGCTCCAATTTCATCCTGAAGTTTTAACGCTAATTATAAGCCGATTTTTGGGGATTTGACCAATTTAGGAGGGATTTAGGAACCACAAATTCCTCCAAAATGATCATCAACCAAAACATTGGAGAGGTTATTTCTTGGTAGGTCTTGGTGGGGTTGGACATGTGCCGGCCGCAGGGTGCGGTCGGACATTTAAGACATCTGCAACTTAATCCCAGAGCAGCTATAAATACGGCCGGCTGGCAGACTTTAAGGCTCCTCTCTTCTCTTCTGCCTCCAGGTTGCAAAGTCCGCTGTCACCATGTCCGACACTGAGGAAGTGTAAGTCTTCACATTCACGTTCACAAATGTTCGCCTCCCGGCGAGGAGCTCGGCAGCTCGAGGCCGCGGGGGGACCTTTAGATCGCGCTCATTGTCGTGCATGAATTCTTACTAATGTATTTGATCATTAATCCCGATGTGTTTGTCTTCTCTCTTGCAGCGATCAGGGTAAGTAGCATCACTGTTGTGTGTTGAATACATAATTCAGGTACAGTCCGGAGCTCCATGCTAAATGAATGTCTTCTAACGGACTTCCCACTCCCGGTAGAGAAGTATTTGCACCGGACAAATCCGTCTGTTTGCAGGTTTGGCTTGACTCCCTCCAGATTCAAGTTGTGCAGTAATAAAGCCATCTGCTCAGATACGACCTCAGCGCTGCTGCATGGTGGCAGGTTGCACCAGCGCTGGCCATCAGGACAGAGTCAGCAAGATTGTGTAAAACAAACAAATAGAAAACTGACCTGTCGAGGCCGCGAGTCCTGCAGCTCTGCATGCCGGGTCCTCCTGAGCGGACCGGCGCCTCGGATTGGACGGCGCCGCTCGGCCCAGGAGGGCCGTGTTGTGTTTGCTTAGCATGGATCCCCAGTGTACCCAACCTCTTTGGATCTATATGTTCTGTCAAGACAAACAATGGGTACAAACCGGGATCCTTTGATAACGTTCTTCTGCTCTTTCTTGTCTTCTCCCGGCGGACGAGCAGAATACGATGGTAAGACGTAACATTGAGCCCGATACTAACGCGGCGCTGTGCCCCGTAGCCACCGGTCCACACGGACCGCCCTGCGGCATGCCGGTTAACACTAACGGAGATACGTTAAAGAGACGCAGGAGAGCCGATTGCATCGGGTAGATTTCCTCTCGTTTTGCCTCCGACCGCGTCGTCTTCAGGAACCAATCACATTCATCCATCACTGACCTTTTCCCTCCTGTAACCGCTCGCTGTGTCAAAGGCTTTAGCGCCATCTGGTGGCAGTTCCCTCCCACAAACTGCCACCATCCTCATATCTCACATCTTCCCACCCTCTCTTTTTCATTTACCCCCATCCCTTCACCCTTACCCCCCCTCCCTTCACCCCTCCCCCTCCCTTCACACCCCCCCGCCCCCCCTGTTAACCCCTGTTCTCTACTTGCTTCCATTAACCCTTTCACCACCCTTCCTCTCCCCTGGTGACTCGCTGCATGTTGTGTAGCCGTACAAGAGGAAGTAGTAGAGGAAGTAGAGGTGGCCCCTGAGGCGGCCCCTGAGGCAGAGCCAGAGCCAGTACCAGAGCCAGAGCCAGAACCAGAACCAGAACCAGTGGTAGAACCAGAGCCAGAGCCAGAACCAGAACCAGAGCCTGAGACTGAGTATGAAGGTATGTGGTATGGAAGGGGGGAAGGGGGTAGTCAGCCAGAAAGACCCCACTAATCCTGACACACATGCTCATCATGTCTGCTCATGCTAACACCACCTTCCCTTCATCGCTTGGCGAGGAGAAGAAGACAAGCGTTCAGGGCTCAAAGGGGCGGAGTGTGTATCCATAGCAACATGCATTAAGATGATCGTATCCAAAGCACTTTACAGTTACTGATGACTAATATTTGAAAGTCTGTATTTTTGCACTAAAGTTAATGTTTTAGGCTGATAAAGAGCCAAAGTCCTGCTCCACTATACGTTAGCATTGTTTAGCTTTTGTCCAATTAGTTTATGTCCAATTAGCTAATGTTCCATTAGCTGATGTCCAATTATCTTTTTTCTAATTATCTTTTATCCTAGTATCTTATGTTCGCTTGCCTTTTGTCCAATTAGCTTATGTTCCCTTATCTTATGTCCCTTTATCTTATGTCCCCTTATTTAATGTTCCCTTAGCTTATGCTCCCTTATCTTATGTTCCTTTATCTTATCTCCCCTTATTTCATGTTCCCTTAGCTTATGTATCCTTGTATTATGTTCCATTATATTATGTTCCATTATATTATGTTCCCTTAGCTAATGTTCCCTTATCTTATTTTTTATGTTTTTAGTGGACAAAGATATTGACTGCAAACAGAATATTGGAGGTCTTAGATCCTTAAAAAGGACAAACATTGGCCTCTTTTATCAGTCTAATCCCACTTTTACTACTGTTCCACATGTATTCTAAGTACTTTTATTTGGATTACATGGTTGCTTTCAAAGTATTTTTAAATTCTAAGGAAGTTTAACATTATATTAAATACAATAAATATATCTTGAGCTGCTTCTTGTAAGATGGTGTCTCAGATTTCAACCCTTTCTGAATTTGCCCGTCTCACCATCTTACTCTAAGCTCACATGCTGGTGGAAAGTCGGTGTTACAAACACACGTTTTGTTGAAAACTTACTGAATTCATAGTTTGATGCCAAATTCAAAGCTTGACTCCTATAAGCTGTAATTTTCTGCCACGTTGATGATGTGCAAACGTCTACTCCGACTTTCCAGCTTTACTTTGACAATTGTTTTGAATTGCATGTGAATTCAGCTGCGATGTTAAATGGATCTTACTTTGTTGTCTGAAGGTGAAACTGTGGCTTCAACAATATTTTTAAAATATTTCTTGTGTAAATTCTCAAATATTGGCTTTTTATTTACCTCAAACTTCAACGAGACCTTTATTTAAACTTATGTTCCAGGCTTTTACCTAAAAAACGTCTCTGCATTATACGTGTGTTTTGACATGTTTTTGCCTCCGTACTGTTCCTAGTTGCTTTTTATTTCTAACCGCAAATGAGCAACTTCCTTTATTTGTTTGTGCTGGCTCTTAATATCGGCTATTATTTGAGAATTTACAGTTTTTACATTTGGTAGTTTCTCTGTGTTGAACTGATGTGCTGCTCTCAGAGCTGTCGCTAACGCATTCTGTCTATTCTGCTTTTTCGTTTTGGATGCTTGCTGCATGCAGAGACCTTGGAAGAGGAAGGTACGTTGATTTGGAGAAAAAAACGAAACAAACTTCTGATGAATCTGTAATCTGTCATTCTGGTTTTGGGAGGTCTGACATCTGCACCTCAGGGAACGCCTGCTGTTTACGAAATGTCTGTCCAAAAAACTTCATCTGTCTTAAAAAAACTAAAATATGAGTGCTGCCCAATTGGCACCGAGAGTTTAAAATTTCAGGGAAAAGAAAAACACCGTTTAAGAAAAACAAAGCCTTATTGAACCAGTGTTGAGATTAAAGCTGCTAGCGGAGAAAAGGGGGGAAAGGATATGAGATGCTAACACGCGCCACTCTCTGCTACGCCACTCGTCCTCTGCATGGCATGGCGCCGCCAGAACCTGAGACCCAATCGGGGGGAAGTCCTCTGTCTTGCTTGTGTAAAATGGTTTTGGGTCAAGTCAAAAATAAAAACACGACACATATTGTACATACAGAAATGTCACAATATATTTAGACAAATGAGACAAAAACGGATTGTTTTTGTAATAATTCAGCACTGTGTTACTGTAACTTTACTCACAGCAAGGTGGTTCTGTTAAGCCCACTTCATCATGTTTGTTCTTCACCTGTTCTAACCCTCATGTGTAAACACTGAGCCTTTAAATGGTTTGAATCTTAATCTAAATGTCACGTAGACCCAACATGCAGTGATCCATGTAATGCCTGTTTCTAACCCCATGACATGTACTTGTCCCCTCTTCATTTCCTCACCTGCAGAGGAGAAGCCAAAGTTCAAGTAAGTTTCCTTCTCGCGCACTTCAAATCATTTCTGCAGACATTTTCTACCGAGACGTTTGGCTGAACACAAAGAGATCGTTCAAACAATATTAAGATCAGTGCACTGAAGGTGAAAACTCTCGCTCCTTCAGGCCGAGCGCTCCGAAGATACCCGATGGTGAGAAAGTGGACTTTGATGTAAGTGGACTGAAGGGGGGTGGAGGGTGGAGGGTTTCTGTTGGGCTGGAGGCTGAAGGCTTGTTTTCTGTGAGCTCAGGACATCCAGAAGAAGCGTCAGAACAAGGATCTGGTGGAGCTGCAGGGCCTGATCGACGCCCACTTTGAGTGCAGGAAGAAGGAAGAGGAGGAGCTGATCGGCCTCAAGGACAGGATTGTGAGTCTCCACAGCCCAGTAGCTCCAGTAGTCTTGGTTTAGTTGTCTAAACCTAACTGTTGGTTTAGTTGTCTAAACCTAAACCAGCCATGATATGTTCCCTGAACCTAAATAAGTGGTTATGTTGCTTTAACCTAACTTTCATTTTCATTGTTTTGTCGTCCCAAAAACAAAGTCTTCTCGAGGGAATCTGGACAATTTGTGTCCCTGCGCACACATTTTATTTCCCTTCTGTAACTTAAAACTACAACGAACGTCCTTTCAAGCTGATGTTTTTACGTTGGACGCTACGACTGAACGCATCACTTGTTACATTACATCACATCACATTACATTACATAACATTACATCACATTACATTACATTACATCACATCACATCACATCACATTACATTACATCACATAACATTACATTACATTACATAACATTACATCACATTACATTACATTACATAACATTACATCACATCACATTACATTACATTACATCACATCACATCACATCACATTACATTACATAACATTACATCACATTACATTACATTACATTACATTACATCACATCACATCACATCACATTACATCACATAACATTACATTACATTACATAACATTACATCACATTACATTACATTACATCACATCACATTACATTACATCACATAACATTACATTACATTACATCACATAACATTACATTACATTACATTACATTACATTACATCACATTACATTACATTACATTACATCACATCACATCACATCACATTACATTACATCACATCACATCACATAACATTACATTACATTACATCACATCACATAACATTACATTACATCACGTAACATTACATCACATCACATCACATCACATCACATCACATCACATTACATCACATAACATTACATTACATTACATTACATTACATTACATTACATTACATTACATAACATTACATTACATTACATCACATAACATTACATTACATAACATTACATTACATAACATTACATTACTTGTTGTCTCCGGTCTGCAGGAGAAGCGTCGCGCTGAGCGGGCCGAGCAGCAGAGAGTCCGGGCTGAGAAGGAGAAGGAGCGCCAGGCCAAACGGGAGGTGGGTGCTCGGGTCTTCCTCAACATGAATCCCTTAAACCACTAGGGGGCGCCAAAGATCACACGGGCGCCCGGGATTCTGTGTATTTCTGGTTTTGTTATTTTTATTTGCATATTTTCATTGAAGCAACATTTTAATGAAAATGCTACAATCTCTCATTTATGTTTCAGTACTTTTGTTTGTTTAGCACAATCAAAGTTCCTCCATGACTTCTCTTTAAATGTGTTACTGGATGTGAGTGACAGGTGGGATGCACACAGAGGTCTCACTCTGTTTTATTTTTGTCTTCCTGTGATCCAGGAGGAGAGGCGGATCAGGGAGGAGAGCGACATCAAGAAGAAGCAAGACGACGATGCCAAGAAGAAGTCGGCTCTGTCCAGCATGGGCTCCAACTACAGCAGCCACCTGCAGAAGGTCAGTACACTGAAACACTAGTATTAGTAGAAGTAGTAGTAGTAGTAAGTAAGGTTCTGAATGCAGTACTTTTACTTGTAACTGTATTTTTTTATTGCGTTATTGCTACTTTTACCTTTACTTAAGTAGAAGTAGAAATACCATCTTTGAATACCCCATGCAAAGTACTCATTATGCAGAAAAGGCTAATTCATTATATAGAATGTGATATTAATCTTCAGTTTTTATCACTAATGAATACACGTAAGATGTCTTAATGCTGTAGTTCGTCACTTTGAGATACTTTGTATCATCTCGTGAAAGCATGAATGTCAAAAGTAACAGAAAGTGTCAAATAAATGTAGCGATGTACAAAGTAGCATAAAATGGAAATACCAAAGTACTTAGTTACATCCAGTACTTTTCCGTGAGATCAAAGTACTGCGGTTAAGCGGTTCCATCCCTCTGAACAGGCCGACCAGAAGAGAGGAGGCAAGAAAGAGACTGAGAGAGAGAAGAAGAAGAAGATCCTGGCAGCCCGACGCAAGCAGCTGAACATCGACCACCTGAACGAAGACAAGCTGAAGTAGGACTCCTGCACTGTTAAAAACACTGCACTGTTAAAACACTTAACTGTTAAAGACACTGCACTGTTAAAAACACTTCACTGTTAAAAACACTGCACTGTTAAAAACACTTCACTGTTAAAAACACTGCACTGTTAAAAACACTTCACTTTTAAAAACACTGCACTGTTAAAAACACTGCACTGTTAAAAACGCTTCACTCTTATTAACACTTCACTCTCTAAAGCTTCACTCTTATTAACGCTTCACTCTTATTAACGCTTCACTCTAATTAACACTTCACTCTAATAAACGCTTCACTCTCTAACACTTCACTCTTATTAACGCTTCACTCTAATTAACGCTTCACTCTAATAAACGCTTCACTCTCTAACACTTCACTCTTATTAACGCTTCACTCTAATAAACACTTCACTCTCTAACGCTTCACTCTAATAAACGTTTCACTCTCTAACACTTCACTCTTATAAATGCTTCGCTCTTATAAACGCTTCACTCTCTAAAGATTCACTCTCTAACGCTTCACTATTATAAACGCTTCACTCTCTAACACTTCACTCTCTAACGCTTCACTCTAATAAACGCTTCACTCTAATAAACGCTTCACTCTTATAAACGCTTCACTCTTATAAACGCTTCACTCTCTAACACTTCACTCTCTAACGCTTCACTCTCTAAGGCTTCACTCTCTAACGCTTCACACTCTCTAACACTTCACTCTCTAGTGCTTCACTCTCTAAAGCTTCACTCTTATAAACGCTTCGTTCTCACGTGAGCTGCTCTCTCGTTTCCAGGGATAAGATCACTGAGCTGCATGAATGGATGACCCAGCTGGAGTCTGAGAAGTTCGACCACATGGAAAGACTGAAGAGGCAGAAATACGAGGTGAATACATGAGTTCATCATGCAACATTTACGTTTTCGTATTACACAATTTGTATTTATTTTTAAAGAATATTTTTACTTCAGGTTATCGTTGACAGCAGTTAGTACGACATTCATATTCTTACGTTTTGCAAAAGGAATATTTTTTAAAGTTAATTGTATTTAGAAACAACCCAGTGCTACAATCCGCACTCTTCTCAGTCTGTACCAGCTGTTGTTGTTGTTGTTGTTGTTGTTGTTGTTGTTGATATTAATGGCGGCGAGCATCCATCTGATTGACGCTCCGGGTTTTAACCCCCGATGTGCTCTTTGATTCCCTGCAGGTCACCACCCTGCGTAAGAGAGTGGAAGAGCTCAGTAAATTGTAAGTAGAGCCGAGCAGCAGAGACTCTGAGGCTCGCTGCATGTTAGCATGAAGGGCTCTGAGCGCCACAGCGCCCCCGCTGGCCGACAGGAGGCGGGACGCCACCTGGAGAAAAGAAACCTGAACATCCGCTGTGGTAGAAGTCAATTAGACGGTTAAATGCCCTTCATTTGTATTTTTTATTTCGCTTTAAGTGGTTAAACAAAACAAAGCACTGAGCGAACGACTCCAAACTAGTTGATTGAAATGCGTCTAATTTGCTTCTTTTTTTTTGAGACATATAACATTTTTATTTATATTCAACATAATAGAAAAGGCAATTTTCTTTTGTATAACTACAGGAATTTTGTATCAAAATGAGATACCATGACAAAACAATCCACCTCTGATCTTCCGTACATAATTTAACAAACAGGAAATTGCTATATGAAACAATTAAGTCACCTTTCACCCTCTACATTTCCCAATGTGAGGACCCTATTAAGATCAGATTGTTCACAATCAAGTTATTGACATGCAGTCCACTCCACGATTACAAATCACCTGAACACAGAAGAAGCACTGATCACATGCTTTGGCCCCCATCTTAGTTTCCCATGATGCCTCAGCACACGGAGCTGGTGGAAGGGAAGCAGAGGGGAAGTCTCTTCCTCGGAGCTAAATGTGTTAAAGCTGCTGCTGTCGTCCTGCAGGTGCTGTCGTGTTTTTATATCGGAGAAGATTTGTAGCTTCGGTCTTTAAAACCGTTTTCTTTAGAAGTTTCAAAAATAGACTGATTGACATGACAGCAGGAAACAAAACATTCAATATATACAAATAAACCTCATTTAAATTTTATTCTCTTGATAAAACATTTCCGTTATGTTCGTTATGTTTGTGTAAAAAAACATAACGTGTAAAAAAAAAGCATGTAAGTCGCTTTGGATAAAAGCGTCAGCTAAACGAAATGTAATGTAATTTAAAGTAATGTAATTTAAAGTAATGTAATTTAATGTAAAGTAAAGTAAGTCGGCGGTCGGACTCGGTGGCGGTTCGCTGAGCGTGCAGGTAAGTGCTGCACGGGTTTGTGTTCGATTCCTGCCTGAACGTCAACGTGTCAGCAGAGACGTCTGCTTTTATTTTTGTCATTTTGCATGTTGTTTCAAGTCATTTTGAAAAAGTCACGCATGTAGAAATGAAGTTGTTGAGAACTGAAATGGTATTTCTTCCCTCTCTGATTACTTTTTAATACAAGCAGTTTAAAATATGAGAACTCAAACATTATCTCCATTCTTTCACACCTTGCAAGCTGTAGTTTGCTCCATTAGATTAAATGTATTTTCAGTGTTCATTTACCATTTTATTAATTTGACATTACATTACATTACATTTCATTTAGCTGACGCTTTTATCCAAAGCGACTTACAATAAGTGCATTCTACCGTTTACAACAAGAATCAGAACAAGAATCACGAAGGTACAATTTCGACAAAAAGTTCAACTACAAAGTGCTATCAGTAAGAGCCATTTCAGTGCTACTATAGTGCTACTTCCTTTATTCAAGGTATAGTCGGAAAAGATGTGTTTTTAGTTTGCGACGGAAGATGTAGAGACTTTCTGATGTCCTGATGTCAATGGGGAGCTCATTCCACCATCGAGGAGCCAGGACAGAGAACAGTCGAGACTTTGTTGAGTGTTTAGCTCGCAGTGACGGAGCTACAAGCCGATTGGCAGAAGCCGAGCGGAGCGCACGAGTTGGGGTGTAAGGTTTTACCATGTCCTGGATGTAGACTGGACCAGATCTGTTCGTTGCACGGTACGCCAGTACCAATGTTTGACTGTTGCAGGTAAACGGAAGAATTCTTTCTCATCATTTCGAGCTTACGAAATATATGCAAACAAGATGGAGAGTATTTTAGCTGCTTTCTAAGTCAGTTAGCATCCCGTTAGCATCCCGCGGTCAAACATTTGATTTTATATCACTAATTAAAAGATTTAAACCCTGCAAACTAAATTATGATAATCTCTGGTGGAGAAAAGGCGGGAAAGTATATTTTCCGGAAGAAAAATATACTTTCGTGCTAGAACCCGCCTGCGTTTTCCAGAGTAGTTTAGCCTCTTCCTGATCCTAAAGCCTTCTTTATACAAGGAGCCTTAAAGCCAGGCATCAAACCCCCGAGGTGTTTGTTGATGAACGCAACGTTTACAAATTGTCAGATTTCTGACAATGTTTCCCGTATTTTTGTGTGTTTTCTTTTTCTTCTTCCGTATCACAGCAGCAAGAAGGGAGCCGCCCGCCGCAGAAAGTAGATCGTCTCAGAAACGCCAACCGCGATCGCCCGGACACACGCCTGATGAAGCAACGCACGCGGCGGCGGCGAAGGTCGCAGCTCAGAAGAAGCCAGTAACGCGGAGGTGGACGTCCACCCACGTCCTGGGTCACGCAACCAGGAGCCTTTAGCTGCTGTTCAATCGGAATAAAAACAAAAAAAAGAGAAAAACTTGTTTGGCCATCACGCTTCCTCGCCCTCCGCTGTTTTGGTTCTCAGAATTTTTGTAAATAAAGTGTGACTCTTCAAGCCATGTCTGTAGAGCTGTTGTCATTCAGAAACCAATAAAGTTCAGTCATTTGTTCAACACTGTTTTCTAACTGCAGAGTTGAATCGAACTTAGTCTGCAAAATATATTAAAGCTCTGCATTTAATAACTACCACCAAGTCTCAAAACCTCTTTATTGCATCCAAAAAAGTAAAGGGAATGTTGTTAGGGATTTATAATCTGTGTTTTCTTCAAAATATATTTCATCCTTTCATCCAATTCTTTATTAAATGTAATTTTTAGAGGTTTGAATCCAATAATTATCAAGTCTCATCACCTGATTGAGGCAACAGGAACCAGGTGAGTGGTGACTGAACACCTGTGTTCAGGTGCAGGTCTATGAAGACCACCATGGAGCTGTTCCACATCTGTTTGGGAGCTGTGATGATTTAGTTGGGAACTGATTTGAGAAAGATTTTTAATATACTAACACGATGCAAAACGACTTTAAAGTGAAACACAAATGGGTTCAAACGACTAAGAACGAGGCAAGAAAAGCCAAAAACAAAATGACTACAAAGAGAAACAGCTGGAAAGAGACAAAAAGTCTCACCGCGGTGAAAAGGGGCAAAATAGACAAAAAGAGAGAGAATAGACAAAAAATGAGATGAGTGGTGAGCAGTCAGGTCCAGCTAAGCCTTCTCTGCTGGCCTAATCAGAACCACAAAGTTATAGCTATTTTATTAGGGTCCGAGCAACTGACCGAGTCAGTCCACAAGGACCCTATTGTAATTGATAGGATACTTTTGGCCGCATATTTGGGGTAATGATCTCAAGACCCTTAAGACCTTAAGTTGTGCTATTTGCATGTTTTATGCCAACGGCCTCGACGTGTCGTGGACAGGAAGACACACCCATGTTGTGTTGTTCTCTGTGTTATAGAAGCCCGTTGTAATGCTGACAGCACAAAACTTATCATGCATGATGCTGGACAAAAAGTATGACTTTTTTCATACTTTTTTGACAAATTAAATTTTTTACTTTTTTGACATACTATGACTTTTTTGACATACTATGACGTTTTGACATACTATGACTTTTTTGACATACTATGACTTTTTTGACATACTATGACTTTTTTGACAAATTAAATGTTTTACTTTTTTGACATACTATGACTTTTTTGACATACTATGACTTTTTCATACTTTTTTTGACTAATGATATTTCTTTTACTTTTTGGACATACTTTGACTTTTTTCATACTTTTTTGACAAATTACATTTTTTTACTTTTTTGACATACTATGGCTTTTTGACATACTATGACTTTTTGACATACTATGACTTTTTTGACATACTATGACTTTTTTGACATACTATGACTTTTTTGACATACTATGACTTTTTGACATACTATTACTTTTTGACATACTATTACTTTTTTCATACTTTTTTTGACAAATGATATTTCTTTACTTTTTGGACATACTATGACTTTTTTCATACTTTTTTGACAAATTAAATTTTTTACTTTTTTGACATACTATGACTTTTTGACATACTATGACTTTTTGACATACTATGACTTTTTTGACATACTATGACTTTTTGACATACTATGACTTTTTTGACATCTATGACTTTTTTCATACTTTTTTGACAAATATTGTTTTACTTTTTTGACATACTATGACTTTTTCATACTTTTTTGACAAATTAAATTTTTTACTTTTTTGACATACTATGACTTTTTGACATACTATGACTTTTTGACATACTATGACTTTTTGACATACTATGACTTTTTTGACATCTATGACTTTTTTGACAAATTAAATGTTTTACTTTTTTGACATACTATGACGTTTTTTCATACTTTTTTTGAAATATGAAATTTTTTACTTTTTTGACATACTATGACTTTTTGACATACTATGACTTTTTGACATACTATGACTTTTTGACATACTATGACTTTTTTCATACTTTTTTTGACAAATGATATTTTTTTACTTTTTTGACATACTATGACTTTTTGACATACTATGACTTTTTGACATACTATTACTTTTTCATACTTTTTTGACAAATGATATTTTCATACTTTTTTGACACACTATGAAGTTTTTGACATACTATTACTTTTTTCATACTTTTTTGACAAATTATATTTTTGACATACTATGACTTTTTGACATACTGACTTTTTGACATACTATGACTTTTTGACATGCTATGACTTTTTCATACTTTTTTTGACAAATTATATTTATTTACTTTTTTGACATACTATGACTTTTTGACATACTATTACTTTTTTCATACTTTTTTTGACAAATGATATTTTTTTACTTTTTGGACATACTATGACTTTTTTCATACTTTTTTGACAAATGAAATTTTTTACTTTTTTGACATACTATGACTTTTTGACATACTATGACTTTTTTGACATACTATGACTTTTTCATACTTTTTTGACAAATTATATTTTTTTACTTTTTTGACATACTATGACTTTTTTGACATACTATGACTTTTTTGACATACTATGACTTTTTTCATACTTTTTTTTGACAAATTATATTTTTATACTTTTTTGACATACTATGACTTTTTTGACAAATTAAATGTTTTACTTTTTTGACATACTATGACTTTTTTGACATACTATGACTTTTTCATACTTTTTTTGACAAATGATATTTCTTTTACTTTTTGGACATACTATGACTTTTTTCATACTTTTTTGACAAATTACATTTTTTTACTTTTTTGACATACTATGACTTTTTGACATACTATGACATTTTGACATACTATGACTTTTTGACATACTGTGACTTTTTGACATACTATTACTTTTTGACATACTATTACTTTTTTCATACTTTTTTTGACAAATGATATTTTTTTACTTTTTGGACATACTATGACTTTTTTCATACTTTTTTGACAAATGAAATTTTTTACTTTTTTGACATACTATGACTTTTTGACATACTATGACTTTTTTGACATACTATGACTTTTTCATACTTTTTTGACAAATTATTTTTTTTTACTTTTTTGACATACTATGACTTTTTGACATACTATGACTTTTTGACATACTGTGACTTTTTGACATACTATTACTTTTTGACATACTATTACTTTTTTCATACTTTTTTTGACATACTATGACTTTTTTGACATACTATGACTTTTTTGACATACTATGACTTTTTCATACTTTTTTGACAAATTATTTTTTTTTACTTTTTTGACATACTATGACTTTTTTGACATACTATGACTTTTTTGACATACTATGACTTTTTCATACTTTTTTTGACAAATGATATTTCTTTTACTTTTTGGACATACTATGACTTTTTTCATACTTTTTTGACAAATTACATTTTTTTACTTTTTTGACATACTATGACTTTTTGACATACTGTGACTTTTTGACATACTATGACTTTTTGACATACTATGACTTTTTGACATACTATGACTTTTTGACATACTATGACTTTTTTGACATACTATGACTTTTTTGACATACTATGACTTTTTGACATAATATTACTTTTTGACATACTATTACTTTTTTCATACTTTTTTGACAAATGAAATGTTTTACTTTTTTGACATACTATGACTTTTTGACATACTATGACTTTTTGACATACTATGACTTTTTTGACATCTATGACTTTTTTCATACTTTTTTGACAAATATTGTTTTACTTTTTTGACATACTATGACTTTTTCATACTTTTTTGACAAATTATTTTTTTTTACTTTTTTGACATACTATGACTTTTTCATACTTTTTTGACAAATTAATTTTTTTTACTTTTTTGACATACTATGACTTTTCCATACTTTTATGACAAATTATATGTTTTTACTTTTTTGACATACTATGACTTTTTCATACTTTTTTGACAAATTATATGTTTTTACTTTTTTGACATACTATGACTTTTTCATACTTTTTTGACAAATTATATTTTTTGACATACTATGACTTTTTGACATACTGACTTTTTGACATACTATGACTTTTTGACATACTATGACTTTTTGACATACTATTACTTTTTCATACTTTTTTTGACAAATGATATTTTCATACTTTTTTGACATACTATGACGTTTTTGACATACTATGACTTTTTCATACTTTTTTGACAAATTATATTTTTTGACATACTATGACTTTTTGACATACTGACTTTTTGACATACTATGACTTTTTGACATACTATGACTTTTTCATACTTTTTTTGACAAATTATATTTATTTACTTTTTTGACATACTATGACTTTTTCATACTTTTTTGACAAATTATATTTTTTACTTTTTTGACATAATATGACGTTTTTTCATACTTTTGTTGACAAATATTGTTTTACTTTTTTTTACATACTATGACTTTTTCATACTTTTTTGACAAACTGCTGTTTGTGTTTTTACATCTGCATGTAGGAGGCATATTCATCATCACCGCTCCCCCCCCCCTGGGCAGATCTGACCACAACCTGGTGCACCTCCTGCCTGTGTACACAACTCTTGCACAGAAGCAGCCGGCTGTGACCCGCACAGTTAGACGATGGTCCGATGGAGCCGAGGAGGCTTTGAAGGACTGTTTTGTGTCCACTGTGTGGGAGGTGTTCAGTGATGCCCATGGGGAAGACATCGACGGTCTCACTGACTGCATCACGGATTATATCAACTTCTGTGTTGAGAACACCGTACCCACCAGGACTGTACGGTGTTTCTCAAATGGTAAACCCTGGATTTCTCCAGAGATAAAGTCCCTCCTCAAGGAGAAGAAGAGGGCCTTTAGATCTGGCAACAAGGAGGAGCTGAGGACTGTGCAGAGGGAGCTGAGGATGAAGATCAGGGAGGGGAAAGACGTCTACAGGACGAAGATGGAGGACCAGCTGCAGCAGAACAACACCAGCGGGGTCTGGAAGGGCCTCAAGGCCATTTCTGGGTTCAAGGGGCTCAACCAACAGCCTGAGGGGGACCAAAAGTGGGTGAATGTTCTGAACATATTTTTTAACAGATTTGATCAGACATCCACCCCTCCCCCCACCCATTCCTCCCTGCTGCTGCAACCCCCATCGTCTGCACCCCCTGTGGATTACCCTCCCCCCCCCCCCTCCACCTCCCCCCTTCTCACCTGAGCTTGAGGCTGGGGAAAGTACCACAGCTATGGAAGACATCCTGCGTGGTGCCAGTACCAAAGACCCCGCGGCCCAAGGACCTCAACGGCTACAGGCCGGTGGCATTAACATCCCACCTGATGAAGACCCTGGAGAGGCTGGTCCTTGCCCATCTCCGCCCCCTGGTGAGCTCATCCCCGGACCCACTTCAGTTTGCCTACCAGTCTGGCATCGGGGTGGATGACGCCGTCATCTTCCTGCTACAGAGATGCCTCTCTCACCTGTGTTACGGCCCCCCTTTAGGGCTAGGGGTGCGGGAGCCATAAACATAGAGGCAGAGAATGGTTGAGGGTACAAGGGTACATTTATTTCAAAACAGAGGCGGTAACATACACAAAAACACACGAGAGGAGGGTGGTGGAGGGTGCTGTGAAAATAACTCAAAGGTAACAAAAAGAGATCCCCAAACGGGGGACTAGGCCTGACTATACAGGTAACTAAAGTAGCCTCTTATAAGGAAAACACAAGGAGCACAGCACCCACTATACCTATGTAGCTAACAGGGAGATACTACATGATGCAAGTCAGTAATTTCTCTTACCCTCACTCCTCCTTTTCGCCCAGCCACACGCTGGTGCAACACGCGGAACACGCACACATAACGAACTTGAGTTCACCAGTACCGGAAAAGACTAGCCCCATACGCCCCTACACCAGGTCGCTAGCAGGGACACAACACAACTAGGCTAACAGGTACTCCACGGGGGAGCTAGCGGGGACACTACACACAGGAGCTAGCGGGGACACTACACACAGGAGCTAGCGGGTACACTACACACAGGAGCTAGCGGGTACACTACACACAGGAGCTAGCGGGTACACTACACCCAGGAGCTAGCGGGCTAACGGGTGCCCCACACCCATTAGCGGGGAGCGGCACGCCAGTCAACGGGGAATGACCGGCGGCCCCGTTGCACCGGTGGCGTCTCCTTAAAACAGGAAGTTGACCTCCCACGCTGGCGTCTCATTGGTTGGGCGGGAGCCCGATGCGCCGATCAGAGCTCCGCAGGAACCAGGAAATGGGCAGGTCTTCCATCCACGGGTGGACCTGTTTTTACCACCGGGAAAAACACACATACAACGGCGACAGCCGTAACACCCCCCCCCTTAAATATCAACTTCCCCGGAGAGAAAGTTGCCAACACGACTTAAGCAGAGCCGGGGACACGAGGCCGAGGGGCCACAAGCCAAAGCTGAGGGAGTACGGCACAAGGCCGAGGGGACACAGGGTGTGGCCGGGGTCACGAGGCCAAGGGGACACAACACGAAGCCGAGGGCACACCGCACAAGGCTGAGAGA
The DNA here is from genome assembly GCA_023566465.1 of Cottus gobio. Classification (NCBI taxonomy): domain Eukaryota; kingdom Metazoa; phylum Chordata; class Actinopteri; order Perciformes; family Cottidae; genus Cottus; species Cottus gobio. The sequence goes on from CM042223.1 coordinate 1,229,938, forward strand.
AACACCAGGCCGAGGGCACACAGCCCAAGGCTGAGGGAATACGGCACTAGGCCGAGGGGACACGACACGAGGCCGAGGGCACACAAGCCAAAGCTGAGGGAGTACGGCACAAGGCCGAGGGGACACAGGGTGTGGCCGGGGTCACGAGGCCAAGGGGACACAACACTAGGCCGAGGGCACACAGCCCAAGGCTGAGAGAAACACCAGGCCGAGGGCACACAGCCCAAGGCTGAGGGAATACGGCACTAGGCCGCGGGGACACGGGGTGAGGCCGGGGTCACGAGGCCGACATACAACCGCACTTCCTCCCCTCAACCACTCTCTGCCAAAGTGACGGGAAAAGGATCCCGGACGAGCCCCCATATGTTACGGCCCCCCTTTAGGGCTAGGGGTGCGGGAGCCATAAACATAGAGGCAGAGAATGGTTGAGGGTACAAGGGTACATTTATTTCAAAACAGAGGCGGTAACATACACAAAAACACACGAGAGGAGGGTGGTGGAGGGTGCTGTGAAAATAACTCAAAGGTAACAAAAAGAGATCCCCAAACGGGGGACTAGGCCTGACTATACAGGTAACTAAAGTAGCCTCTTATAAGGAAAACACAAGGAGCACAGCACCCACTATACCTATGTAGCTAACAGGGAGATACTACATGATGCAAGTCAGTAATTTCTCTTACCCTCACTCCTCCTTTTCGCCCAGCCACACGCTGGTGCAACACGCGGAACACGCACACATAACGAACTTGAGTTCACCAGTACCGGAAAAGACTAGCCCCATACGACCCTACACCAGGTCGCTAGCAGGGACACAACACAACTAGGCTAACAGGTACTCCACGGGGGAGCTAGCGGGGACACTACACACAGGAGCTAGCGGGGACACTACACACAGGAGCTAGCGGGTACACTACACACAGGAGCTAGCGGGTACACTACACACAGGAGCTAGCGGGTACACTACACCCAGGAGCTAGCGGGCTAACGGGTGCCCCACACCCATTAGCGGGGAGCGGCACGCCAGTCAACGGGGAATGACCGGCGGCCCCGTTGCACCGGTGGCGTCTCCTTAAAACAGGAAGTTGACCTCCCACGCTGGCGTCTCATTGGTTGGGCGGGAGCCCGATGCGCCGATCAGAGCTCCGCAGGAACCAGGAAATGGGCAGGTCTTCCATCCACGGGTGGACCTGTTTTTACCACCGGGAAAAACACACATACAACGGCGACAGCCGTAACACCTGGAAAAGGCTGGAAGCACTGTGAGGGTCATGTTTTTCGACTTCTCCAGTGCCTTCAACACCATTCAGCCTTTGCTTCTGAGGGACAAGCTGGAGCAGACCGGGATGGACCACCACCTCACTGCATGGATCCTGGACTACCTCACCAACCGTCCACAGTATGTGCGGATACGGGAGTGTGAGTCAGATCGGGTGTCCTGCAGCACGGGAGCTCCACAGGGAACCGTTCTGGCTCCATTCCTGTTCTCCATTTACACCTCGGACTTTAAACACAACTCTGCCAACTGCCACCTGCAAAAGTTCTCTGACGACTCTGCAATCGTCGGCCTCATCTCTGCCGATGATGACAGGGAGTACAGGGAACTTAATCAGGACTTTTTAGGATGGTGCCAGCGGAACCGCCTCCAGATAAACTCCAGTAAGACCAAGGAGCTGGTGGTGGACTTCCGCCGGGGCAAACGCTCTCCTCCGCTACCATTGAGCATCCAGGGACTGGACATTGAGATGGTGACGTCTTACAAGTACCTGGTTGTTCACTTGAACAATAAACTGGACTGGTCCGACCACGCACATGCACTCTATAAAAAGGGACAGAGCAGACTCTTTCTGCTGAGGAGACTAAGGTCTTTTGGGGTGCAGGGAGCACTCCTGAAGACCTTCTTTGACTCTGTGGTGGCATCAGCCATCTTCTATGGAGTGGTCTTCTGGTGCAGCAGCATCACGGCAGCTGACAGGAGGAGACTGGACAAACTGTTAAAGAAGGCCAGCAGCGTGCTGGGGTGTCCTCTGGATACTGTGGAGGTGGTGGGAGACAGGAGGATGATGGCCAAGCTCTCATCCCTGATGAACCACGCCTCCCACCCCATGCAGGACACCCTGGCAGCTCTGCACAGCTCCTTCAGCCACCGGCTGATTCACCCCCGGTGTGTGAAGGAGAGGTACCGCAAGTCCTTCCTCCCTGCTGCCGTCAGGCTGCACAACAAGCTGACCTCCCAGTAGCCCACAAACATTCTGGACTCTCAATACTTGAACACTTTTTTATCACTCTGGTCACTTTAATCCATTCTGGTGCAATATTTTGTAATATTTTGTAATTTGTATATTCAATATTCTGGTCACTTTAATCCATCCTGGTGCAATATTTTGTAATATTTTGTAATTTGTATATTCAATATTCTACTGTACATTCAATTTCTTCTTTACTGTTTATTTTATTATGTTTATTACTGTTTATTTATATTACTTGATTTCTTTTATCTTTACGTACTGAGCAATGCTGCTGTAATCCTGTAATTTCCCCACTGCGGGACTAATAAAGGATTATCTTATCTTATATTTAATCATAAACAAGCCACGGTGGGTTGTAAGCTGCTGCTGCTGTTGCTACTGCTGAGCTGCTGTAGCTAGCGGCCCTGCTGATGCCCCTCCTCTCTACCTCATTCTGCTTCTGGATCGTGGTCATCTGGATCGTGGTCATCTGGATCGCGGTTCATGCCTACTACTCATTACATGAATAATTTCTGTGATATTCATTGAATGTGCTGTAACTCTGTTACGTTGATTCTGGTCACATGACATCTATTGCTTCTGTCCATCCGGGGAGAGGGATCCTCCTCTGTTGGATTTCAGTTTTTCCTGATCCGATGTGAGGTCCCGGGACAGGGATGTCTATGTGTACACACTGTAAAAAAAAATCCTAATTTTACAGGAAATAACTCTACATTTTTACAGTAGTTTTTCTGTTTTTTAGAATTATATACAAAACTCTATAAAATTACAGAGATTATCTGTAAATCAACAACCCAACTTTTAATTTACGTATTATGCTAATAATAACAAATTATATTTTTTTCTAATTTATTTATAGAAAAATGTCTGTATTATTTATACAGTATTTTTACTGTTTTCTTAGATTACTTACAAATTTACGTAAAATAACAATAATTACCTGTAATTAAATATCTAGCTCGTTATATAAAGGTTTATGTCCATACTAACAATTTAACGATTTTCTTTGTAATTGTAAGGTAAATCATATTAGTTTTATATTAACATGTACTTTTACATTCAAACTCTGTAAATCCGGATTTTAATTTAGCAAACCTTTTCCATTACATCAAACATAATGCAGTCTTTTTTTTTTTAAAGAGTACAAAGTAGTACCAAGAATGATACATTTTTAGTCCTTTATGAGGAGCAACATAGGTTAATTGTGGCCCAGTGAGTAGAGGTCCTCTGGTAACCGCAGGGTTGGTGGTTTAATTCCCAGCTTTTATGTGTCTGGTCGGACTTTTCAAACCCTCCAGCCAGCAGACACAGCTCCTCTCTGGGCAACACGTTGTGTTGGTGCATCTCTGCTCTCTCTTGTTCCGCCTGCATCGCTCTTTTCCGTTTTTTAATGTAGCTACGAAGTTTCTTATAGTTGTTATGGTGGGCGGGCTGTACCCAGCATGCAGTTCGGAGGTGTAAATGTCATAAACGTACAATTATTAGCCTTATGTATTATTGTATTATAATTGTTTATGTGACATAAACTGTTGTCTTGTGGTGTTTTACCCTGTTAGAGCGTTAGAGAGTTGTGGGTTATTAATTGTTGTCATAAAGTTAAAACCATGACTCAAACTCAATGCACGTAACATAAGTAGCTCCGACTGCTGCACCCTCAGCATTCACTGGTGAACAGTAAAATGCGTTGCCTGTTGGGGAGGGACAATGTCTGGGCACCAGTGTGACAGTATGTGAAACATTCATACAGTATGTCAATTTGACGTTGGTATTCCGCCCAGCCTTACTTCTTTGAAAGTATTGATATTAATGATTCAGGAAAATTCTGTAAAATAACAGTATTTCTCTGCATAACATTGAGTGATATCACTTTGTTGAAGGTGATTCATTGTAATAATACGGGAAGAATCTGTTAAATAACAGTATTTCTCTGCAGAACTTTGAGTGATATCACTTTGTTGAAGGTATTTGATCGTAATAATACAGGAAGAATCTGTAAAATAATAGTTTTTCTCTGCAGAATTTTAGTGATATCTCTTTATTGAAGGTGTTTGATTGTAATAATACAGGGAAACTCTGTAAAATAACAGTGTTTCACTGCAAAACCTTTAATGAAAATGTTCGTTAATTTATGGTTTTCAGCCTTTATTTGAATTAAGATATTTGACCTTCATTTTAAGGTTTTTGTTTGGCAGCCGCAGCTGCCAGTCATTTGACCTTCATTTTACGTTTTTTTTTTTACAGTGCAGATTGTAAAGCCCTCAGAGGATGATTTGTATTTGTGATTTTGGGCTATACAAAATAAACTGAATTGAATTGAAATGTCAAACGGCTCAGGTGATCGATACAACACATATTATAAGATCTGGAGAATCTTAAATAATTCACATGAGTTTAAAATAAGTTCATATTTTCTGAACCATAAAAACATGTTAAGTATATTTAATAAAGAAATGCAACATTCAGAGAATCAAACAGAGCAGCTGCAGTTCTTCATGCGGCCACACGGCGGCGCTGTCTGTTTATTCAGCAGCTCATTTAATACACAGACAAATGTCAAAAAGCTATTGAATTTTAGTGACGTAATATGACGATTATTGTTAAATTCATCACTTTAATCTAATAAATAGTTTGTTTTCCTGATGACGCCAACAAAACTCAAAACAAAACACATTCATTTTTTGCGGCTTTCGAAATATATATATATATATATGTATATATATATATATATACATATATATATATATACATACATATACATATATATTGCCTTTTTAGAAAAATGTACATTAAAAACAGAATTGTTCTGTAAAAGCTTGTTGAATAAAACATTTAAAGAATATTCTAATTCATAATTGCAGTTAACAGTGAAATGTTTATTTTAGATCTAAAAAGTAAATATTTAAAATATACTTTGTTTCAATATTTCATTTTTTCGCTTCACCACAAAAAGATACATTTTAAATTTGCTGAATAAAAAAGTAAAATTACCATGTGGCCTAAATATAAAATAATTCATCATAAAATTTAAAATATATAAGAAATAAACAGCCGTCGTGTTTTTTTTATAAATAAGCATTTCATTTATTTGTCACTCAGTTTTCAGTTGTATAAATATAAAGTTTAACATTTAACACAACAAACAAGCACATACAGACGGGGACATTAAATACATAATTAATACTTTCAGTTGGAACAAATCAGCTCTTATTTACATAATATGTACAGAAACAGAAAAATGGTCCTATGGAAATAAATGTTGTTGTTGTTTACTTTGACAGGAAGGAGGTCTGAGCCGACTTCACTATAAAATACTTCCACAGTTATGTATTCCTTCTGGATGACATCGCTCTAAAATATCTCAGGATTATTGCAGATGTTTATGAACAGCTGACTTCAGATGGAGGAATGTAAATAATGTTTGTTTGTTTGTTTTTGGCCTCCGTCCTTCATCAGAAAGGAAGAAAAATCCATCTGAAGGACTCGAGCTGAGTCTTGAAAATGTTTCCTCATAACTTCAAACTAAATAAAAATACAGCAGGAAGTGAACCCGTTTACAAAATAAAAGACTGGATTCCCAGCTTTCAAAGCCAAACGTTTTCATTTCTGGGGTCAAATATGTTCAATATGGAAGATCATTCCTGGAGAAAAATAAATCTTACTTTGGAATGATGACATCAACATTTTATTTTCTACATTTCCCCTCCTTATTTTTCAAAATAAGAGTATACACGTTTAATTACCGACATAATAAATTGGTAAATTTAATCAAAATTTGATGATTATTATTTAGAAAGATATTTTTGGTAATTCTCAACATTCCTTATGTATTACAACAGCTGTTGAATTAAGACTGAATTCATATTTATAAATACATATTTTTTTGACTTTACCTCACGAGCTTTATCGTGTTTGTTCAGAGACTAAAACATCTAAAACATCTGATTATGAAATATCAAACTCTATCTGCTCATGACGACCGTGTGAGACTAGTGACGTGAGATTGTACAGAGGGTCGCGAATGCTCTTCACACTCAATAATAATAATAATAATAATAATAATAATAATAAATATTATTGTTCTTGTTGTTTTCCTGTCAGGAATCAGCTTCAGGGAATAAAAACAGATGATTTGTTTCTAGATTATAAAACAAACATTTTGAAGTTCATATTTCAAACTAAAGTTTCTGTAGCGTCGCTGGACGCGAGGACCGGATGTGGAGGTCTCTATAGGACCTGGTAGATCAGGTTTGGGTCCTGGCAGGCGGTCGGGGAGGGGGCATGGACGGGCCCCGGGGCCTCGGCGACGTGGGCCGGCGGCGAGGCCCCGGGGCCGGCGCAGGAAGGAAGAAGAGCAGGAGGAAGAGGAGCAGGAGGGGGAGGAGCCAGCAGGCTGCTGTCGGTGGAGATCCGCTCCACGATGCTGGACAGGCAGTCCAGGCTGGAGACCACCGAGCTGCGGCTGCTCTTCAGGCCGCCTGCGCACAAAGCAGCGTTATTATTATTATAATTATTATAATTATTACTTTAGTTTCAGAGGTTTTGTTTGAACAACCAAAACACCCGGATTTAAAAACAACATCTGGAGCATCTGTTTAACTAATTTAACCATCAAAGTATAACAACATTATTATTATTATTATTATTATTATTATTATTATTATTATTATTATTATTATTATTATTATTATTATTATTATCCTGATTATAAACAACGTCTTTTCATTAATTTCATCTATTTTTACAGTAAATAATAATATATTTCTTCATATTCATCCAACGAGATATTTCAGTAAAATGTGCTAAAAGTGAGTCAGAGTAAGTCCAATATTTATAATGATGTTAAATTATGTAACGCTTCAGATTATTTAACAATAATTAAATGTTCATTAATCTAATTACATGTTCTCGTAATATTTAAATTTCTACAAAGAATGTCTCAATTTAAAATGATTATTGTTTGCCAATAAAACAAATATGTGCATTAAGCTAATTAACATTTTTAAACAAAAGCTGCTCAGTTTCTGTGGATGTTTTATTTTATTGTTTTATTTTCCTCATCCTTATTACTGCTAACTCTTTGTTTTATACCGAGGTTCATTCATAATTAGCCTGTTAGCTGGTCATATTATCATCTTTATTATAATATAATAACAATAAGTAATTTTAGGTTTCTTACCGTTTGGAGTCTCGGAGAAATAAGAGCTGTCATAACTTCCTCTTCTGTTTGATTGACAGGTCGTTGTGTTGAAATCCGTCTGCAGAGAAACAAAAGAAGAGAAATTCATTTAGAGAATGACATTTCTGCAAAGATATTAATATTCAACTACAGAGAAACCCAGAAAGCTAAATGTTGCAGCTGTCACTCAAAGAAAATAACATGAAATGTAAAATTAAAAAGAAGAAAACAGCAAAAAGGTCAGAAAATTATTTTGAGACATTGAAAAGAAAAAACGGCAGATTTGTATTTTTAATAAAGTCAACACAATAGTGACGTTAGTTCAGTCTTCATAACATTTGTTATGGTTATTATTCTTGAAAGGTCTGAATTATTTAAAATCATATTAAAAAATGTGTAATATATTTAAAATAAATAAATAAATGTGTTCCTTTAAAACTGAACATTAATTATTTATTTAATTCAGAATGAACGAAATCTAACGAAAAACAAACTTTTATTTTCCACAAAAAAATGAAATGTTGGAACAAATCAGAAGATTGAGGAAAGAAAGTAAACTTTGAATTAAACTATTTTAAACAATCTGGTTTTATTTTTTCTTCTGACCTCAAATCAGATATTCATAACCGCCTTTATCTGGAGAAAGTGTGATGATAAAAATAACCAGAATAAAAAGCAGAAATCAGAATCGATATTTATTTTTGTGGAGATAAAACTCCGCGTGGCAATAATTAAAAAATAATACTGATCAGAGCATTAAATAATAAAACCGGAGTCCAAACAAACGCCGAGCGCGCGTAAAGGCGTACTGGAAACACCCGCCGGTCCTTGAACTCACCATGCCGTCGGAGCAGTTGGAGCGCGGGCTGGAGGCGTCGGAGTCCCCGCTGTAGTGCTCCAGCACCGGGTAGAAGCCGTCGTCCTGGCCGCCGCGCAGCAGCGCCTGCAGGGACTCGATGTAGCTGATGGCGTTGCGCAGGATCTCCACCTTGGGCAGCCGCTGGTTGGGGTTGGCCGACGTGCAGCGCTTCAGGGACTCGAACGCGTCGTTCACCTTGCTGAGCCGCCGGCGCTCGCGCAGCGTGGCCGCCTTGCGCCGGTCCGCGTTGGTGGTCTTCCTCTTGCAGGCCTTGCAGGCCCACAGCAGGCAGCGGCCCGCCTGGTGGTGCCCGCTGGGCGCGCGCACGTGCTCGTCGTCCTCCGCCTCGGCGCGGTGATGGAGGTGCAGGAGGGAGGAGGAGGAGGAGGTGGAGGAAGGGGAGGGCGAGGGCGAGGAGGAGGAGTCGTCCGGCTTCAGCAGCCCCACGTGGACCAGCCGCGGGTCCAGGTCCTCGAAGAAGTGCATGTCGCTGGTGTTGAAGCAGGGGTCGTCGTAGAAGTCATCGGCGGCGGGGATGGGGAACGAGATATCCGACAGCTCCATGGATCAGTCCCTGAACGCACCACCGAAGAAGAAAAATCCAGCGAGAGGAGACAGAAGAAGAAGAGGAGGAGGAGGAAGAGGAGGAAGAGGAGCTGTCAGTGCTTGTGGGTTTCGGGGACTGTTGTGGCCTCTCAGCTGTTGACCTGGAGCCTCTTATACCTGGCGCTGCGGCGGGGGGCGGGGCCAGCCCCGTGAGGCCTCCGGGCTCTGGCCAATCAGCGGGCAGCAGGAGGGGTTTACAGCTTCACGGTCATTAGTGTACAATTACCCCTAACAGAGCAGTAACAGCAGGATAATATACTGCTCTCTCGGAGGGGAGCAGTACACGTGGGAGGAGTACTGCCAGCAGACGAAGTATCGCAGTACTTATATAGTACTTATAGAATAGTACACTATTCATGTTTTCCTGGTCTCACTTATTGTGGAACACAAGAAGTGTGGTATTTAATACAAGTTATGGTCTTAGAACATGAAGTGATGGGGCCGGTTGGGAAAAATCATAAAAATAACAGAGAAATAAAAAATATGTAATCAGAGGCATAAACTAGTGGAAAACCCACTGAATGGAAAATAACTAATGTAAACTTATCTAAAACTTTAAATAAACTAAAGGTGATTAAAGAACATACAATAAAAGGGGAAGTTGTTCTTGACAGCATCTAGAACAAAAATTATGATTGAAAGTGATTTTTATTCATAAAGAATAATTTGAGGTTCCTGTCATGCAGAATTGCAGCTGACCTTTTGACCTCGTTACTGATTGTAGAAATATGAAAACTCTGTTTATGGAAGTGAAACTGATCAAAGACGTCACGTCCAAAAGAATCAGAACCAGAAGCGTTTATTGCCACGTTTGTTTTTCACATTCAAGGAATTTGTCCTGACGGAAGGTGCATAACATTCAACATTTAACAATAAACAATTAACAATAAACATTTAACAATAAACCTTTAACAATAAACATTTAACAATAAACATTTAACATTTAACAATTAACAATAAACATTTGACAATAAACATTTAACAATAAACATTTAACAATAAACATTTAACAATAAACAATTAACAATAAACATTTAACAATTAACAATAAACATTTAACAATTAACACTTAACAATAAACATCTAACAATAAACGTGCAATAATAAACCGCAGAAATAATAAACAGCAGAAATGACTCATATTTCATTTACTGGGTCAAACTTAGCCTTCCTCCTCCTCCTCTTCATCACCATCACTGCATCGACTCCATGCAGAAACCCTTGAAATGCAGATTATTGATGTATAATAAAACGCTCAGCAGAGGTCCTGCTGGTTGCAGTACCGGGGTCCGCCGCTGGAAGGCGCTGCAGAGCGCCGGTCCAGCGCCTCAGACCCCCTGGACGCGTCAGGATGAGACATCCCAAAACTCTGCTCGGAGGATTATCACCACCAGGAAACCCAACACACACTTCCGGTTTGTGGCTGATGAAGTTGTTTCAACGACGTTTACAATCACGTGACACACTGAATGAGAAACACTGAATGATTCACACTCAAAAAAAGCAGAATTACCTTTTTAAATTCACTGATTTTGATAAAAGATTTTTTTTTAAAGTTGGTTTCCACAAATCAGTTTTTCTACCATTATTGTGAAAAGCTTGAACTGTATTTCTGGAACACTTAAAATAAACATCTTGAATCAAAAATAATTATTTAAATAAGTTTAACATCCTTTATAGTTATGCGGGGCAAAGTAATCAGTTTTTTTATATTTTAATATATTTTCTTTTTAAAACATCTTTCATGTATGTTTATCCAACATGGTTATAATGTTTATATATGTATTTATTTATTTACTTTTATTTTTTGGTAAATCCAACAATTTTAATAAAAATGTGTTCCAGGCTAACCCTATCCCGCTTTAAGTCTGTGTGCTAAGCTAGGCTAACCCTATTCCGCTTTAAGTCTGTGTGCTAAGCTAGGCTAACCCTATCCCACTTTAAGTCTGTGTGCTAAGCTAGGCTAACCCTATCCCACTTTAAGTCTGTGTGCTAAGCTAGGCCAACCCTAACCCTAGGCTAGGCTAACCCTATCTTTAAGTCTGTGTGCTAAGCTAGGCTAACCCTATCCCACTTTAAGTCTGTGTGCTAAGCTAGGCCAACCCTAACCCTAGGCTAGGCTAACCCTATCTTTAAGTCTGTGTGCTAAGCTAGGCTAACCCTATCCCGCTTTAAGTATGTGTGCTAAGCTAGGCTAACCCTAACCCTAGGCTAGGCTAACCCTATCTTTAAGTATGTGTGCTAAGCTAGGCTAACCCCATCCCACTTTAAGTCTGTGTGCTAAGCTAGGCTAACCCTATCCCACTTTAAGTCTGTGTGCTAAGCTAGGCTAACCCTATCCCGCTTTAAGTCTGTGTGCTAAGCTAGGCTAACCCCATCCCACTTTAAGTCTGTGTGCTAAGCTAGGCTAACCCTATCCCACTTTAAGTCTGTGTGCTAAGCTAGGCTAACCCTATCCCGCTTTAAGTCTGTGTGCTAAGCTAGGCTAACCCACTCTGCCATGCTGCCCGATGCCGCCGGCCATCTGGAAACGCCATCAGCACCACTGTCCCTCTGCCGCAGCATTAATCTCGCCAATTTTACAGAACTCAAGGGGGGTAGGGGGGAAATGTACACCCTGACCGGTTTCAGGCCAGAGTCGGGGTTTCAGGTCTCCAGGGGTTTAGCCCCCCCCCCCCCCCCCCCCCTCCGGATGAAGACGATGAAGACACCTGCTGACGGGACGTTTTGGGTAAAACGAGAACGCGGCTTCTCCGACTCGCAGATGAAGTTCCGATCACACATTTTAGTTTTTAATCAACTCTTCTTACCGGATCATCTCCCCCCGCCACCCCCCGCCCCCCTTGGGCCGCTCGTGACCTCTGACCTCTGACAGTAACTCATGTACTGAAGTACTGCACAGTTCTTTACTCCAGTACATTGATCTCTGGTTACTTTAAAGTGTGTATGAAGTATTAAATGAGCCTCTCCTCCACCACTAGAACAGGAAGCATATTAAAATACTATAACTCTAATAAAAGGGCCATTCTGCAGAATTCTGCATGTACTTTTGATACATAAGAAGTACATCCTGTTGATTGTACTCTGCATACTCCTTGACCTGACTTTAATGCAGTATTTCTACTGTGTTGTACGAGCAATGATACTCTAATGGAGTATTTCTTCTTTCTGTTGTTAGTAATTTTACCCTAAAAGAGTATTTCTAATGTGCTGTATTAGTACTTTTAATGAAACAGATGTGGTATTAGTATTTGTACTGTAATAGAGGATTACAACTGTTGTATTTGTGGAAATACTCTGTTACAGTAAAAGTACAATGTGGTACTTTCACTGCAGTAGAGGATCTGAATGCTTCCCCCGCCACAATAAAAGCCTAACTGCAGTTGTGCAGTGAGGCGTGGCCTCGGCCTGTGCAGCGCCTCCTGGTGGAAGAAGGAAGCGACGCGGGGAAGAGCGGCATCGTCACACTCAAACACACGGACCTGCAGAGAAAACACGACTACAGAGACGTCAACATTTCAATTAGAACGTTTATTTATAGAAAGCAGGATTTATGACAACAGATCCCGGCATAAACACCTCAGAGGTGGATCACGGGCAGTAAACTACCCGAGCCCCGCGGGTTGCGGGCAGTAAGCGCGTAGAGCAACGGTTTCCTGTCAGCTGCTCAAGTTCATCCATTTTTGTAACTTTATTACAGAATAAACACGTAAATAAGGTTCAGATCAAACACATGACTCATGGCATTGCTTTCTTCTTTTTAATATCAAAACAATAAAAGCACTTTTATTGTATAATATCTCCCTCCTGTCATGAAGAGCTGGAGTTAAACTGAAGGATGAGCTAAGAGGTTTAATGATGTCAGTACTTATGATGTTTTATTAAGGTAGAAGTACCTCGATCACGATGTAGAGATTATCCTGAGATTATTAACGGCAGAGAAGAAGAAACTAAACGTTTTTATATTCTGCAATTTCTTCTAATCCACTTTGGGGAATCTGGCCTCTATCTGGTCTCTGTCAGGCCTCTATCTGGTCTCTATCTGGTCTTTATCTGGTCTCTGTCAGGCCTCTAACTGGTCTCTGTCAGGCCTCTATCTGGTCTCTATCTGGTCTTTATCTGGTCTCTGTTAGGCCTCTAACTGGTCTCTATCTGGTCTCTATCTGGTCTCTATCTGGTCTTTATCTGGTCTTTATTTGGTCTTTATCTGGTCTTTATCTGGTCTCTGTCAGGCCTCTATCTGGTCTTTATCTGGTCTCTATCTGGTCTCTATCTAGTCTCTGTCAGGTCTCTGTCAGGCCTCTATCTGGTCTTTAACTGGTCTCTATCTGGTCTCTATCTGGTCTCTATCTAGTCTCTGTCAGGTCTCTGTCAGGCCTCTATCTGGTCTTTATCTGGTCTCTATCTGGTCTCTATCTGGTCTCTATCTGGTCTCGGTGTGGAAGCTGACCCACCTCTTGCAGAGAGGCTGTAATGTGTTACAGTGAGGTCCGGCCCGCAGTGATTACCGAGCTGTCTAAGGGGGTCTGAGGGGGTTTGTGTCAAGGGTGTGGGGTCCTGTTGACCTTTGGGGTGCTCCGGGTCTGAGAGCTGGCCTTTCTTCCCTCCTGGACCAGCTGACCCCCCTGGGAGCAGCCAGCCCCTCCCGTCACTCATCCTGCAACTGGAGAGGAGGAAGAACCAGGGGGGTGGACTCTGAACCAGGAGCTGAAGAGAGAACCCATGATCCAGATCTGAGGATCTGGACTTCAGATCAGGTTCATGGTCTGTGTCTTGGACCTCTAAACCACCAGGACGGCCCCCATTAAATATATATCATCATAATTCAACATTTTGGAAATACATTTCTTCACTTTCTTTCTGAGAGTTAAATGTTCAGATTTCTGTTCAGTGAATATAAAGTCTGTTAGCCTAGCTTAGCATAAAGTCTGTTAGCCTAGCTTAGCATTAAGTCTGTTAGCATATCATAGCATAAAGCCTGGAAACAGAGGGCACAAAAAGCAAATACAGCATCCAGTGCCTCTAAAAGTATTTCATGCTCAAGTCACTGACGCCGAAAACACGTTTACTGTTACAAATACTTTTACTGCTCAATTATGTGATAAAGTCACATATGAAGTATATTAATATTTAACTGATTGTCGTCTTGTCCACAACTACACGTGAGCTCACATGTAAACACGACAAAAAAACAAAAATGAATATATGTATAAAAGAAATAAAGTATTCTGGGGCGTCAATAAATGACTGTAAAATAACGTTATATAACTGTCCCTTGAAATTACGGACATTTTCCATGATCAAAATACATGTTATATATATATATATATATAACATTTTTCATGTATTTTTACAAAATGGAAAGAAACTGTAAAATTACAGTTTTCTTTACAGTGTTTTAATAAGTTTCATTTGAATTTCCAATATGTGATGTTGAGTTATTTTAACTTAACATAGCAACAAAAGAGACACTTAGAGATAAACGTAAGATAATAACGAGACAGGACACACACACACACACACACACACACAAAGCACTTAATAAACCTAAAACTTGCAGACTGACAGCGGAGGTGTCGGCCTTCACACCTGCTGCCTGCTGTAAACCACCAACACTACAACGACTGCATTGTCCTGCACTGGTGGCAGATTACTTTACACACACACACACGCAGACGCACACACACACACACACGCAGACGCAGACGCACACACACACACACACACACACAGACGTACACACACACACACACACACACACACACACACACACACACACACACTCTGAGCTGGATTACCTCGCAGCAGCAGATTTACTGCCCTGCAGACAGTTGTGTGGTTCGTTGTTTGTGGACTGAAGACTTCAGATTGAATGAAGCGCTTTTTAAACGAGTTAAAGTTGATCTGTGTCTCGTGTTGTTTCATATTAACGAGAAAGAAACTAAATGAAGACGAGGATCTGGTCTGTGAAGCTCTGTGAGCTTTAGACATATAGTTTCATGTGTAAGCTCATAATGAGCCTCAATTATGACAGCTTCAGTCTGAATAGGGGTTCAAATACTTGTGATGGACGGGACCATGTTGGGGCCATGTTGGGACCACGTTGGGACCGTGTAGGGACCACGTTGGCACCATGTTGGGACCACGTTGGGACCACCTTGGGACCACGTTGGGACCACGTTGGGACCACGTTGGGACCGTGTAGGGACCACATTGGCACCATGTTGGGACCACATTGGCACCATGTTGGGACCACGTTGGGACCATGTTAGGACCATGTTGGGACCACATTGACACCATGTTGGGACCACGTTGGGACTACGTTGAGACCATGTTGGGACCACCTTGGGACCACGTTGGGACCACGTTGGGACTACGTTGGGACCATGTTGGGACCACCTTGGGACCACGTTGGGACCGTGTAGGGACCACGTTGGGACCATGTTGGGACAACTTTGAGACCACGTTGACACCACGTTGACACCATGTTGGCACCATGTTGGCCCGGCGTTGGCCCGGCGTTGGCCCGGCGTTGGCCCGGCGTTGGCCCGGCGTTGGCCCGGCGTTGGCCCGGCGTTGGCCCGGCGTTGGCCCGGCCTGCAGCGGGTCACAGCTGTCCAACAGATCAGCAGGACTTCTCTTTACGCCGCACCAACAGCTGTTTCTTAAGAATCCTCCGGATCGTCATCAGCGAGAGTTCCTCAGCTCACAACTCGCCTCATTACCGCCCTTAATGGAGGGAAGACAGAGACAAGGTAAATACAATTACTGATCAGAGCGCCGGACACCCGAGCCTGGAGCGGTGCCCCGTTTCACAGCCGGTACCCGACACCAGAGTCTTCCTCGTTACGGGTCCACAAGCCGACTCACTCTGCTCTTTGTCTCTGTTGTAAACTTCATCGGCCCGAACAGAACCGGCCGTTTGAAGGATGTTGT
>CM042223.1:1255761-1280761 GCA_023566465.1 Cottus gobio
AGCAGACGTCTTTAGGGCGACTTCACCCCAAAATATAAAAGGCTCCACGGAGCCCGAGGAGCCTTTTCCACGCGTTTGAATCCCAGATTAAAATATTTAATGACTAAAACTAAAAGCGGCCGAGAACAGGACGCTGGACAATATCTCATCATCTGTATTTATTGTTTTACTCCACTTATTATTAAATAAGTCCACTTATAATTAAACTTTGCTGTATTTTAGGATTCAAAGCTTTTCAACTTCAAAAGGTTATGGAATCCTTTAATTTATTTATAAGTGATTATTAATAAAGTGCTGCTAACATTGTTTTATATCTAATGATTTGCTCAGTTAAAAAAATAATGAGAAATATCCGTCATCAATATCCCAAAAAGTATCTCACGCTGAATAACTTTATATAATTAATCAGCTGAGAAACTGTCACAAACAAACAAACAATTAATCAAAACAAGTTTCATCTTTAGAATATTTACTGTTATTTAATTATTAATTTAATAATTAATATGTAATGCCAACGTGTTTCAGTGTGTTGCATTCCAGGTTTTCTGATGAAGGATTCCCGTCGTCAACATGAAGCCAGCTGATTGCCTCGTAAACAAACAGCTGGAGTGTTTGTTTACTTCCTGTCAGGTCGTTGTTAACCTCGCCCTCGAACACAGAGCCTCTCCTCGCTCCTCCGTGACCTCCCGACTGGACGTGAACCCCCGGCGGGCTGAAAGGTCGCGACCTCTCTGGCCGTTTCCTCTGTTAGGCTTTGTGGAGTTGATACTTCAGGGCCAGCTGGGAATTCCGATACGCAAAACACAACAAGCTTCCGACCCGACCGACTCTCCGACCGGGAGTTTTGAGTTTTCAGCGCGCCGCCATGACACGGCGGTACTGATCTGGGATCAGAGCTTTGGTTTACAGGAGAGACAAACAGGAAGTGATGCAATAATGTTGCATTCATGGAATGTATAGCTTTGAGACAATATTTAGAAGAATATCCGCGTTTGATACCATTATTATTAGCAAGACATCAAAATGTCAGATTCTTACCAAAAGTATGAATATAAATATGAGGAGGCCGAAAGCAGAGAGCAGCAGAGTGTTTAGTAAACAATAACTACAACATAACGCGTTGAGATTGAGTTTGAGCCTGTGGGGTTGCCGTAGTCGGTCCGTGTGAGTATTATTATGTGAGCAGCGACTAAAGCGCATCCATATGAATCATTTTAATGTGAAAGAGAAAGATATTTTACATCATTTGATTTGTCTAACTTTACCAGACCGTGCTGGTGTTTTGGTGGTGGTGGTGGTGGGGGTCCAGGTCCAGGTCTGGGTCCAGGTCCAGCAGGTCATAGGCTGACCCTGCAGGGAGAACCTCCAGGACACCAGATATGATCAGAGAGGAGCCCAGCAGCTGAGCTTGAGACAGAGCAGGTCTGGGGTCAGTCTGACACCAAACTGGTTGAAAGAAATAATTCTAAATGTTTTTATTTTCATTTGTTAAAGTAATCTAAAACATTTTACCTTTTACTTACAGCAGGAAATTAAAATCATTATGAAGAAAGTATTTTAGAAGTATTTTAGACGTTCTTGGTGTTATTAAAGTGTAATAATGAGCTCAGAGCTGTTAGGAAGTCAAACAGCTCATAATTCATCTGTAATATCTATTTTATATTCATGTGAAAACATGATTCATCTGGATTTATTCTAGTTTATCTAGATTACACGTGAACGCACCATGATAACGTTATCATTTTAAGCTCATTTACCAGTTCTCATTTTCACTGAGCGGAGCCTGAACACATCACCTTGTACCTGAAGTGAACCTACTCTGGTTCTCTGTTAGCGGTGCGGCCTTGACCTCGGCCTGACCCCCCCCCCCCCCCCCCCCCCACTAGTTAGTGTTGGGTGTCTCCGTCCAGCTACCACACATGAAGCAGAGCATGCTGGGAGGAGAACCAGATGGAGAGTCTCACTCTGCAAAACAATAGTCTTAAAATCTTAAGAGCTTTAACTGCTCTCTGCCGACATTTAGCTTCATGTAAATAAAGGTCAAAGGTCATCATCAGGAAGAGAGGGGGCGGAGCCAGACACCTTGATACACACCAACATGAACACTAAAGATGAGTCAGTTCAGTTTTTATTTATGAAAATAATATCTGAAAAGTCTCTGAAGACAAAAAACACTGAAGCTGCTACACACACACAGACACACACAGACACACGCACACACTCACACACACAGACACACACAAACAGACACACACTCATAGACACACTCACAGATACACAGACACACACACACTCACAGACATACACGCAAACACATACACAGACACACACACACACACACACACACTCAGACACACACACACTCACAGATACACAGACACACACACACTCACAGACATACACAGACACACACACACACACACTCTCACACACACACTTAGACACACACACACTCACAGATACACAGACACACACACACACAGACACACACACACTCTCACACTCACAGATACACAGACACATACACATACACACACTCACAGACCTACACGCAAACACACACACACATACACAGACACACAGACACACACACACACACACACACCTGTCTCTGTATTGAAGCGTCTTGAAAGCTCATCACTGTTGACGCCTTCCGAGGTGTCGAGGTCACTTCCTGGAGGACCGGAGGTCGCGACCCCTCTGGCCGCCTCATCTGGCCGATCACTTCCCGCTCGGCCACCGCGGCTCACCTGGCCGTGGGTTCTTTCTCCCTGCCACCTGTCTGCTGGGCCTTCAGTCTCCTCGGGTTCAGGTCCAGGGGGTCGGCCCCATCGCAGAGGGTTCTCACGTCCTGGTCCCTGGGGGGGTCGTCGAGGCTCTTCAGGCCGAGGACCCCCAGACTGGTACAGAGATGGAGCCGGGACCCCGACGATATATATTTATACATATATTTATATATGTATACACATTTATATATTGTATAACATGGTGTTTTATATTGCACTGGGCCCAGGAACATGTATAAACATACCTTGTTATTGTGCATTCAATACACAGGTCTTTATGTAAACATGTTTAGGTGCCTGTTCATAAACACAACAATAACAATATCAACACTGTTATTTATTATATTATGAGTGGTGGCTTAACGGACCAGCAGGAGAGCTAGTTAACGATAGCAGCACCGCTAACGGCTAACGGCTAACGGTCAGTTCCATCGTGATGCGTTCAGGTGTTCTGGTGAGACACTTGAATGCACCCAGTGGGTGAACCCAGTCCAGAAACCGTCATCTCACGGGAATCTGATGTTTGTGTGTTTTCTCCCATCGATCAACCGATCAACCGATCGACCGATCGACCGATCGACCGATCGACCGATCGACCGATCGATCGATCGATCGATCGATCGCCTCATCATGAGGTTATGATGCCTTCGTGAAAATCGTAAAACACAAACCTTTTGGTTCTTCTGTGCCTTTAAGTGAGAGCGGTTCTGTGATACGGAGACACGGTTCAGTGGAGTCTTCCTCTTCCTCTTCGTCTTCCTCTTTGTTGTTGTTGAATCTATTCAGAGTCTTTTCTTTTCCTCAGTGGGACAGAAGGAACGGTGTTTACTGCAGCGAGCCAACTGGCCTGCAAGCACACACACACACACACACACACACACACACACACACACACACACACACACACACACACACGGACACACACACTCTGTGTTTCGTACACTTCATGTTATATCTTAATTTCCCAGACTTCGTTATCTTCTGTACTTATTAAAAGTAAAACTTTACTTGATCCTCACCACTCGATATATCAGCTTTAGACACACACACACTAGCCACACACACACACGCCCCCCCCTCCCCCCCACCCCTCCTCCCGCGCACTCCCTCATTGGCCGATCGTGTCGTCACGGAGACAACAGCTGTCTCCAGGATGAAGAAGCTACTTTGAGGGTGCCAGCCAGTCTGCAGGGTAACTGGAGAGTCCCAAGGGTGCTGCTGGCCTCCAGGCCTCTCTCTCTCTCTATGTCTCTCTCTCTCTCTCTCTATGTCTCCCTCTCTCTATGTCTCTCTCTCTCTCTCTCTCTCTATGTCTCTCTCTCTCTCTATGTCTCCCTCTCTCTATGTCTCTCTCTCTCTCTCTCTCTATGTCTCCCTCTCTCTATGTCTCTCTCTCTCTCTCTCTCTATGTCTCTCTCTCTCTCTATGTCTCTCTCTCTCTCTCTCTCTCTATGTCTCTCTCTCTCTATGTCTCTCTCTCTCTCTATGTCTCTCTCTCTCTCTATGTCTCTATGTCTCTCTCTCTCTCTCTCTCTCTATGTCTCTATGTCTCTCTCTCTCTCTATGTCTCTATGTCTCTATGTCTCTCTCTCTCTCTCTCTCTCTATGTCTCTATGTCTCTCTCTCTCTCTATGTCTCTATGTCTCTCTCTCTCTCTCTCTCTCTCTCTCTCTCTCTCTCTGAGTGAGAGCGTGCTGAGAGCGTGTGTGAGTGAGCTGCAGTATTTTGTAGTTTTTCTTACTTTTCTAATTTCTGTTTTCGACTTTTTTTTCTTAGTGTTGTTTAGTTTAATGGTATAGGTCACTTTATATTTAATTTGTAATACTTTTTGGTGGTTAGTTTGGGTTTATTTGGGTGGTTTGTCTCCTGCCGGCGTCTCGCCGGTCGGCGTGTGCAGCCGCCATGGTGAATGGAGAGGGGTTCTCCACGCTCACTAGGAAGCACGGCATTAAGATCTGTCCTAGTTTCCCGTGCAGCGTGGAGGACGTTAGTCTAGCTGTGGGGGAGAAGGTCGGGCACTGTAGTATTATGTCGGCCGCTCGGATGAGTGGCGCGGTGGTCATCTTCCTGGACCGGGTGGACAAGGTGAACCAAGTCATCGAGGCGGGCCTCACCGTGTGTGAAATGTTTGTACAGGTGCTGCCGCTGACACAACCAGCAACGAAGGTGACCCTGTCTAACGTCCCACCGTTCATCTCTGATGGGTTTCTCAGTAGAGAGTTGTCCAGACACGGGAAAATAGTTTCTCCCGTTAAAAAGATCTTGTCTGGATGTAAATCTCCGTTACTGAAGCACGTAGTGTCTCACCGGAGACAGCTCTATATGATACTGAACCATCGGAATGAGGAGCTGAACCTCCGCTTCCATGTTAAAGTAGATGATTATGATTACGTGATTTTTGCAACGTCATCAGAGATGAAATGCTTTGGTTGTGGAGAGGTGGGCCACACGGTGAGAGCCTGCCCGAGACGAGGTGATCCGACTCCTCCCGGTCCGGGAGGGGCGGCTGGTGCCGGGGAGGGGCCGACCCCCGTTCCCCCGGGGGAACCGGCGGCCTCGGGGCCGGCTGCCGCCTCCGAGCGGCCGACGGCCGCTCCGCGTGCTGCACGGCGGAGTGCCGATGCAGTGCCTGACCGGACGCACCGGGTGAGTAGTACTGTAAATACACCGGGTGTTAGAGTGGATGTTGTGAGTGAGAGGGTGAATGAAGATGAGAGTAGTTTAGTGGGTGAGGAGAAAGAAAAAGAAAAAGAAAAAAACAAACAAACAGGTGAAGGGGTGTCTGGGGAACGGACAGGTGAGCTCAGGGACACACAGGAGGGACAGACAGGGGAGACAGGGGAGGTACAGACTGAGGAGGGGAATGAAAAGGTAGGTGAGCAGAGTGCTAGGTGTAGTGAACCAGCAGAGGAGGTGGTGCTGGAGGAGGTGGTGCTGGAGGAGGTGGTGCTGGAGGAGGTGGTGATGGAGGAAGCAGAGGCTACAGCAAAATCCAAAGTGCCTGCTAAACGCAGACGGAAAGCTGCCAGTGCCTCCAGTGACGCTAAGTCGAGCCGAGTGAGTGAAGAGAGTGGGAGGAAGGGAGGCATAGATGGTAGCGAGAGTGATGAATATGGGTCTGATGAGAGTGAAGTTTCCAACTACAGCAGCAGTCAACAGAAAAAGCTTTATACTGCTGCTGAAATTAAATGTTTCCTAAAACAAACAAAGAATCAGCAAGGTGTAAAAATAGAAGATTTTTTTCCAGATTTGGGTCTTTTCTGCTCCTCTGTTAGATTTCACAACAGCCGGAAGGAAGTTTCTGGAATCACAGTCCAAGAGGGTTTTAGATTAAAAAAACTTGTGCTTAAAGCAAAAAAACAATTACGTCTTGATGATGAAACAGGATCCAATGTTGATTAATTTCTTGTTTATTTTTGTTGCTTTCAACATCTCATTTATTATGGATGGTTTTAAAATTGGGAGTTTGAATGTGAATGGAGCGAGGAATGTAATTAAAAGAACCAGCATCTATGAAACCATGAGAATGAAACACATCGATGTTTTATTTTTACAAGAGACACATACTGACAGCAACAACGAGGCCGACTGGAGGAGAGAGTGGGAAGGGGAAGCCATCCTGAGCCACGGCTCCTCTCTGAGTGGAGGAGTGGGCTTCCTCTTTTCCAGAACTTTCTCTCCGGTCTCACTGGAGGTCAAGCATTTTATAGAGGGGAGGTTGCTTTTAGTCAGAGCTCAGTTCGATCATTTTACGGCTGTTTTTATTAACCTGTACGCCCCAACAACCGGTGCAGAGAGAAAGATCTTTTTAGAAAAAGTAGGTGGGGTTTTAAATGACTGTGCATCAGAGGATTTTTTATTCTTGGGTGGAGATTTTAATTGTACTGCAAATGCTCTTTTAGATCGTAACCATGCAGAGCCGCATCCAGCTTCCCAGCATGCTCTGGGGCGGCTGGTCTCCACCCATGGCCTGGTGGATGTATGGAGGAGGATGCATGCAGACTGCCGACAGTACACATGGTCCCACCTCAGAGAGAGCAGGATCTCCTCAGCCAGACTTGATCGTATTTATTGTTTTAAACAGCATTTTAATATTTTTAAAGTGTGTAATATTGTTCCAGCTGTTTTTACGGATCACTCTTTGGTTTTATGTCATGTTTTTATAAGAGATGTGAAACCGAAAAGCGCATACTGGCATTTTAACTCGGTTTTAGCTTTTGACAAAAGTTTTAGAGAGGTCCTTATTCATTTCTGGAATATTTTTAGACAGAGAAAGGATGATTTTAGCAGTCTTAGGCAGTGGTGGGACCATGGTAAGACAGAAATCAAGCTTTTATGTCAACAGCACACCCTCAACGTCACACGTGACATCACCAGATCTATGCAAGACCTGGAGAGTGATATAGTGGAACTGGAGAAGTTAAGTGAGTCCACGGGAGATCGAGGACGTTTTGAAGTCCTCAAAATCAAAAAGCTAGCTTTAGCAGACCTGCTAGACGTTAAAGTACAGGGTGCACTGGTCAGGTCCCGATTCCAGACCATCTCGGAGATGGATGCTCCCTCTAGCTTCTTCTTCGGCCTGGAGAGGGAGAATGGACGGAGGCGGGTAATCCACACACTGCTCTCAGACACAGGGCAGGAGATCATGGAGCCGAGGCAGATAAGAAGGCGAGCTGTGGAGTTTTACTCCTC
The DNA here is from genome assembly GCA_023566465.1 of Cottus gobio. Classification (NCBI taxonomy): domain Eukaryota; kingdom Metazoa; phylum Chordata; class Actinopteri; order Perciformes; family Cottidae; genus Cottus; species Cottus gobio. The sequence goes on from CM042223.1 coordinate 1,263,240, forward strand.
CCTCTACTCTAGTGAGTATGAGGAGCAGGAGGCTCTACAGGAGGAGTTCCTGAGCGGGCTACCTCAGGTCTCTGCGGAGACCAACTCCTGTCTTGAGTCGCCCATACAACTGCAAGAGGTCCACGCTGCCCTGCATAGTATGCAGGGGAGACGTGCCCCAGGCATTGATGGCCTCACAGTTGAGTTTTTTAAAGCCTTCTGGGACGTCTTTGCACACGATGTTTTAGATGTTTTTAATGAAAGCTTGGCCTCTGGCTCCATGCCCATGTCCTGCCGCAGAGCGGTGGTTACACTACTGCCAAAAAAAGGAAACCTTCAGGACATTAAAAACTGGCGCCCTGTGTCTTTGCTGTGTGTGGATTACAAGCTTCTGTCCAAGGTCTTTGCCTCCAGGCTGGGGAGAGCTATGGAGCAGGTCATCCATCGGGACCAGACCTACTGTGTGCCCGGCAGGTCCATGGTGGACAATGTCCACCTCATTCGGGATGTTTTGGAGGTCTCCAGCTTGTTGGGGTTTAACACTGGTCTGATTTCTCTGGACCAGGAAAAGGCTTTTGACCGCGTTGAACACAGCTTCCTCTGGAAAGTAATGGGGAGGTTTGGGTTCAGCGCTGGTTTCATAGCCAAGATCCAGGTGTTGTACAGTGAGGTTGAGAGTGTGCTGAAGTTTAACGGCAATCTGTGTGCTCCTTTTAGAGTGGGTAGAGGCGTCCGGCAGGGCTGTGCTCTGTCCGGGATGCTCTACGCTCTCTCCCTAGAGCCCCTCCTCTGCAGACTACGCAACAACATTGAAGGGCTGATTTTACCTGGTTTTAGTGAGAACATGGTTTTATCGGCTTATGCTGATGACGTCATTGTTTTTATTAAGAGCCAGCATGAGTTGGACATTTTAGAAAGCACTGTTTCGGGTTTTAATATTTTATCTGCAGCGAGGGTCAACTGGCAAAAAAGTGAAGCCCTCGCTGTTGGTGAATGGCATGACGGTCTCCCGGTTCTCCCTCAAAACCTGGGCTGGAAAAAGGAAGGTTTAAAATACCTCGGTCTGTTCCTTGGTACTGAGGCCATGGTGCGGAAAAACTGGGAGACCGTCATGGAAAAAATTGAAAATAAGATGAACAAATGGAGGTGGCTGCTCCCTCAGATGTCTTATAGAGGTAGAGTTTTAGTTTTAAATAATCTGGTTGCATCCCTTTTGTGGCACCGTTTAGCTTGTGTGGACCCCCCGTCAGGTCTACTAGCTCAGATACAGCGAAAAATGGTAGATTTTTTTTGGGGAGGTCTACACTGGGTGCCACAGGGGGTGCTGTTTTTACCAAGAGAGGAGGGGGGACAGGGCCTTGTCCACCTGGCCAGCAGAACGGCCACTTTCAGGCTCCAATTTATACAGAAGTTTTTGACGGGGCCGCCGGATTTGGTGTGGAGGAACGTGACCAGCTGTATCCTCAGACATGTGAGTAAACTGGGGCTGGATGCTGCTCTGTTTTTAACTGATCCAAAATGTTTAAAGTTAAGTGGGTTTCCTCTTTTTTATCAGGGCGTTTTTAAATCGTGGGCCCTTTTTAACTGTACGTTGGATGATAGGTCTAACTCTCTGCACTGGTTGTTGAAGGAGCCGCTGGTCAACGGGAGCAGACTGGACATCTGCAACGGGGTGCCCGGGCTGCTGGCAGCCCTGAACCGATCCAGGACCCTGAGCCTGCAACAGCTGGTGGAGGCAGCAGGGCCTGAACTATCGGGGGCCGGGGCTCTGGGCTCTCTCCTGGGTATGACCTCTATCCGGGTCACACAACGAATCCTCAACCTATGGACCCAGAAGTTGAGTGGGAGAGAGAGGAGGCTCCTAATGAAGTACAGCCGGGGGGAGACTATGCCAGACCCCACAGACCCGTTCCCGGAAGTCTACATGAGCCCAGAGTTTGGAGAGGAGGCCGGCCCCCTGCTAGCTGTTAGTAGCCCGAGCAAGCTTACCCTGCACGGAGCAGACAAAGTGACACTTTACCAGAACTGTGTGAAAGCCATCAATAAAAAAGGACTGAGCGGCAGACCCCCCACTGTCTGGAATGACAGGTTGGGGGGGGGACATCCTTATCCTCAGTGGAGGGTTTTATACAAGCCTCCCCTCAAAAAACGGACCGCTGACCTCCAGTGGAGGATTTTACATGGTGCTGTCGCCTCCAATGCTTTTATCTCTGTTCTTAAACCGACTGTTCTTAGCCAGTGCCTGTTCTGTAACCTGCGAGAGACTGTGTACCACATGTTCACTGAGTGTAAGAGACTCACTGAGTTCTTCTCTCTTTTAACATTGGTTTTTAGTCTTTTTAATGTAGTTTTTACTGAGAGGGTTTTTATTATGGGAGCTGTCTATAAAAAGGCACAAAAGGAAAAATGGCAGCTCCTGAATTACCTTTCAGGGGAAGCAAAAATGGCGATTTACATAAGTAGAAAGAACAAGGTGGAGAACAGAGAGGGGCAGGAGGCCGGGGCAGTCTGGCTCTGTAACATCAGGGCCAGACTCTGGTTAGAGTTCAGGTTCTATAAACGTATCGGAGACATTGATGCTTTTAAACTACGCTGGTGTTTTAATGACATTGTTTGTTCTGTGATTGATGATGAGCTGGTATTTGCACAAGTTTTTATTGGATAAAAATTATTGTAAATACAACTATTGAGATTTTAATGCATTAGCATTTTATTTAATTGTGAACTTGCACAAAGTATAATTATGTAAATAAAGTGTTTTGTAAAAATCAAAAAAAAATCTCTATGTCTCTCTCTCTCTATGTCTCTCTCTCTCTCTCTCTCTCTATGTCTCTATGTCTCTCTCTCTCTCTATGTCTCTATGTCTCTATGTCTCTCTCTCTCTCTCTCTCTCTATGTCTCTATGTCTCTCTCTCTCTCTATGTCTCTATGTCTCTCTCTCTCTCTCTCTCTCTCTCTCTCAATTAAATTTTCAATTCAATTCAATTCAATGAGCTTTATTGGCATGAATGTACAAAAAGACAATATTGCCAAAGCATTACAACAACAAGAGACAAACACAAAAATATACAACTTACATGGACAACCACAATAATAATAAAACAGATTGAGTTGGTTTTGTTGAGGAAGGATATTAAACCATTCAAATTGTGTGTGTGTGTGTGTGTGTGTGTGTGTGTGTGTGTGTGTGTGTGTGTGTGTGTCTCACTCACTGTCCCTCAGGTTGTGACACAACAGGACATAAGGAGCAACAAGTTGTGTGTGTGTCCTTCTCCCAGAAGGATTCTTAGTTTAGCAGATTCTCCCAGTTCTTTGAAACCAGGGATCTGGGAGCTGAGCCGGTCTAACCACGCTCGTCTTATTTCACTATATTTATCACATTTTAGGAGGAAGTGCATCTCTGTCTCAACCTCATCTGTCCAACAGTGACCACATATTCTGTTTTCTTTTGGTTGCCAAGATTTCGTCTGTCGGCCTTTTTCGATTGCTAATTGGTCACTGAGCCTGAACCTGGTCAGGGTCTGTCTCTGCTTCTGACCCTGGTCAGGGTCTGTCTCTGCTTCTGAACCTGGTCAGGGTCTGTCTCTGCTTCTGAACCTGGTCAGGGTCTGTCTCTGCTTCTGAACCTGGTCAGGGTCTGTCTCTGCTTCTGAACCTGGTCAGGGTCTGTCTCTGCTTCTGAACCTGGTCAGGGTCTGTCTCTGCTTCTGAACCTGGTCAGGGTCTGTCTCTGCTTCTGAACCTGGTCAGGGTCTGTCTCTGCTTCTGAACCTGGTCAGGGTCTGTCTCTGCTTCTGAACCTGGTCAGGGTCTGTCTCTGCTTCTGAACCTGGTCAGGGTCTGTCTCTGCTTCTGACCCTGGTCAGGGTCTGTCTCTGCTTCTGAACCTGGTCAGGGTCTGTCTCTGCTTCTGAACCTGGTCAGGGTCTGTCTCTGCTTCTGAACCTGGTCAGGGTCTGTCTCTGCTTCTGAACCTGGTCAGGGTCTCTCTCTGCTTCTGAACCTGGTCAGGGTCTGTCTCTGCTTCTGAACCTGGTCAGGGTCTGTCTCTGCTTCTGAACCTGGTCAGGGTCTGTCTCTGCTTCTGAACCTGGTCAGGGTCTGTCTCTGCTTCTGAACCTGGTCAGGGTCTGTCTCTGCTTCTGAACCTGGTCAGGGTCTGTCTCTGCTTCTGAACCTGGTCAGGGTCTGTCTCTGCTTCTGAACCTGGTCAGGGTCTGTCTCTGCTTCTGAACCTGGTCAGGGTCTGTCTCTGCTTCTGAACCTGGTCAGGGTCTGTCTCTGCTTCTGAACCTGGTCAGGGTCTGTCTCTGCTTCTGAACCTGGTCAGGGTCTGTCTCTACTTCTGACCCTGGTCAGGGTCTGTCTCTGCTTCTGACCCTGGTCAGGGTCTGTCTCTGCTTCTGAACCTGGTCAGGGTCTGTCTCTGCTTCTGAACCTGGTCAGGGTCTGTCTCTGCTTCTGAACCTGGTCAGGGTCTGTCTCTGCTTCTGAACCTGGTCAGGGTCTGTCTCTGCTTCTGAACCTGGTCAGGGTCTGTCTCTGCTTCTGAACCTGGTCAGGGTCTGTCTCTGCTTCTGAACCTGGTCAGGGTCTGTCTCTGCTTCTGAACCTGGTCAGGGTCTGTCTCTGCTTCTGAACCTGGTCAGGGTCTGTCTCTGCTTCTGAACCTGGTCAGGGTCTGTCTCTGCTTCTGAACCTGGTCAGGGTCTGTCTCTGCTTCTGAACCTGGTCAGGGTCTGTCTCTGCTTCTGACCCTGGTCAGGGTCTGTCTCTGCTTCTGAACCTGGTCAGGGTCTGTCTCTGCTTCTGAACCTGGTCAGGGTCTGTCTCTGCTTCTGAACCTGGTCAGGGTCTGTCTCTGCTTCTGAACCTGGTCAGGGTCTGTCTCTGCTTCTGAACCTGGTCAGGGTCTGTCTCTGCTTCTGAACCTGGTCAGGGTCTGTCTCTGCTTCTGAACCTGGTCAGGGTCTGTCTCTGCTTCTGAACCTGGTCAGGGTCTGTCTCTGCTTCTGAACCTGGTCAGGGTCTGTCTCTGCTTCTGAACCTGGTCAGGGTCTGTCTCTGCTTCTGAACCTGGTCAGGGTCTGTCTCTGCTTCTGACCCTGGTCAGGGTCTGTCTCTGCTTCTGACCCTGACAGAAGAGAGATATTCTGCCAATTCATAATCTCTTTTTAGGGCCAGATAACATCCTAATCTACTTTGACTTGCAGTTTCTTTTCTCCAATGTTCCAGATATGTTTCTTTGCTTTTCTTTATAACTGTGTTGACTCTAACTGGTGTTTGGAGAGCAGTGCTGGTGTGAGACTGGTTCTGCTGTGTAGACGTTAGTCTCAGCACCAACTGACTCAGGAGACTCTTTTCTGGGTTCAGCTCTTGGCTTCGGAGGGCTTTAACATGGAGGGTGTCTGGTGAATTTGTATGAATGTGATTCCAAAAATTGAGTGCTCGTTTATGAATGTTTATTATAAGGGGATATCTGCCTAATTCTGCCCTACATGCATTTGTTGGTGTCTTTCTTTGAACGTTTAGAGCTTCTGTGGGGTGTTTGTCCCATCTAGTGTAGTCATGGTGACTGAGTGGACCCCAAACTTCACTACCATACAGCGCAATGGGCTGGATCACGTTATCAAAAATCTTACACCAGATTTTAATTGGAATTTGGATATTATAAAATGTTCTTTTAATAGCATAGAGGGCTCTTCTGGCCTTTTCTTTTAGTGCATTCACTGCTAGGTTGAAACTCCCCGAGGCTGTGATAGTTAGTCCTAGATACGTGTAGCTCATGGTGTGTTGGATGGTGGCATTTCCCAGAGTCAAAAGGTGTTTGTTTTCTTGACATCTGGGCCTTTTATGGAAGATCATGATGTTGGTCTTCTTTAGGTTTATTGCCAGGGCCCAGTTCTGACAGTAGTCCTCCAGCAGGTCTAGCTGTTGCTATGTCTCTATGTCTCTCTCTCTCTCTCTCTCTCTATGTCTCTCTTTCTATGTCTCTCTCTCTCTCTATGTCTCTATGTCTCTCTCTCTCTCTCTCTCTCTATGTCTCTCTTTCTATGTCTCTCTCTATGTCTCTATGTCTCTCTCTCTATGTCTCTCTCTCTCTCTCTCTCTCTCTATGTCTCTCTTTCTATGTCTCTATGTCACACACACACACACTCTGGCCGTTCATCAGGGTTAGCGCCCTCTAGAGGCAGCTTTGTGTTCGAGTTATTGATTAGTGAGTATTTATTTATGTATTTGTAAGCAAATAAGCAGCCGCGTACAAGCAGAGCGTTGTGTAACGTCTCTTCCTCTTCCTCGTCCTCTTCCTCTTCCTTGTCCTCGTCCTCTTCCTCGTCTTCTTCCTCGTCCTCATCCTCGTCCTCTTCCTCGTCCTCTTCCTCAGGCGGTACAGCAGTTGGAAGGATGCGATGCGGACTCGAACCCGCGAGCTGCTTCTGGACATTTAATTATGGGTCGTTATGAATACCTTTAAAAAGTTATAAAAGTTACAAAACTTTAAAAAGTATCAAGTCGTGTTCATCGATACGTTTTATTTAAATTATTGTTTCATGATTCACACCTCTAATGAAACATAAAGAGGCTTTAAGGAGACACACACTGCTGACTCACTGAGGGAGCTGTGTGTGTGTGTGTGTGTGTGTGTTGCATGTGTGTGTGTGTGTGTGTGTGTGTGTGTGTGTGTGTGTGTGTGTGTGTGTGTGTGTGTGTGTGTGTGTTGCATGTGTTGTTTTGGGTCGACTGCAACTGTCAGGACGACGACCTGTCTAATCTGCACCTGCCACTGACACAGCAAATGTACGTGTACACACACACACACACACACACACACACACACACACACACACACACACACAGCCGGCCTACATAAGAGACAAACAGAGCCGTCAGATTGACCGACTGCAAGGCATGCTGGGAACTCACCAGCAGCTCAGATAACTGAAGGAGGTTTGGGAAAAAATATGTATTTCTGACTTCACTTAGAATTTTTACTCTCTCCTTCCTTCCTTCCTTCCTTCCTTCCTTCCTTCCTTCCTTCCTTCCTTCCTTCCTTCCTTCCTTCCTTCCTTCCTTCCTTACCTCCTTACCTCCTCACCTCCTTACCTCCTCACTTCCTTCCTCCCTTCCTCCCTTCCTTACTTCCTCACCTTCTAACCTCCTCCCTTCCTCACTTCCTTCCTTCCTTACCTCCTCACCTCTTCACCTCCTTACCTCCTCCCTTCCTCCCTTACCTCCTTACCTCCTCACTTCCTCAGTTCGTCCCTTCCTCACCTCCTTACCTCCTCACCTCCTTACCTCCTCACTTCCTCACTTCCTTACCTCCTCACCTCCTTACCTCCTCACCTCCTTACCTCCTCACCTCCTTACCTCCTCACTTCCTCACTTCCTTACCTCCTTACCTCCTCACCTCCTTACCTCCTCACCTCCTTACCTCCTCACTTCCTCACTTCCTTACCTCCTCACCTCCTTACCTCCTCACCTCCTTACCTCCTCACCTCCTTACCTCCTCACTTCCTCACTTCCTTACCTCCTCACCTCCTTACCTCCTTACCTCCTTACCTCCTCACCTCCTTACATCCTCTCTTCCTTCCTCCCTTACCTCCTCACCTCCTCACTTCCTTCCTCCCTTCCTCCCTTCCTTCCTTCCTTACCTCCTCACCTCCTTACCTCCTCACTCCCTTCCTCCCTTCATCCCTTCCTCCCTTACCTCCTTACCTCCTCACTTCCTCAGTTCCTCCCTTCCTCACCTCCTTACCTCCTCACCTCCTTCTTGAGGCCTAGTCACTAGCTTGATGGAATTCTTTCGTATTTTTTTCTTAAGTTTAAATTCACATCTTCCCCTCAACTTCATCTTCGTCTTCCTCTTCCTCAGCTCGTCTCATTGCGTTGTAAATTAAGTAAAATATATTCTTTTGTTTCTATTAAAATCCTCAAAAGCACATATATATAAATATGTATATATAGACATATATAAATTATATATATATATATATATATATATATATATATATATTATGATTAAGTATGCAGTGACTCTAAAAAGCTAAACGCCTGAAAAATAAAGAGAAAACAAGCAAACATAATCCAACAATCACAAGATAAGAAGTCTCAAACACACAAACACACACACACACACACACACACACACACACACTGTGACTGTAACCACACACTGGAGGCTGCACGTTGATTGACAGGCGGGGCAGGTGTGGCCGGTCTGCAGCGGCGTCCCACCTGTCGATCCGACCCCCTCCACACACACACACACACACACACACACACACACACACACACACACACACACACACACACAGCCCTCGACCCCTGACCCTTTGACCAACTTCCTATCCCCATGGGCACGGTAACGACGCCCCCCCTCCACTAACCGTGACCCATATAACCGAGGCTGTACCTGGACGCTGTGGCCCACCACCGCTGTCACCCCCCCCCCACCTCCCCCACCACCCGTGACCTTTGCCCTCTGCACTCAACTCACCCCCATGGTGACACCTCTAGGGAGACACGGCTGCATACAGTAAGGTTACGTATATCTTATTCATCCTTCACTTCACAGCCAAGAAACTTTTGTTTGATTTTGATCCCATGAATACTTTATGAAAGAATGTGAACATATTATTTTAAAATATTTAGGAAATGGGTGCTCGCTGTGACAATTTAAGAATATTATCTTATATTTAAATATCAAAATACAGCTTTAAATAAAGTTATGGAGCGCAGAGCTTTGTAAACACAAAACATCTGACATATTATCTTCCTATGAAATTGCTCTGGTTAGCATGTTAGCTGCTAACTTACTTATTGTGTCTTATTGTCTTTATGTTGGTCAGCTGATGAAAGTCCAGTGTTCTCCTCTTTTAGCTGCTAACTGTTTAGCTGCTAACTGTTTAACTGCTAACTGTTTAGCTGCTAACTGTTTAGCTGCTAACTGTTTAGCTGCTAACTGTTTAGCTGCTAGCTGTTTAACTGCTAGCTGTTTAACTGCTAGCTGTTTAACTGCTAACTGTTTAGCTGCTAACTGTTTAGCTGCTAACTGTTTAGCTGCTAACTGTTTAACTGCTAACTGTTTAACTGCTAGCTGTTTAACTGCTAGCTGTTTAACTGCTAACTGTTTAGCTGCTAACTGTTTAGCTGCTAACTGTTTAACTGCTAACTGTTTAACTGCTAGCTGTTTAACTGCTAACTGTTTAGCTGCTAACTGTTTAGCTGCTAACTGTTTAGCTGCTAACTGTTTAGCTGCTAGCTGTTTAGCTGCTAGCTGTTTAACTGCTAGCTGTTTAACTGCTAACTGTTTAACTGCTAACTGTTTAGCTGCTAGCTGTTTAACTGCTAACTGTTTAGCTGCTAACTGTTTGGCTGCTAACTGTTTAACTGCTAACTGTTTAACTGCTAGCTGTTTAGCTGCTAACTTTTTAGCAGCTAACTGTTTAACTGCTAGCTGTTTAACTGCTAACTGTTTAGCTGCTAACTGTTAAGCTGCTAACTGTTTAGCTGCTAACTGTTTAGCTGCTAGCTGTTTAACTGCTAGCTGTTTAGCTGCTAACTGTTTAACTGCTAACTGTTTAGCTGCTAGCTGTTTAACTGCTAGCTGTTTAGCTGCTAACTGTTTAACTGCTAACTGTTTAGCTGCTAGCTGTTTAACTGCCAACTGTTTAGCTGCTAGCTGTTTAACCGCCTCCGCTCATGAAATGTTCTGGCTTCGTCGTCGCCGTCATCGAGCTCGTCGCCGTCCGGCCGGTAAACTGGAAAGAATGTTTGTTGAGCTCCGCCTCTCCTCGCCGAGCAGAGCCGATGATGTCATGCTTGTTTTTAACTCGCTTCACAGCGGCAGATTATCCTCAGAGGCTTTCTGCTGTGATTCATGCAGAGCTGTATGTGCACTGTACGTGCACTGTACGTGCACTGCACGTGCACTGCACGTGCACTGTACGTGCACTCTGCGTGCACATGCTCATGCTCCACCAGGGGGGCCCTCGGGGTGTCAGAGTTAGGAACCAGGTCCTGTGTCTATTTCCATTAACTGTTCTGACAATACGTTTTAAGGCTTTTGTTCTTCATCAGCGAGAAAGGAGCTGTTTTTTTTTTAATCCATAGAAAAGCAAAATGTTCGAGCATTTACACTTTACACTGCCAAGATTCACTAAAACTCCAATAATTATTGCCATTATTGATTCATTTGCATGATGTTTTCTTGAATAAGTGAACTAATTGCTTCATCACAAGTTCTCAGAGTCTAAAATGAGGCGTTCAACTCTTCGTGTCATCAGCAGATAAAAAAAGAAAAAAGAAATGTGTTTACTGCAGTTCCTCACCTCTGCTCACATGTTATTTTTATTTATTTTTTTGGAGGCTGGGGGCGATGAGGGGAGGGGGGGGGGTTCTCGGCCCGGCACGCCGCTCGCCCCGCGAGGGGATTATCCAACCACGCCCGGAAAAGACGTGTGAAATTGTGACGGGCCACGAAAATAAAATGACAACGTCTGCGAAGGCCGCGTGAGGAGGAGGGTTGACACACACACACACACACACACACACACACACACACACACACACACACTCAAACACATACTGGCACACGCTGTATGTGCTATATGTAATACGTGTGTGTGTGTGTGTGTGTGTGTGTGTGTGACTCACAGTGTTTCCAGCACGGCCTGACAGCAGGTGCTCTGAGCGGGAAACACGATCGGCTGAAACGCTCCGCGGCTGAACGCTTTAATCGATTCGAGAGAGTTTTCTGCCGCTCAGGACTCAGGCACGCAGCCGCTGCAGCATCCAATCAGACGGAAGCTCACACTTCACACTTTACAGGGAGGACACGAGGACATGAGGACACAAGGAGGAAGTACACGAGGACACAAGGACATGAGGACTCGAGGATGGAGGACACGAGGACATGAGGACACAAGGAGGAAGTACACGAGGACACAAGGAGGGAGGACACAAGGACACGAGGAGGGAGGACACAAGGACACAAGGAGGGAGGACACAAGGACACAAGGACACAAGGACACAAGGACACAAGAACACAAGGACACAAGGACACGAGGACATGAGGACATGAGGAGGGAGGACACAAGGACACAAGGATGGAGGACACAAGGACACAAGGACACAAGGACATGAGGACATGAGGAGGGAGGACACAAGGACACGAGGATAGAGGACACAAGGATGGAGGACTCGAGGACACAAGGACTCGAGGAGATGAGGACACAAGGACACAAGGACTCGAGGACACAAGGACTCAAGGACACAAGGACACGAGGAGGGAGGACACAAGGACACAAGGACACGAGGATGGAGGACACAAGGACACAAGGACACAAGGACATGAGGACATGAGGACATGAGGAGGGAGGACACAAGGACACAAGGACACGAGGATGGAGGACACAAGGACACAAGGATGGAGGACTCGAGGACACAAGGACTCGAGGACACGAGGACACGAGGACACAAGGACTCAAGGACATGAGGACATGAGGACATGAGGACATGAGGACACGAGGACACGAGGACACGAGGACACAAGGACACAAGGACACAAGGACTCGAGGACACAAGGACTCAAGGACACAAGGACACGAGGAGGGAGGACACAAGGACACAAGGACACGAGGATGGAGGACACAAGGACACAAGGACACAAGGATGGAGGACACAAGGACACGAGGAGGGAGGACACGAGGACACAAGGACACAAGGACTCGAGGACATGAGGACACGAGGAGGGAGGACACGAGGACACAAGGACACAAGGACACGAGGAGGGAGGACACGAGGACACAAGGACACAAGGACTCGAGGACATGAGGACACGAGGAGGGAGGACACGAGGACACAAGGACACAAGGACACAAGGACTCGAGGACACAAGGACTCAAGGACACAAGGACACGAGGAGGGAGGACACAAGGACACAAGGACTCGAGGACACAAGGACACAAGGACACAAGGACACAAGGACACGAGGACACGAGGATGGAGGACACAAGGACACAAGGATGGAGGACACAAGGACATGAGGAGGGAGGACACAAGGACATGAGGAGGGAGGACACAAGGACACAAGGACACAAGGACACAAGGACTCGAGGACACAAGGACACGAGGACATGAGGACACGAGGAGGGAGGACACAAGGACACGAGGACACAAGGACACAAGGACACGAGGACACAAGGACTCAAGGACACAAGGACTCAAGGACACAAGGACACGAGGACACGAGGACACGAGGATGGAGGACACAAGGACACAAGGACACAAGGACACAAGGACACGAGGATGGAGGACACAAGGACATGAGGAGGGAGGACACAAGGACATGAGGAGGGAGGACACAAGGACACAAGGACTCGAGGACACAAGGACACGAGGACATGAGGACACGAGGAGGGAGGACACAAGGACACAAGGACACAAGGACTCGAGGACACAAGGACTCAAGGACACAAGGACACGAGGAGGGAGGACACAAGGACACAAGGACACGAGGACACGAGGACACAAGGACACGAGGACACGAGGACACAAGGACACAAGGACACAAGGACACAAGGACACAAGGACACAATGACTCAAGGACACAAGGACTCAAGGACACAAGGAGGGAGGACACAAGGACACAAGGACTCGAGGACACAAGGACTCAAGGACACAAGGACACGAGGAGGGAGGACACAAGGACACGAGGACACGAGGATGGAGGACACAAGGACACAAGGACACGAGGATGGAGAACACAAGGACACAAGGACACGAGGATGGAGGACACAAGGACACAAGGACACAAGGACACGAGGATGGAGAACACAAGGACACAAGGACACGAGGATGGAGGACACAAGGACACAAGGACACAAGGACACGAGGAGGGAGGACACAAGGACACAAGGACACGAGGACTCGAGGACATGAGGACACGAGGAGGGAGGACACCACGAGGAGACCTCGTCAGTTTCAGGGAAAGAATACAAAAATCACAAAGAGTGCTGTGAATGAAAATGAGGAGGTTTTACGGTGAAAATACGAGAAGATCAACGACTTCAGGACCTCAAGAGGAAACAGAATCAACATCATCTTCACAGAGAGGTCAGAGGTCACGAGCCTCATGAGGATGAATGTTGAAGTTCCCTCAAACAACCAGGTTTCGGAAAAAAAAACTATAAAAAGGAAAATCACCAAGTTTGAATAGTGTCAGGACGAGTTTTCATCTTTTCATCTTTTCAGCAACGTCGTTGACTTGGACGTAAATATGTCTTCTAGTAGTTCGACCGTACGTGTTTTTATTCAAACCTCTTCAGCCCGTTTGACCGGCCCGGTGAGGAGGCTCATGGGGGGTAGAGCGGTCAACCTGCAACCACAAGGTAGCCGGTTCGATCCCCGGTCTCCCCATAGTCTGCATGTTGAAGTGTCCCTGAGCGAGACCCTGAACCCGAGTCGGGCTCCCGCTCTGGATGGTTAACGCCTCTTTCATTCAGAGACCTTCACGTCTGCGTGCTGCGTTCACTGCCTGCTTGGACTTTGCACTTGACTTTGGTGCTTCCCTGTCTCAGTAACCTTAGCCCGGCTGCCCCCCCCCCCCCCCCCCCGTCCTCGCTGACCCCCCATCACCCCCTCTTGTCCTCGCTGACCCCCCATCCCACCCCCCCATAGCAGAGCCGACATTTACATTCTTGCCCGATCCCCTTAAGCTCGGAGGCCGAGGCGTCTCATCACGATCACAACAGACCTGTTGACACTTCCAGCCCCCCCCCCCTCCATACACACACACACACACACACACACACACACACACACACACACACGGCCTCCTCGGCTTCTCTAATTGGCTCTTTGAAGGGAAAGAGACATCGGGGGGGGGGGGGCTGCAGGACTTCACCGGCCGGCGTGGCAAAAAAAACAGCTTCATTAAGAATACGGAATGAGGCCGAGCGAGAGGGAGAGAGGGGAAGAGGGGGAGAGAGGGAGGGGTCAAAGGTCAGAGAGAATGTGAGGAGAACGAAACACCTGCAGAGGGAAACCGAGGAAGGAAGCTCTGAAGAACTGCTTCATGTGAAAAAACGAATATGATTTATGAACATAGTGTTTTATAGTAGAGCTTCTAAATCTCTCTCTCTCTCTCTCTCAATTCAATTCAATTCAATGAGCTTTATTGGCATGAATGTACAAAAAGACAATATTGCCAAAGCATTACAACAACAAGAGACAAACACAAAAATATACAACTTACATGGACAACCACAATAATAATAAAACAGATTGAGTTGGTTTTGTTGAGGAAGGATTTTAAACCATTCAAATTCCAGACGAAATGTCAAACTTATGTGTGTGTGTGTGTGTGTGTGTGTGTGTGTGTGTGTGTGTGTGTGTGTGTGTGTGTGTGTGTGTGTGTGTCTCACTCACTGTCCCTCAGGTTGTGACACAACAGGACATAATTACATTACATTTAGCTGACCACATATTCTGTTTTCTTTTGGTTGCCAAGATTTCTTCTGTCGGCCTTTTTCGATTGCTAATTGGTCACTGAGCCTGAACCTGGTCAGGGTCTGTCTCTGCTTCTGAACCTGGTCAGGGTCTGTCTCTGCTTCTGAACCTGGTCAGGGTCTGTCTCTGCTTCTGAACCTGGTCAGGGTCTGTCTCTGCTTCTGACCCTGGTCAGGGTCTGTCTCTGCTTCTGAACCTGGTCAGGGTCTGTCTCTGCTTCTGAACCTGGTCAGGGTCTGTCTCTGCTTCTGAACCTGGTCAGGGTCTGTCTCTGCTTCTGAACCTGGTCAGGGTCTGTCTCTGCTTCTGAACCTGGTCAGGGGTCTGTCTCTGCTTCTGAACCTGGTCAGGGTCTGTCTCTGCTTCTGAACCTGGTCAGGGTCTGTCTCTGCTTCTGACCCTGGTCAGGGTCTGTCTCTGCTTCTGAACCTGGTCAGGGTCTGTCTCTGCTTCTGAACCTGGTCAGGGTCTGTCTCTGCTTCTGAACCTGGTCAGGGTCTGCTTCTGAACCTGGTCAGGGTCTGTCTCTGCTTCTGAACCTGGTCAGGGTCTGTCTCTGCTTCTGAACCTGGTCAGGGTCTGTCTCTGCTTCTGAACCTGGTCAGGGTCTGTCTCTGCTTCTGAACCTGGTCAGGGTCTGTCTCTGCTTCTGAACCTGGTCAGGGTCTGTCTCTGCTTCTGAACCTGGTCAGGGTCTGTCTCTGCTTCTGAACCTGGTCAGGGTCTGTCTCTGCTTCTGACCCCTGACAGAAGAGAGATATTCTCTCTCTCTCTCTCTCTCTCTCTCTCTCTCTCTCTCTCTCTCTCTCTCTCTCTCTCTCTCTCTCTCTCTCTCTCTCTCTCTCTCTCTCTCTCTCTCTCTCTCTCTCTCTCTCTCTCTCTTCTCTCTCTCTCTCTCTCTCTCTCTCTCTCTCTCTCTCTCTCTCTCTCTCTGCTCTCCAGCTGCTGACTTGACTTTGAAACGTGAGGCGGCTGCAGAGTTTGTTTGCATACCGCGTGCGAGCGGTTCTGGCAGAGAAACACGAAGGACGTTAATTATGGGATGGGTACCCCCCCCCCCACCTCCCTCCCCCCCAGAGAGCAGGACTTCCTGTTTCGTTCTACTGGACGTGGCTCTACTGCACTGGGCACGAGGCCTTCTGGGACTCGACTGACCAGTAAAAAGAGTCCTCTCGACAGGCCTGGATCCAGGGCATCAAAACCCTGAGTGGTTTTAACGCTCACGTTGAGAAGCTTCGTCTGTCGAGGATGTCTGTCGGTTTTAAATGAAACTTGTAACTTTGTGAGACTTTGTGAGACTTTGTCACGTCTGCTTTGGCCCAACCTGAAGTTCCATGAACCATGAATTGAATCTGGTGAAAGTAAACAGTTTATTTTGGGCGGGACTGTGAACGAGACGTGTTCTGTTGGAAGCATTCGTCACACATGATGAGTTCAAGGACCGTCAGAGAGATGAAAATCTGAAGATAGTGAGGTTTTTTCATAACTTCTGTGATGAAGGGTTTAGTTTAGTTCATATCATATCGGGTTCGTACAAATCTCCTAAAGCTGCAGATGTTTCATGTGCTGCAGTGCCAAGGTACCACGGACCCTCCTCCTCCTCATCTTCCTCCTCCTCCTCCTCCTCCTCCTCTTCCTCTCATTATCCCGTGCAGATGTTCAGCGCCGGGCCCTCGGTGGTATCAGGTGACCACAAATCTAATTGATATCAAAACTCTGGCGGGCCGGCCTAAGCCCCTCTGCGCTCTCTGGTTACGGCTCGCTTTAAGCCCGACTTCTGACGGCCACTTTCTCCGTGAAACATGCACTGTCCTCACTTCAAAGGACCCCTAAAAACAACCCGTCCCACCTGGGAGGAGCCGGGATGTTTCCTCAGCGCCCGTTGGAGGCCACATCGGATTCCTCACGCTCCTCCTGCTCGTCGGACGGACAAAAGCATTAATAAGCTCCTCTCGGCAAACGGAGAGTTTAATGCGGGAAAACGATCCAAGGCGGGGAATTACAACGCAGCTGAGAGGAGGGAATTGGAAAGCTTAAGGAGAGGATGTGATGGTAATGACTTTAAGGCCACATAATCCCCCCCATGCCCCCCCTCCCCCATCTGGGCCCGCCGATTGTTTGATATATTTATGGTAGATGATCAGCACTAATAGGTTTGTTATTTGCTTTTGGGGTGGTTATGGACAGAGGGGAGCATGGGAAGAGCCCGCCGATTTGTTTGGTTTTCATTTTGTTTCGGGTTCAGTTTCAGACAGAGGCTCGTCTGCCCTCTGAGGCGCTCCTCGGTCGGGCCGAATGATTCTCACACCCGGGAAGCTGAGTGGAAGCAGATGGAGGTCTGTGTTCACACTTGTCTTTTAGAGGTGGGATCTCCCCGAAGTGCTACTGGACCCAAATCATTCATCTGGTCCAGAAACGTTCAGATGGTCCTGAAACATTCAGATGGTCCTGAAACGTTCATCTGGTCCTGAAACGTTCATCTGGACCTGAAATATTCAGATGGTCCTGAAACGTTCATCTGGTCCTGAAACGTTCATCTGGTCCAGAAACGTTCAGATGGTCCTGAAATGTTCAGATGGTCTTGTCAGAGATAGGATCCCGGGTCACGAGTCAGAGCTAGGGTCCTGGGCCCCTGGTCCTGGATCCCGGGTCCTGGATCCTGGGTCAGGCAGCTGATGATTAAAGTGACGAAATTAGAGATGATGTTAGCACAGCTCTGCACTTAAGGTGGACTGACCTTTAAGGTGGACCGGCGCTGTTCTCCTCTGAGTTTTACTCAATTTTGTAAAGTTTGAACAACTAAAGTTACATTAATTATGAATTACTAAACATTATTAACATCCCAACTGTCAAGAATAATGGTGTCATGAAGTACACGTTGGTACTACATATAGTACCAACGTGTACTAATATTTGTGTTTGGTATTCAGTTTTAGTTTTAAATAAAGCTTTTGATAAAGCTGTTCAGCAGGAGCCCAAAATATCTGATGCCGGAGGGTTCTCGAACGCACCTCCAGAAATAGTGCTGCATT
>CM042223.1:1285761-1298261 GCA_023566465.1 Cottus gobio
CTCTGAGGACCGGCAGACAGGAGGTGGACTAGGATCAGGTAGACCGGGGGTGGGGGGGTAACCGAAGAACAACTGCTGAGGGTCGGGAGGTCGAAGCTCCGCCTCTCCGCTCGGGACGAGTCCCAACAAGTCTTTGTCCTCATCAGGGCCCAGAGGGGCGGGGCTTAAATCCTCTAGAGCATGGAGCTCATTTATAATAAAATGTTTGTTCACGTTTCACTGTTTCTGTTTTTTAACTCTTTTAACTTTTAAACGTGACCCGCAGGAGGGAGAGGAGGAGAGGAGAGGAGGAGAGGAGAGGAGAGGAGAGGAGAGGTTTTGGTTTTTAAAGTTCAGTTTATTGCTCCTTTACAGGGAGACACAACTAAACACTGTCACGTCATCAGTTCAGCCCTGAGGATAAATAAATAAAATCAATAAAACAAATACAACTCAGACCGAACATGAAAGATACATATCCTCATAAATTGACAATCAGCTCCCCCTCCTCCCCCACGGAGCAGAGAACCCCCCCAAACGCCCAAAAACGGCTGAAAGCTGTCACATTGTCCATCATCTGATAATATGTGTGCTCCACCCTCAGCCGGGCCTTCAGCAGCCCCTTCAGTACCGGGACCAGTTCAACACTGCCGGCACCCTGAGTCCGGTTCCTTGGCGTCAGCCAAATGGCCAACTTTGCAGTGCCAGAAAGATAGTTCATCAAAGTGTGTGTTGTTTTAAATATATATATAAAGAAAACACCTCCCCCAGACCCTGAAACCACCCTTTCAAGAGAGCAAACAGGTCTGCCAGACGAGGACACTGAGCAAACAGGTGGACTACATCTTCACTTTGAGTGCAAAACAAACACCCCTCCCCCAGCTCCGGATCAAGGTGTGCTCTGTACCTATTCGTAGCTATTACCCCGTGCACAATCCTCCACTGGAGGTCTGCTGTCCGCTTCTCAATGGGCAATTTGTACAGAGACCGCCAGCTGCCTTTCGGGGAAAACCCTGGACCAAAGAACTCAGCCCACCTCGACTCCTTCATCCCTGCCAGAAACCGCAAATTCACCACTTTGACACACGTGTGGTAGATGGCTTTTTTCCCCGCATCCTGAAACTTGTCCAGAAGCGGGGTTGTCAATGTGAGCAGCTCACCCTCTCCTTCCCGCCACTCCCCAACCGAGGGAGCGATGGCCAGAGAGGGGAACCGGTACTCAAAACCCTCACACCACCGGTCACACAGCGCCTGGTTCATAGCAAACTCCCTCTGGTGGACTGGCAGGGCGGCACAGACTTCCTCCACCACCCTGTTGATCCGCCTGACGGAGGTGATGCCGCTTCTAGCTCTCAGTTCGTCCACCGATGTCGCCGTCGTCTTCATCAAATGGCCCAGCTTGGTACAGCCGGCCTCTCGGAGACTCGCTCGCAGGCTGGCAGATTGTAGAGTTTGAGTCTGGAAAGAATCGTTGAAGAACAAAGGTTCCTCAAACAGCCACATTCCAGGAACCTCAGATGTGGTGCGTGTGGTCTTAAAGATCTGCCATGCCTGCAGTACGGAGCTGTAAAAAGACGTAAGACCGGTTAGGTTGAAGTTCTCCATTTGTAGTAGGAAAAGCTGCTTGTCGTAGCCCAAACGGCCAGCTCTCCTCAGCAGCAGTCGGGCTGTGTCCAGCCAGCATGGGCCACAGTCATAAAGTAGCTTTTGAGCTGTCCGCAGCCTGAAAGAAGCAACTTTTGACTGGATGTCAATTAGTCCATGCCCCCCTTCATCAACAGGCAGGTAAAGAGCAGCTGCCCGGAGCCAGTGCCTGCCAGACCAGAAAAAGTCCACGATGGCTCTCTGGATGTCCTCCATCAGGCCTCTCGGTGGTGTCAGAGCAGTGAGTCTGTGCCAAAGAGTCGAGGCGACTAAGTTATTGGCAACCAGAACTCTTCCCCTACATGACAACTGTGGTAGCAACCATTTCCATTTAGCTAACCGAGCAGACACCTTCTCCTTTACTCCCTCCCAGTTCTTTGCTTGGAACCCCTCGGTGCCCAAACAAACCCCCAACACTTTCAGCCCCTCTTTCCCCCACTCAAGTCCACCCGGCAGACTGGGCGCTGGCCGATCCCTCCACTGCCCCACCAACAAGGCTTTGCTCTTAGCCCAGTTCACCCGTGCAGATGAAGCCTTTTCATATAATGCTAAGGTCTCCCGCAGTCCCCGAACATCCTCTTGACTGGTGACAAACACACATATATCGTCTGCATAAGCAGACACAGCAGGAGGACGCTCCAGACCGGAGGACCCCGGCAATGTGAGACCGCTAAGCCGACCTCTCAACCTGCACAGCAAGGGCTCAATAGCCAGGCTGTACAGCTGGCCTGAAATAGGGCATCCCTGCCTTATCCCTCGCCATACAGGGATCGGCCGACTCAGCCCCGCCCCCGTCTTCACCAGACACTGAGCACCCCTGTACAGAAGACCAACCCAAGCCAGAAAACCCTCACCAAAACCAAAAGCCCTAAGTGCAGAAAACAAATAAGAGTGCTCCACCCTATCGAAAGCTTTCTCCTGATCGAGTGACACAATACCCATGTCCATAATTGTCCTGTCTGGTACACAGTACGTTTGGTCGGTATGTACAACTATGTCCAGGATGACCTTGAGTTTATTTGATAAAGCTCTAGAGAGCACTTTATAATCCGCACAGAGGAGGGCTACTGGCCTCCAGTTCTTTAGTAGCGCCAGGTCGCCTGTCTTTGGCAGCAAGGAAAGAACCGCTCGTTGACAGGAGCCAGGAAGCGATCCAGTGCCAAAACACTCCAGAAAGACATCCAGCAAATCTTGTCCGAGGACGCTCCAAAAGTGCTTCATGAAATCCGCAGAGAGCCCATCGATCCCCGGCGCCCGTCCTGATGCCATCTGACCCACTGCCACCGTCAGCTCCTCCAGCGTCAGCTTGTCGTCCAAGGCCGCCTTCTCCTCCAGGCTGAGCTGAGGAAGCCCCTCCAGGAGCTCCCGCCGACACTCCTCGTCACACTGCTCCGCCCCGAAGAGGTCAGCGTAGAAATCCACGGCATGGCTCCTCATCTCCCCTGGACTGGTGGTCAGCCTGCCTCCTGGGAGCTGCAGGCAGGTCATCCGCTTCCTCTGTGCCACCGATCTCTCCAGGTTGAAGAAGAAAGAGGTCGGGGCGTCCATGTCCTTTAGCTGGAGGAAACGAGACCTAACTAGTGCGCCCTTCACCCTCTCGTGCAAGAAGGCGCTCAGTTCCAACCTCTTCTCCTGTAGCGGACCCCCTGTAACAGGATCTGAGCCCCCGTGCAGGCCCTCCTCAATGGTCCTGATGCTGGCCTCCAGCTTCTGGACTGCTGCTTTAATTCGAGCAGTGGAGTGGGAGGTGTACTGCTGGCAAAAAATATGAATTTGTGCCTTACCAACTTCCCACCACAGTCTCAGAGAACCAAAACCCTCTTTCCTGCTTGTCCAAATTTACCAAAAATGAACAAACCGCTCACAGAAGACACTGTCCTGCAGGAGCTGGTTGTTGAAAACCCAGTGCGACCTGACCCCTTCACCCGATGAAACCATCAGCTCCACAGTGATGATGTGGTGGTCACTGAAGCCAACTGGACTGATGGTGCTACTTTTAATTGTGGAACTGAGCCTGTGCGATATGTAAAATCTGTCCAGCCTAGCTGCACTTACCCTACCGTTGCTAACCCTAACCCAAGTGTACTGCCTGGTTTGTGGGTGTTTTATTCTCCAGGTGTCTAACAGATCTAATTGAGTGATAGTGTTGTGGAGACTCTGTGCTGACTGAGGGTGTGGTTCCTCATTATTTCTGTCTATGGTGAAGTCCAGTGTGCAGTTGAAATCCCCACCGATGATCAGTTGTTCCTGATGGCAGCACTGCAGTTCATTAAGCAGTTTGGTGAATAAGCCAGCTCTTTCTGGCCCCCGATTCGGTGCATAAATGTTGACAAGGCAGTAAACCGAGCCCTCTATCTCTGCCCTCACCACCAGCAAACGGCCCTTCACCACCTCAGTGACAGACAGGATTGCTGCATTAGCTGCTGTCCTAACCAGCACAGCTACACCGGCACTATTATTGGTGCCGTGGCTCAGGGTGCATGAGCCCTCCCACCATAAACCCCAGTCCACCTCATCCGATATAATGGTGTGAGTTTCCTGCAAAAAGAGGACGTCCAACTTTTTTTGTTTCACCACCTCCATTACCAATGCTCGTTTAACCCTGTCCCTCCCACCATTCATGTTTAAAGATCCTAAATGAATGCTCTGCATAAAAAGGTCAGAAGATAGAAGGACCAGAAATTGACAGATACTAGAAAAAACCGTGTGACACATGATCATGTTAAACAAAAACAAAAAGACCTACTTAATTGTTTTACCCCTTTTACTTTTCTTAACTTTCCGCAGAATGCTGATGTGTCTCTTTAGACGGAAACGTTTCCGTTCATCTAACATATCAAAACCCACCT
Organism: Cottus gobio; assembly: GCA_023566465.1. Lineage (NCBI taxonomy): Eukaryota > Metazoa > Chordata > Actinopteri > Perciformes > Cottidae > Cottus > Cottus gobio. Next base: position 1,290,234 of record CM042223.1, read on the forward strand.
CCCTCTGCACCACCCCAACTGATCGTATGAACTTCTCTGTATCATCAAAGTATTCACTGACTTTGACAGATTTCTTGAACGTTACGTCCAAAAACGAATTTATCTCTCCTAAAGAATATAGATCAGTGCCTTTAAGGCCTCTTTCTACATTGGATGCAGTCTCTGATCCACTGTCGTACTCCATGTCCTCTCCTTCCCCTGACAGCTGGCTGTTTGACACAGGCCCTGCACCCTGCCCTTCCTCTGAGTCCCTGGGAGGATCTCCACCTACAGAACCTGCAGCTGCCTCTTCATAGTCTGACTGTGGTGCTGCTGTGATACCAGATGTAATGAGGCTCTGCGCAAATAGAGAAGCCTCCTGGTGGTAAGACTGGCCCTGATCTTGATCGACATTGATGTTCTTAGCGGAAACGGGAGCGTCGTCCATGGGACCAGCAACGTCCACAGGGCCGGCCACAAGAACAGCCTCAGCCCCACCAACGGGACCGGCGATACCTGCACATAGCTATCCCTGATGAAGACGCCACTCTCTACCAGTTTATGGACACAAGCCTCGCTGGTCACGAACACAACCACCGCTTTGTTCATCCTGGAGGCGAAGGAGAGCTGGTCGTGTCCCACCTGCTCTCCCACCGCCAGCAGCACCTCCTCCACCGACACGCTGCTGTCAGGGGGAACCAGCCGGACTCCCTGCCGGATTGACGGGCGTGACGTCTCAGAGGACGCCATGGCCCCAAACACACCAAACACAAACACCAATATCTGCTATCCACGCACACTCACACGCAACCGGAAACGGGGAGAGGAGAGGAGAGGAGGAGAGAGGAGGAGAGGAGAGGAGAGGAGAGGAGAGGAGAGGAGAGGAGAGGAGAGGAGGAGGAGAGGAGAGGAGAGGAGAGGAGAGGAGAGGAGGAGGAGAGGAGGAGAGGTTTTGGTTTTAAAAATTCCTTTATTCCACTATTACAGTGAAAACAGAAACCACTCTAAAACATCACTTAAAGACAAACAAACAAATAATACTCAAACAAACAAACAAACAAAATTCCACAGAACAAGGACAACAATCAGTAGTTCAGCAGCAGCTCTCCACCATCACCAACTGTGCATAAACAGCTCCCCGTAGTCCATCTACCCCTGAAAGCCTGTATATTGTCCATTGCCGTGTAATAGGCGTGTTCTAGCCTGAGTCGGGCTTTCACCAGTCCCTTCATGACTTGCACCGGGTCCTCACAACCAGAACCCCCGGCCCGATTCTTACGCGTCAGCCAGATGGCTAGCTTGGCAGAACCGGACAAAAAGTTCACCAGCGTGTGGACAGCCTTCTTTTTCGCAGAATATTTTGGCCCGAAAACGAATAAATACAAAGAAAAAACCTCTCCAAGACCCTGAAACCACACTTTCAAAAATTCAAACAGTACTGAGAGCCGAGGACACTGAGCAAACAAGTGCTCCAGGGTCTCCGCCTGACCACAGAAATAGCATTCCTCCCCAATGAGAGGGTCCAGGTGTGCCCGGTATCTATTTGTGGCTACTGCCCCGTGCACAACCCTCCATTGGAGGTCTGCTGTCCGCTTCTCAACGGGCATTTTGTACAAGCACCTCCAGCTGCCCCTCGGGGAAAAACCTGGGCCAAAGTACTCGGTCCAACTCGACTCCTTCAACCCTGCCAGAGAGCGCAAGTTCACAACCTTTACGCAGATTTCGTAAATTGCCTTTTTCCCCGCTGCCTGAAAACTGTTCAGGTGAGGGGTCGTGAAAGTCAGCAGCTGATCTCCCTCCTCCTGCCAGTCCTCCACCGCTGGGGCGATGAGCAGAGTGGGGGGGGGGTGTAATCACTTTCCTCATCCCACCGGCCAGACAGAGCATGGCGTCCTGCAACTGCTCTCAGATGTTGCGGCAGGGCGGCCCAGACCTCCTTCACTATCCTGTCAGTCAACCTGACAGACGCGACGTTGATGCTCTGCCTGAAGGCGACCACGGCTGATGCCGTTGATGACATCCTCACCAAATGTCCCAGTTTGGTGCAGCCGACTTCTCTTAGCCGCGATCGCAGGCTGGCAGATTGCAGCGTTTGAGTCCTTATGAACCTGTTGAAGAACAGAGGTTCCTCCAGCAACCACACGCCTGGAGCCTCGTTGGGTTCGCGTGAGATGTTAAACACTTGCCAGGCCTGCAGGACAGAACTGTAGAACGACGTCAGTCCAGCCAAGTCCACTTCCTCAGGTTGTAGGAGAAAGAGCTGTTTGTCGTATCCCAGCCGCCCAGCCCTCCTCAGCAGCAGTCGAGCAGTGTCCATCCAGCTGGGGCCGTAGTCATAAAGCAGCCTCTGTGCAGTCCGCAGTCTGAAAGAGAGGACCCTGGACTGGATATCAATGAGGCCCTGCCCCCCCTCTGCCACAGGCAGATAGAGAGCTGCTGCACGAATCCAATGCCGGCCAGACCAGAAGAAGTCCACAACACACCTCTGTACTGCTGCTATGAGGCCTCCTGGTGGTATCAGCGCGATCAGTCTGTGCCACAGAGTCGAGGCAACCAAGTTGTTAGCAACCAGGACTCTCCCCCTAAAGGACAGCTGGGGCAGCAACCATCTCCACTTAGAGAAACGGACACACACCTTCCCCTCAACTCCCTCCAAGTTCTTTTTCTGATAGTCCTCAGAACCCAAGAACACACCCAGCACCTTCAATCCCTCTTTTCCCCACTGAAGACCTCCGGGCAGGTGAGGCACCACCTGCTGCATCCACCGTCCTACCAATAAGGCCTCCGACTTCTCCCAATTCACCCGTGCTGAAGAAGCTTTCTCATAGAGTGACAAGGTATCCTGCAGCAACCCAACATCACCCTGATGCCTGATGAAAACGTTTGCATCATCAGCATATGCTGACACAGTGAGAGGACGACAAAGACTAGAGGACCCTGGCAGTGACAGACCACTGAGCCGACTCCTCAACCTGCATAACAAGGGTTCAAAGGCAAGGCTGTAAAGCTGCCCTGAAATAGGACAACCCTGCCTTATCCCCCGTCGTACAGGGATCGGTCGGCCCAGCCCAGCTCCCATTTTCACCATACATTCTGCGCCGCTGTACAACAAACCCACCCAAGCTAGAAACCCTTCACCAAACCCAAAAGCCCTAAGTGAAGAAAACAGATAGGAGTGGTCCACCCTGTCAAAGGCCTTTTCCTGATCCAGGGAGACAATGCCAACATCTACATCATGAACTTTACACACATCCAGCACATCACGAATAAGAAAAATATTGTCCATGATTGTTCGACCCAGGATACAGTATGTCTGGTCACTATTTACAATTGATCCCAAGTAGTCTCTGAGTCTGTTGGACAAGGCTCTAGAGAGCACCTTGTAGTCCGTGCAAAGCAGGGCCACTGGTCTCCAGTTCTTGAGGAGAGCCAAATCGCCTTTCTTAGGCAGCAAGGAGAGTACTGCTCGTTTGCAGGAAACAGGAAGCGATCCTGTCCTAAAGCATTCCATCAGGACACCATGGAAGTCAGGACCGATGGTATTCCAGAAACATTTCACAAAGTCCGTGGAAAGGCCATCAATTCCCGGAGTTCTTCCCGAGGTCATCTGGCCCACCGCAACCGTCAGCTCCTCCAGCGTCAGCTCCCCGTCCAGCGCAGCCCTCTCCTCTGGGCTGAGACGTGGAAGCCCCTCCAGGAGCTCCTTACGGCTCTCTTGGCAGCATTGTTCTTCCCCAAACAGCGTGGTGTAAAAATCCATGGCATGGGTCCTCATCTCCTTTTGGTCCGTGGTTACCCTGCCTCCCGGGAGCTTCAGACAGGTCATTTGTTTCCTCTGTGCAGTTGATCTCTCCAAATTGAAAAAGAACGAGGTTGGGCCATCCATGTCTTTCACCTGGAGAAACCGAGCCCTAACCAGAGCTCCCTTCGCTCTCTCCTGTAGGAAAGAGCTCAACTCTGTCCTCTTGTCCCTTAATAGCTGGCCCACTATGGGATCTGGCACTCTCTGCAAACTTTCCTCAATGTCCTTTATATTAGCTTCGAGGTCTTTAACTGCAGACTTTATCACTGCGGTGGCGTTTGCGGTGTACTGTTGGCAGAACACACGTATCTGTGCCTTACCAACCTCCCACCATTGCTTCAGAGAGCTGAAACGAGCTTTTTCAGCTTGCCACTGCTGCCAAAGAACCCCAAAACCCTGACAAAAAGTGCTGTCGTGCAGAAGTGTGTTATTAAAATGCCAGTAGGAGTTAACCCTTACACCTGGGGAGGTTATCAAAACTAAACTGACGAGATGGTGATCGGTAAACCCAACCGGACTGATGGTGCAATTTTTTATACTGGAGCTGAGGCAGTCCGAGATGTAAATCCTGTCCAGCCTAGCTGCGCTAACCCTGTCATCACTCACCCTCACCCAAGTGTACTGCCTAGCTTGCGGATGTTTCACTCGCCAGGCGTCCAACATATGTAATTGAGTGATGACGTTAAGGAGCGTGTGAGCTGACTGTGGGTGTGGTTCCTCACTGTTTCTATCTACCGTGAAGTCCAGTGTGCAGTTAAAATCCCCCCCAATGATCAGCTGCTCCTGCTGGCAGCTCTGCAGCTCATTTAGCAGTAAAGTAAAAAAATGTGCTCTAACTGACCCCTTATTGGGTGCATAAATGTTAACAAAACAATAAACTGAGCCCTCTATATCTGCCCTCACCACCAGCAGGCGACCCTTCACCACCTCCTTAACCGTCAGGACTTTTGCATTCACTGCTTTCTTAATTAGCACGGCTACTCCAGCACTGAGGTTGGTGCAGTGGCTCAGGGTGCATGAGCCCTCCCACCATAACCCCGAGTCGACCTCATCCAAAGGAATGGTATGGGTCTCCTGCAACAAGAGGATGTCCAACTTTTTCTGATTTATGACTTCCATTAATGATGCTCTTTTGAGCCTATCCCTCCCACCATTGATGTTTAAAGACCCTAGATGTAAGTGCTGCATTGCAAGGTCAGAGGAGAGAAGGAGACAGGACAAGACCAGTAGTAAGCAGCCAATAGAGTAACCCGTGTTGCACATGATCATCTTTTCTTGGTCGTAACCTTTTTACCCTGTTTACCTTTCTTTACCTTCCTCAGAATTGTGAGGTGTTTTTTCAAGCGGAAACGTTTCCGTTCGTCCAACAGATCATAACCCACCTCTCTGTTCACCGCCCCAACAGACCGAATTAACTTTTCAATGTCATCAAAGTGATCACTCACATTTACAGTTTTGTTGAAAGTTTCATCCAAAAATGTGTTGATCTCCTCTAACGAATACCGATCAGCACCTTTAAGGCCTGTTCCCACATAGGATGAAGCCTCTGATCCACTCCCATAATCCATGTCCTCTGCTCCAGTAGACAGCTGGCTGTTGGACACCTCCCCTTCACCCTGCTCCTCCTCTACGGCTCTGTTGCTAGCTCCCCCTACAGAAACTGCTGCTGCCTCCTCACAGCCTAACTGTGGTACTGCTTCAGGACCACAAGCAATGAGGTTCTGAACCACAGAAACCTCCTGGCTGCAAGACTGGCCCTGATCCTCCTTATTGACCCTGTTAACTTCAGAACCGGCACAGCTAACCGCACCCACATCCCGACCCATGAGACCAGCCCTGTCCACAGGACCAGCCGCGTCCACGGGACCAGCAGCGTCCACGGGACCAGCCCCGAGGACAGCCGCGGCCCCACCAACGAGACCGCCAACATCCCCGGGGCCGGCCACGAGGACAGCCGCGGGCCCACCGACGGGACCAGCCGCGCCCGCGGAGCGCGCCGCGAAGAGCGCCGCGTCCACGGCGCAAGCCTCCGTAATCCCCGCGTCCACAGCGAGCTTCTCCGCGCTCTTCTGCTGCGTTCGCGGGCATGCAAAGCGCTTATGTCCCGCCTGTCCACACTCAAAACACTTAATCTGCCCCGAGCTCGCGTACACCATGTATAACCCTTCCCCGTGCCTCACCTTGAAGGACACCTCTAGTGACTGTGTGGGTGACTCTAAAAACATAAAGACCTGGCGTCTGAGGGACAGGACGTGTCTCAGCTTGGGGTCTTTACAACCCAGACTCACAGCTTTGAACCCGCTAGCAAACTTTCCGAACCTGCGCAGCTCTTTCTCCAGCAGGTCGTTAGGAATAAAAGGCGGAACACCGGAGACGGTGATGCGCGTTGAGGGCGTTGACAGCGGAGAGACCTGCACGAACAGGTCCCTGATAAACACGCCACTTTCTACTAGTTTATGCACACAAGCCTCGCTGCTCACGAACACAACCACCGCCTTATTCATCCTGGAGGCGAAGGAGAGATGGTCGTGTCCCACCTGCTCTCCTACCGCCAGCAGCACCTCCTCTACCGACACGCTGCTGTCCGGGGGAACCAGCCGGACTCCCTGCCGGATTGACGGCCGCGACGTCTCCGAGGACGCCATGCTCCCAAAACCACCAGTAAAGCTCTCTCTCTCTTACCTGATCATGTGCGTAAAGAGGAACAGAAGAACCAAAGCAGTGACAAACCAATAATCCAAACTCCGCGCCAGAACTCACATCCACCACTCACACGCTCACCACGCACACTCACACACAACCGGAAACGGAAACGGGGAGAGGAGAGGAGAGGAGAGGAGAGGAGAGGAGAGGAGAGGAGGAGAGAGGAGAGGAGAGGAGAGGAGAGGAGGAGAGGAGAGGAGGAGGAGAGGAGGAGAGGAGGAGAGGAGAGGAGAGGAGGAGGAGAGGAGGAGAGGAGAGGAGAGGAGGAGAGGAGGAGAGGAGAGGAGAGGAGGAGAGGAGGAGAGAGAAGAGGAGGAGAGGAGAGGAGGAGAGGAGAGGAGAGGAGGAGAGGAGAGGAGAGGAGGAGAGAGGAGAGGAGGAGAGGAGAGGAGAGGAGGAGAGAGGAGAGGAGGAGAGGAGGAGAGGAGAGGAGAGGAGGAGAGAGGAGAGGAGGAGAGGAGGAGAGGAGAGGAGAGGAGCGACAGCTGGACGAGAGGTCGAGCAGCAACTGTTGGCCTGAAACCCGCCGATATGTTAACCAACTGTGAGGAACAGAGAACAAGAAGCGAGGAGGAGGAGGAAGAGGAGGAGATGGAGGAGATGGAGGACCAGGATCAAGAGGATGAGGAAGAGGATGGAGAGGAGGAGGGAGAGGAGGAGGAGTAGGAGGAGGGCAGTCTCTCCTCTGGTTGATCGGTGTGGACGAGACCTCGAGTCATCGTGTTCTCCAGATGCCCCTCGATGACAGAGCCCCCCCCCCCCTCCTCCCCCCAGGACACTCGGCGGTGACGTGAGCTGTCGGTCCTCCCCGAGGCCGGAGCGTGCCAGGCGACAGCTGCAGGGCTCAGGGTGCCCCCCATGCCCCCTCCCCCCCCCCCCAAAAGAAAAACATCACCCACAAACCCCATAACCCTCCATCCACGCCAGGCCACGCGGGGCAACGTCCCCCTCAATACGACCATTGTTCATCTAAGCCCCCATATCAGAGGGATGAACCCCCAACACACACACACACACACACACACACACGGTGGTGGTGAGCGTGGCGGTGTGCTAACATGAAGCCGAGGATGATGGACGGGGCTTTGAAAGCTCGGCAGCTGTTTGCTGTGTTGAGAGAAACCCGTCGCTCAAAAACACATGAAGAAGAAGAGGAGGAAGAGGAAGAGGAGGAAGAGGAAGAAGAAGAAGAAGAAGAAGAAGAAGAAGAAGAAGAAGAAGAAGAAGAAGAAGAAGAAGAAGAAGAAGATGATTTTGTCATCTCATCGTCTGTCAATAAAGTTATACAAATGTTCTTCATACCACGAGTTTAGAAAATCCAAGATGGCCGCATCTTCTGGAAAAGGCCGCCTGACCTCTGACCTCTGACCCCAGGTGGCCAGGTGACCAGTTGACCCAGTAAGTTATGTCTTTTGGTTTAACGGGTGATTTATTAATAATAATATAACATCAGCAGAGTGTTTGAGGGAGGGGAGGGGCTTCTACTGCAGGAGGCGGAGCTTCAAGAGAAAGAACCAGACCACCTCTGACACTGAGACCTCACT
>CM042223.1:1300761-1313261 GCA_023566465.1 Cottus gobio
AGGCGAGCGGCTGCAGAATCTGATGCCGGCTTCATGTCTTCCTAAATATCTGGTGGAGGTGGAGACAACATCCCTCTGCTGGATCCGGCCTCACGAGGACAGAACCCACACCCGGAGAACCAAACCCGGAGAACCAAACCCGGAGAACCAAACCCAGAGAACCAAACCCGGAGAACCAAACCCAGAGAACCTCCTCAGTCTTCCTCTCGGCACCAAGAGTAAGATCTCTACCGAGCCGGTCCAGAGCCAGATCCAGACATGCCGGGGAGCGTTCAGGGTCCAGAGCCCGCCGCCTCCTCCTCTTCCTCCTCTTCCTCCTCCTCCTCTTCCTCCCTTTAGCCAACATGAGGAAGCCGTTCCCAAACTCTTCATGATCCTCATGAACTTTTCAGAGCTGATCCAAGTTCAGTGAAACCGCCTCTGATATTTCAGAGGAGTCGACAGGAAGGATGGAGGGCGGGACGCCGGGAACGAGGACGCTGCTGAGGATTCTGGGACTTTTCTGCTTGTGGATTACAGCTCAGGCTCAGATGAAGATCCCACCGGAGACGTGAGTGTCCTTCAACAGAAGCTCTCCGCCCCTTCAGGGTCCCACGAGTAGAAACAAGTGTCTGTACAGCAGCTGCAATCAGCTGGAGGCATCCAGATGTGTTGGGTGTTGTATAATAGTATTATGGTATGTCCGGGTCTCCAGAGAAGTTATGATGAAGTCTGTGATGAGAAGTTATGATGAAGTCTGGGATGAGAAGTTATGATGAAGACTGTGATGAGAAGTTATGATGAAGTCTGGGATGAGAAGTTATGATGAAGACTGTGATGAGAAGTTATGATGAAGTCTGTGATGAGAAGTTATGATGAAGACTGTGATGGGACGACGTAGAGAACCTGAGCTGTGAGATTCAGCTGCACTGTTTTATTAATATCTGATCTCGGGTCAGAAAGGTGAGCGACAAGAGGCAGAACTCTGTCTCTTTAAGCAGCCAATCAGCCAATCAGCTCATGCAGACTCCTGGTTGGAGCAGCAGGGGGAGGGGCTTCCTGCTGACTGACAGCCGACCCTCGTTAATGATCAGCAGCGTGATTAACGTCAGAGCTCCTAAACCTGTTGGAGTCAGTGGACCATCACAGTACTGCACGTTGTACTTTTACCTTGTAGTGATTTATAGGGTTTAATTTCCTTTATGAAAACACGCAATTTAAATGATAAGTAAGTAACAGATATTATTTTTATAGTCATTCTTGGTGTTAATGAAGTGTAATAATTAGTTAGGAAGTCAAACAGCTCATGATTCATCTCTAATATCTATTTTACATTCATGTATAAAAATCTGGATTTATTCTAGTTTATCACCAACACTACATTTTACTAGATTACACCTGAACGTATCATGAGAACATTCTTATTTACCTTCAGGTAGTTCTCATGTTCACTGAGCAGAGCCTGAATGCATCATGAGAACGTTGTCATTTACCTTCAGCCAGTACTCACGTTCACTGAGCAGAGCCTGAACGCTGCACGCTCTGCTCACTTAAGGTGGTCTAACCTTTTACGGTGGACTCTGGGTGTATTCTCTGCTTTGTAAAATGTTTTAATATTTCTTTTAAACTGACGACCTTCTGACCGTCGGCTAACGGCAACGTCGCATTTTCAAAGAACACGTTGACTGCAGGAGTGGAGGACTCTGAATGATCCAGGGAAACATTTAATTAAAGCTCAGCTCAGCCGAACCCTTTGGAGGTCCGCACGGTGTTTACTCGTCTTCTTTGGGACCCGTGACACCGATCTGTGAACGAGAAGCTGCACAGCAAACCGGCCCAGTTGGACTCGTTCCAGATGAGTTCCGCCTCAGACGGCAAACTCCCAGAATGCACTGTGTTTTTCAGGTGTCAGCTGATGCGGTTTTCCCTCCGGACTCCACGACTCAGGAGACAAACACAAACAAGCGTTTGGAGCTCGTTGCAGCTGCAGCCGCCGTGAATGAGCTCACATCGCTGCTGCGTCCAGCGTTAACGCCACACGACCTTCAGAACGTCGCTCTGAAGGTCAGAGCCCGTGTCTTCGCTCTCACGAGAAAGTAAACATGTTGCAACCTGATAACGTAGAAAACAGAAACAACAACACGAAATATATCCGAACCATCAGGAAAAACATCCAAATAAATGAGTTAATTAATAAATGAGTTAATCAATAAGTTGCACACACACACACACACACACACACACACACACACACACACACACACACACACTCATGCACACACACACACACACACACACACGCACACACACACACACACACACACACACACAGCACAACATACTGGTTTCAGATTTGGCTGATGAGTTCATGTTCCCCGTGGTGGAGGAAGTACTCACATCCTCCACACACACAACCCTGACTTATGTAGCTATGTATAATGTTAATGTTTCAAAATGAATATACATTTAAGTAAAAAATAAATGAAATACCACACTAATACGAGATAAAAGTACTGCTTCAATGAAAGTATGTCGTATAATCAGTAAAATGCAGTGAAAGTATTCAAACTGAGGCTGTTGTACTATTATACATATTATATGATTATTATCATTACTCATTAATGTAAAAGCAGAATCTCACTGTTGAGCTGGAGCGGTGCTGCTAACGTTACTAGCTCTACTGTTGGTTTTCCGTTAGCGGTGCTGCTAACGTTACTAGCTCTACTGTTGGTTCTCCGTTAGCGGTGCTGCTAACGGTACTAGCTCTCCTCCTGTTGGTTCTCCGTTAGCAGTGCTGCTAACATTACTAGCTCTACTGTTGGTTCTCCGTTAGCGGTGCTGCTAACGTTACTAGCTCTACTGTTGGTTCTCCGTTAGCGGTGCTGCTAACGGTACTAGCTCTCCTCCTGTTGGTTCTCCGTTAGCAGTGCTGCTAACATTACTAGCGCTACTGTTGGTTCTCCGTTAGCGGTGCTGCTAACGTTACTAGCTCTACTGTTGGTTCTCCGTTAGCGGTGCTGCTAACGGTACTAGCTCTCCTCCTGTTGGTTCTCCATTAGCTGTGCTGCTAACGTTACTAGCTCTACTGTTGGTTTTCCGTTAGCAGTGCTGCTAACGTTACTAGCTCTACTGTTGGTTCTCCGTTAGCAGTGCTGCTAACGTTACTAGCTCTCCTCCTGTTGGTTCTCCGTTAGCGGTGCTGCTAACATTACTAGCTCTACTGTTGGTTCTCCGTTAGCGGTGCTGCTAACGTTACTACTTCCTGACCCGTGTCTCAGTGTGAGTCTCACCTCCATCGTGTCTCACCTCCTTCATGTCTCACCCTCTTCGTGTCTCACCTCCTTCATGTCTCACCCCCTTCGTGTCTCACCTCCTTCGTGTCTCACCTCCTTCATGTCTCACCTCCTTCATGTCTCACCCCCTTCGTGTCTCACCTCCTTCGTGTCTCACCTCCTTCGTGTCTCACCTCGTCTCACCTCCTTCATGTCTCACCTCCTTCGTGTCTCACCTCCTTCGTGTCTCACCTCCTTCGTGTCTCACCTCCTTCGTGTCTCACCTCGTCTCACCTCCTTCATGTCTCACCCCCTTCGTGTCTCACCTCGTCTCACCTCCTTCATGTCTCACCTCCTTCGTGTCTCACCTCGTCTCACCTCCTTCGTGTCTCACCTCGTCTCACCTCCTTCATGTCTCACCTCCTTCGTGTCTCACCTCCTTCGTGTCTCACCTCCTTCGTGTCTCACCTCGTCTCACCTCCTTCATGTCTCACCCCCTTCGTGTCTCACCTCCTTCGTGTCTCACCTCCTTCGTGTCTCACCTCCTTCGTGTCTCACCTCCTTCGTGTCTCACCTCGTCTCACCTCCTTCGTGTCTCACCTCCTTCGTGTCTCACCTCCTTCGTGTCTCACCTCCTTCGTGTCTCACCTCCTTCGTGTCTCACCTCGTCTCACCTCCTTCATGTCTCACCCCCTTCGTGTCTCACCTCGTCTCACCTCCTTCATGTCTCACCTCCTTCGTGTCTCACCTCGTCTCACCTCCTTCGTGTCTCACCTCGTCTCACCTCCTTCATGTCTCACCTCCTTCGTGTCTCACCTCGTCTCACCTCCTTCGTGTCTCACCTCGTCTCACCTCCTTCATGTCTCACCTCCTTCGTGTCTCACCTCGTCTCACCTCCTTCGTGTCTCACCTCGTCTCACCTCCTTCATGTCTCACCTCCTTCGTGTCTCACCTCGTCTCACCTCCTTCATGTCTCACCTCCTTCGTGTCTCACCTCGTCTCACCTCCTTCGTGTCTCACCTCGTCTCACCTCCTTCATGTCTCACCTCCTTCGTGTCTCACCTCGTCTCACCTCCTTCATGTCTCACCTCCTTCGTGTCTCACCTCGTCTCACCTCCTTCATGTCTCACCCCCTTCGTGTCTCACCTCGTCTCACCTCCTTCATGTCTCACCTCCTTCGTGTCTCACCCTCTTTGTGTCTCACCCCCTTCCCCTAAGGAGAAGTCGTCTGCTCAGGTTTCAACAGATTTGGCTTCAATCTGCTGGACAGATCGGCTTCAGCAGCTCGGATCAGCCGATTAGATTTTAGAGGTGATCTTTATGGAGGATTTCTTTTTTTTGGCGGCATTTAAAAAATAAAACCAGGTTAACAGTTTAGAGACGCTGCAGCTCGATTTACTCACTTTATTAGAGACGATCATAACACGTATTAATATCTCTGCATTGTGAAAGAACAGTCACTCCTCTCTCTCTCTCTCTCTCTCCCTCTCTGTGAGTCTCTCTCTCCCTCTCTCTCTGTCTCTCTCTCTCTCTGTCTTCCTCTCTCTCTCTCTCTCTCTCTCTCTCTCTCTGTCTCCCCCCCTCTCTCTCTCTCTCTCTCTCTCTCTGTGTCTCTCTCTCTCTCTCTCTGTCTGTTCCATCACAGTAAACAACAGATTACAACCACATCAGTTCTGCTTAAAACACCAACAAAGACTGTTTAACCCTTCAGATACTTGAAAAGTAAAAAACTAATAAGGATCAAATAAAATGCTCTTCTTCTACCCACTACCCTAACACACACACACACACACACACACACACACACACACACACACACACACACACACACACACACACACACCGCGACCGTGGCTCAGTGGTTAGCGGGTCGGTCTTTCGATCGGAGGGTTGGTGGTTTGATCCCCGGCTCCGGCAGTCTGTGTCGTTGTGTCCTTGAGCAAGACACTTAACCCTTAGTTGCTCCCCGGGCGCTTCACGAGGCTGCCCACCCATCCTTAATACTAAGGATGGGTTAAAATGCAGAGAATTTCCCCACTGTGGGACTAATAAGGGATTATTATTATTATTACACACACACACACACACACTCACCTGCAGCTCTCTGTGACCCAGATGAACAACAGATTATCTAAATCTCTTTCATCACCGCCGTATTTAACTGCCTTTTTCTGCCCAAATTCGCTGCTGCTGGACACAAAGATCCTCACTAGCTGTTGATATATATATATAGATATATATATATATATATCTATATATATCTATATATACAGTGGGTACGGAAAGTATTCAGACCCCTTTAGATTTTTCACTCTTTGTTTCATTGCAGCCATTTGCTAAAATCAAAAAAGTTCATTTTATTTCTCATTAATGTACACTCAGCACCCCATCTTGACAGAAAAAAACAGAAATGTAGAAATTTTTGCAAATTTATTAAAAAAGAAAAACTGAAATATCACATGGTCATAAGTATTCAGACCCTTTGCTGTGACACTCATATTTAACTCATATGCTGTCCATTTCTTCTGATCCTTCTTGAGATGGTTCTATTCCTTCATTGGAGTCCAGCTGTGTTTAAATAAACTGATTGGACTTGATTAGGAAAGGCACACACCTGTCTATATAAGACCTTACAGCTCACAGTGCATGTCAGAGCAAATGAGAATCATGAGGTCGAAGGAACTGCCCAAGGAGCTCAGAGACAGAATTGTGGCAAGGCACAGATCTGGCCAAGGTTACAAAAGAATTTCTGCAGCACTCAAGGTTCCTAAAAGCACAGTGGCCTCCATAATCCTTAAATGGAAGAAGTTTGGGACGACGAGAACTCTTCCTAGACCTGGCCGTCCAGCCAAACTGAGCAATCGTGGGAGAAGAGCCTTGGTGAGAGAGGTAAAGAAGAACCCAAAGATCACTGTGGCTGAGCTCCAGAGATGCAGTAGGGAGATGGGAGAAAGTTCCACAAAGTCAACTATCACTGCAACCCTCCACCAGTCGGGGCTTTATGGCAGAGTGGCCCGACGGAAGCCTCTCCTCAGTGCAAGACATATAAAAGCCCGCATAGAGTTTGCCAAAAAACACATGAAGGACTCCCAGACTATGAGAAATAAGATTCTCTGGTCTGATGAGACCAAGATTGAACTTTTTGGCGTTAATTCTAAGAGGTATGTGTGGAGAAAACCAGGCACTGCTCATCACCTGCCCAATACAATCCCAACAGTGAAACATGGTGGTGGCAGCATCATGCTGTGGGGGTGTTTTTCAGCTGCAGGGACAGGACGACTGGTTGCAATTGAAGGAAAGATGAATGCGGCCAAGTACAGAGATATCCTGGAAGAAAACCTCTTCCAGAGTGCTCTGGACCTCAGACTGGGCCGAAGGTTCACCTTCCAACAAGACAATGACCCTAAGCACACAGCTAAAATAACAAAGGAGTGGCTTCGGAACAACTCTGTGACCATTCTTGACTGGCCCAGCCAGAGCCCTGACCTAAACCCAATTGAGCATCTCTGGAGAGACCTGAAAATGGCTGTCCACCAACGTTCACCATCCAACCTGACGGAACTGGAGAGGATCTGCAAGGAAGAATGGCAGAGGATCCCCAAATCCAGGTGTGACAAACTTGTTGCATCATTCCCAAGAAGACTCATGGCTGTACTAGCTCAAAAGGGTGCTTCTACTCAATACTGAGCAAAGGGTCTGAATACTTATGACCATGTGATATTTCAGTTTTTCTTTTTTAATAAATTTGCAAAAATTTCTACATTTCTGTTTTTTTCTGTCAAGATGGGGTGCTGAGTGTACATTAATGAGAAATAAAATGAACTTTTTTGATTTTAGCAAATGGCTGCAATGAAACAAAGAGTGAAAAATCTAAAGGGGTCTGAATACTTTCCGTACCCACTGTATATATATCCTCTGTGGAAACATCCTGACTAGAAGTAGAGTAGTAGTTTCTCCTCATGTGGTCACCTGCCTGCTGGTCGCTGGACTGCTGGTCACCTGACTGTAGGTCACCTGCTTGCTGGTCACCTGACTGCTGGTCACCTGCCTGCTGGTCGCTGGACTGTAAACCCTTTTTTATTTCAAATTAAACTTTAAAGTGGTCATTACTTATACTTTCATGTTTTGTAAAAATCGGTGTCATAACTAAATATATTTAGTTGTTTGCACTAATCATTGCAGTAAATTGAGTGCACTAAAGGGAGGGGAGGAGCTGTTGTATTAGTGCCGTGTGCAACGTAGCCTGCAGCGCAGTGACGAGGCGGAAAGAGGCCGCTCGCGCTGCGTCCTGCGTCCAACCGCTAACTTGACTGTGAAGGAGCTGCAGGGAAAAAGCTTCAGCAGGTGGACCGGTGAGTGCGTCACTTTCCCATATTAACTGAAACGTTAGATATAATTCTGGGAGCGTTTATTCAATAACTAGCTAGGCTAAACGCCAAAGGTAGCTTAGCGCTAACGAATTCCGTGTGTTAGCATGTGCTGTGTTTTAAGCTAGCGGTTAGCTAAAGACTTGATCACGTGACGTTAGCTTTTCAAAATGGTGTTGGTTAGGTTGCACAGGAGGGATATATTCCAGTTATAACAGTAGTTTAGCTAGCTTAAGGCACGAGGTCCTTGTTATTAGCAGAGGCTGGTTAACGCGTTGCATGGAGTCAATGCTACTGGAACACTGGTCACGTGAGCCGCCGCTAAAAAACAGATGACCGTCTATTCCTGGTGTTACGGTACGATGACTTACGGTGGCTTGCATAGCCCAAAAAGAACGGAGATAGAGCTTTGATAACAATTAAGTTACACTACTGTACTGTTTTATATATAATCTCTAGTAAAACTATATCCTTCATTGGTTAGCTAAACTTGTAAAAAGACAGATATTCATAATTTACCAATATTTAAACAGTTATAAAAGCAGACCCTTGGAAAGGTAACTCATGATTCCAATGGATTATTGTTCATAAGGACCTCTGCTATGTCCATGTGTGTTATAATATTTTACTGTACAGTTCTGGAGAAAATGTATTGCAAAGTCAGCTCCAAAGACATAACGATATTCCTCATTTTCCAATGTGATCTACTCTGTTGTCTTTAATGTCTTTTTTATATTTATCTTGTGTATTTGTGTTTATTATCAACTGATATTCGGACACTGGTGCTGAGGGGGCTTCCCATAATCCTTGGGGCCGATCCCACTGACTTCTACAAAACAGCCTTTGTAAGTAACTCTTACTTTCTGAAAGAGTATCTAGACAGCATAACCATCTTTGATGAACCCTGTGAGCATAGTTTTATAGAATAAGGGTCACACCTTCCCTTGTGCATCTGATTATCCTGTAACTAGGCTACATTGCTTAACATTATTGATCATTATTTGATGAGAAATGTAATTGTGTTTTTTCAGGACTCTGATGATGACTCATTCCGACACATTGAGATCCTCTTCATTCTGAAAGGTGCTGTGAGCTCATCTTCCTCCATCTCTGTCCAGTCTGGTTGGAGAAGTTGTGATGGACTTCAATCAAGACCCCCCAAAAGCTGTGTGCCTTCTGTCTGCATCTGAACTTCCCCCAAGTCTATGAAGCTCACGCTCCAGTTTTTTCTTTTGTTGACGAGTTATTTTTGTATTACTTCAGTAAAACAATGCAATGTTTTGAAAGAATAAATCTCATTGGAACATTCAAATTGTTGATTTTCTTTTCTTCTGTACAATTTTCTTAAAACGATGCATTCAAAATCAAGACATTACTTAAATAAACTTATGATCTTAAGTAGCAATAAATAATGTTGTATTAGTGATTTAACTTAAAATAGTTTGTTCATTAAACTTCGACTAAAGTAAATAAATAATTAAAGTGAACTAATGATTTTGAGTAGAGATTACTAATGTGGACTTAAATATGTCTACTGTAGCACTTCAGGTTGACTGCTGGTCTCAGGTGAATCATTCATGACGTCATAGTTTCACTGAGGAGCTCAGAGTTTGTTTTAACACAATCTGTTTAACGTAAACAGTTTTAATATCACAACTTAAAGCTTAGTTCCGGCTGCTTTTTCTGACGTAATTGTTCGGCACACGTGATGCGTTCAAGGGCCGTGGGAAAGATGAAAGGCTGACTGTTATGACATGTACAGCATCTGGCTGTGATGAGCGGGGTCGACTCAGCGTTTGTTTGGAGAAAACATGTTTTTCATCCATCTGGGGTTCAGAGGGTTAGTGACTGTTAGGAATATTATAAAATAAAGATGTTGACATCTCTACGGCCGCCATTTCTACTTCTATATATGTATATTGACGTACTATATATATATATATATATATATAGCTGTTTAAGTTCTGATTTTAATAAACTGAAGCTGAACCCGCTGGTTCGATCCTCCTGTGTTCGCCGCTTGACCCCTGCTCCGTCTGTTTCAGGGTGCAGCAGTGGGCCACCGTGTTCGCTGTTCAGCTCCGAGACGTCACCACCAAATACTCCGGCTCCCTGCTGCTGCAGAAGGTACGGTCCCTTCAGGGGTCGCCACATTTCCCAGAATTCCACTTGGCAGCCCGAGAACCGGTGGAGTCGTGAAGCTTGAGGAGCAAAGTGGAGGTTCAGGACGCCAGCATTGGAATGCTAACACTAGTTAGCAACATGCTAGCGACGTTCTAGAAAGGAACCTCTCTGAGTAACCAGCATGTCAACCAGCCTGAACATGAAGAACCTGTGGAACCGATCACGGTGCTACGCTGTGATTGGCCCGTCTGCGTTAGAGGGGCGGGGCTTAGTAAAAGGTCAATGACCACGGTTTGTGGCCAATGTCTCAGGAGATCCTGGAGCGGATTTTGTCAAATTTGGCACAAATTAAATGAGATTATAATTTGGAGGTCAAAGGTCACGACCTGAACACAATCATTTAGTTGCAAGTGTATAAAGTAAATTTGTATAAAGTGATTAGTGTAAGTTGTGTGTTGTTGGACCTGCTGCTCAGAATATGTGAAGAAGGAATATATAGAAACCTCTCTGGTGGTCTCGTTTATTGCTGGAGGTCTACAGGGGATCAGGACTAACTGAGACCGCTTCAGAACCAGAAACCTCCTCGCAGTAACTTTAAAAAGCGTTATTTGGTGGATTCTCCTTTAAATATCAAAGCAGTATTTATGTGTGTCAATGTTTTTACCAGACAGCGCACACAGACACACACACACACACACACACAGGGATCATGGTAATGCCCAGATTGAGGACCGAGCCCTCTTTACCGGCGTCAGGATTTGTGGCCTGTTCTGATTTTAGACATTCATCCGTTCATCTGTCAGATTTAGATTCTTCACACGCGACCACAAACAACCCAACAGTGCATCTGGAAACTCAGAATGTTGTTGTTTCATAAACAGTTCCATTGAGACTGTTTACTAAAACATGTTATTTAGTTTAGTAGATGCAGAACAAACTCTGTTCAGAGGTTCAACTGAAAGAGACAAAGACCGTCTGAGCAGCTGATGGAGAGAAGGAACCAGCCGTCGTATACAGACTTCTATACAACCAGAGGAGTCTCCCCCTGGTGGTCAGCAGAGAGAATGCAGCTTTAACACATGAAGCATAGACTTCTATACAACCAGAGGAGTCGCCCCCTGGTGGTCAGCAGAGAGAATGCAGCTTTAACACATGAAGCATAGACTTCTATACAACCAGAGGAGTCGCCCCCTGGTGGTCAGCAGAGAGAATGCAGCTTTAACACATGAAGCATAGACTTCTATATAACCAGAGGAGTCTCCCCCTGGTGGTCAGCAGAGAGAATGCAGCTTTAACACATGAAGCATAGACTTCTATACAACCAGAGGAGTCACCCCCTGGTGGTCAGGAGAGAGAATGCAGCTTTAACACATGAAGCATAGACTTCTATATAACCAGAGGAGTCTCCCCCTGGTGGTCAGCAGAGAGAATGCAGCTTTAACACATGAAGCATAGACTTCTATACAACCAGAGGAGTTGCCCCCTGGTGGTCAGTAGTGAGAATGCAGCTTTAACACATGAAGCATAGACTTCTATACAACCAGAGGAGTTGCCCCCTGGTGGTCAGTAGAGAGAATGCAGCTTTAACACATGAAGCATAGACTTCTATACAAGCAGAGGAGTCTCCCTCTGGTGGTCAGTAGAGAGAATGCAGCTTTAACACATGAAGCATAGACTTCTATACAACCAGAGGAGTCTCCCCCTGGTGGTCAGTAGAGAGAATGCAGCTTTAACACATGAAGCATAGACTTCTATACAACCAGAGGAGTCGCCCCCTGGTGGTCAGGAGAGAGAATGCAGCTTTAACACATGAAGCATAGACTTCTATACAACCAGAGGAGTCACCCCCTGGTGGTCAGGAGAGAGAATGCAGCTTTAACACATGAAGCATAGACTTCTATACAACCAGAGGAGTCGCCCCCTGGTTGTCAGGAGAGAGAATGCAGCTTTAACACATGAAGCATAGACTTCTATACAACCAGAGGAGTCTCCCCCTGGTGGTCAGTAGAGATAATGCAGCTTTAACACATGAAGCATAGACTTCTATACAACCAGAGGAGTCGCCCCCTGGTGGTCAGGAGAGAGAATGCAGCTTTAACACATGAAGCATAGACTTCTATACAACCAGAGGAGTCACCCCCTGGTGGTCAGGAGAGAGAATGCAGCTTTAACACATGAAGCATAGACTTCTATACAACCAGAGGAGTCGCCCCCTGGTGGTAAGGAGAGAGAATGCAGCTTTAACACATGAAGCATAGACTTCTATACAACCAGAGGAGTCTCCCCCTGGTGGTCAGTAGAGAGAATGCAGCTTTAACACATGAAGCACAGACTTCTATACAACCAGAGGAGTCGCCCCCTGGTGGTCAGTAGAGAGAGAATCCAGCTTTAACACATGAAGCATAGACTTCTATACAACCAGAGGAGTCGCCCCCTGGTGGTCAGGAGAGAGAATGCAGCTTTAACACATGAAGCATAGACTTCTATACAACCAGAGGAGTCGCCCCCTGGTGGTCAGGAGAGAGAATGCAGCTTTAACACATGAAGCATAGACTTCTATACAACCAGAGGAGTCTCCCCCTGGTGGTCAGTAGAGATAATGCAGCTTTAACACATGAAGCATAGACTTCTATACAACCAGAGGAGTCGCCCCCTGGTGGTCAGGAGAGAGAATGCAGCTTTAACACATGAAGCATAGACTTCTATACAACCAGAGGAGTCACCCCCTGGTGGTCAGGAGAGAGAATGCAGCTTTAAC